>OZ024740.1:387253623-387316123 GCA_964016885.1 Eledone cirrhosa | reverse complement strand
ATCATCTTGGTTAATAGAGTGGGACTGGCTTTGTGCAGTGCCTTTGCTCACTATAAAAGCTTCACGGCACAGGTATTGCTTTATATCTGGAGATCTCTCTGCACTTGTCGTCACATGATACCAGCACTATGTGTCAATAATTGTCACAAGTGTAGTGTTTGTACCAGAGTTTTCAAGTCGCTGGCTGGACTAAAAAGTCACACTCATTCAGTGATTCGGTAGGGGTTCTCCTACATGGATATAAAGTAGTGGCTGTACTCGAAAACGAGTTGGCAGCCACCATATGTATGTATGTATATGTATGTATGTACATATATGTATGTATGTATGTATATGTATGTATGTATGTATGTACATATATGTATGTATGTACATATATGTATGTATGTACATATATGTATGTATGTATGTACATATATGTATGTATGTATATATATATATGTATTTGTTCCACCCTTGCAAGCAGGAAAAAAGCGGATGTAAAATGAAATGATGATGATGATGATGTATCTATGTATATATGTATGTATATATATATATATATATATATATATATATATATATATATATATATATATATATATATATACATATATATATATGTGTGTGTGTGTATCATCATCATCATCATCACTGTTTTATGTCGATTCTTCCACGCTAGACAGGTTGTCCTGTGTGCAATATAAGGTCGGCTGACCTTGTCTTGCTCATATGGGAACTGATTCTAGCTTGATTTCTACAGCTGGATGCCCTTCCTAACACCAACCTCATTTACAATGAGTGCTGGGTGCTTTTTTTCCGTGGTGCCTACACATCTACTTTACAGTGTGGACTGGGTGCTTTTTTGTCGTGACACCTCCATGACCAATTTGCAGTGCGAGGGGGTGAGGGCATATTGTCTATATTCTTCATGTGTCATCGCCTTTGGTCACTAAGGAAACTAGGAGTAGAAGAGTGGCTAGTGAGAGCAGTATAAGCCATGTACAGAGGTGCTGTTAGCAAGGTTAAAGTTAATGATGACTATAGCGGGGAGATTAGTGTGCAAGTTGGGGTCCACCAAGGCTCTGCCCTTAGCCCTCCTCTGTTTATTATCATCCTCCAGGCCGTAACAGTAGAGTTTAAAACTGGATGCTCATAGGAACTCGTGTATGCTGATGATCTAACTTTCTCATAGTTGAATCTATGATAAAACTAGAGAAAAAATGACTGACTTGGAAGTATAACCTGGAATCAAAAGGTCTTAAAGTCCACTTGGCAAAGACCAAAGTTCTATTGTGAGTAGTAAAGAAAACAAGGTCCTGATCCCTTCTGGAAAATGGCCCTGCTCAGTGTGTAGGAAAGGGGTTGGTAGATATTCCATCCTCTGTCCCAAATGCAAGCTATGGGTACACAAGAGATGTAGTGGGATCTCAGGTAGGTTAGCTCAGAAAGTAGGTTTTACTTGTGGCCATTGCATAGGAGCAGTAAGTAACAAACACTCACAGGGAACAAGTGCTATCACATTCTTGGAAGTTTCTGTAGACGCAGTTGACTGCTTCCAGGGTGACCAAATTAACAGTGGAGGTAGGTGTTCAGGAAGCCAGAGTAAAAATGGGTTGGAAAAAGTTCAGGGAGCTACTGCCACTGCTAGCTACAAAAGTTTTCTTCCTCAAAATGACAAAGATTGGTAAGAAATGCTTCAATGGATGTATAATAGTAATATACATGAACAGTAAACTGAGTATAAGAGGGATCAGATGCAGTGTGCAGGAGAGGAGATTGAATTGGTAAGGACATGTGATGCATATGCTGGAAGACAGCTGTATAAAAAGGTGCAGGGGGCTCAAAGTTGATGCTAACTATGGAGTAGGAAGACCTAAGAAGACCTGGGATGAGGTGATAAAACTGACCTCTCAAAGGCAATGACAAGATCGAGATCTCTGGCATTATGCAGTAATACAAAAGAACCCCCTTCCCATGTGCACAGGTTGAAGCATACATCTAGTATGCACCACCTTCACCTCCATCCCCCTTCTATACACCTCCCATATCCTAACACTCCTCCCTCAATCTACCCCTTACCTGGTAATTGCCCCACCCTAGATCTACCTCTCCAACTCCCAGCACCTCCCCCAGCCCACACTGTAAGGTGGTGCTATAGTTTTTTTTTATTACTTTCTGTATTTAGATATTCTAAATAAATATTTTAAACCAGGCATGACAAACATGCGGCCCTTTACAAGCACACCTGCGGCCCTTTACAAGCACACCTGCGGCCCTTTACAAGCACACCTGCAGCCCGCACAAAGGTTTTTACAGCGCGAGCATGTTTTATCTTTGTATATAAAATTTAAAAAAATGTGTTGTAATGTGTTCAATTAGTTGTTGTGTGTGGTCCTCAGACAACACGTGACCCATGTGGCCCTCAGACAACACATATGTGACCCATGTGGCCCTCAGACAACACATGTGACCTATGTGGTCCTCAGACAACACGTGACCTATGTGGTCCTCAGACAACACATATGTGACCCATGTGGCCCTCAGACAACACATATGTGACCTATGTGGCCTTCAGACAACACGTGACCCATGTGGTCCTCAGACAACACATATGTGACCCATGTGGCCCTCAGACAACACATATGTGACCCATGTGGTCCTCAGACAACACATGTGACCCATGTGGTCCTCAGACAACACATATGTGACCCATGTGGCCCTCAGACAACACATATGTGGCCCTCAGACAACACATGTAACCCATGTGGCCCTCAGACAACACATGTGACCCATGTTGTCCTTAGACAACACATGTGACCCATGTGGCTCTCAGGGGACCCTCAGTTTGACATGTCTGATTTAAATTATATTATGCAATATTTAACATTTTTTATATTTTATGGAAATGGGCTGTATGATAGATGCCAATAGGTGCCTAATGAATAGATTTGAGCACAGTAAAAAGAAGGTGGACGCTAGCATGAGCTTATATGGTATATTGTTATAAGCTAGTCATTTGATGCATACATGGGAAATAGTGAGAGGAATTCTGGGGAAAGAGGAAGTCCAGGTGAAGAATCATTTAATATCTATTTTTCATGCTAACAAGGGGTAGAAAGGTCATCAGATAGGCCCGGTGGGGAAGGAGAGCCTACATCTCAATTAGATATGTTCCCACACTTTACTGAGTGCTCAGACGAGTTGTTTGCCTGAATCACTTGACAAAAATATTTGATATTGAGTGTAATGGGTGTGCTGGTGTGGGTAATGTCCTACTTTTACATTTTTATAGAATTTCTATTCACTCTATCTTTTTTAAAAACTATTTATAAATATTGAGTCAGAAACACTCTTTCCAAGCATTTCTTTTGTTTAGATCATCTATTCTTTAAGTTTACCAGTATATTTGTTTCTTAATATTTCAAATGCTGTTCAAAAGAGGTTTATAGATTTATGCAAATGCATGATGATACACATTACCAGAATAGAAAACATGTTAAATGATGATGATGATGATGATGTTACTTCATGTAGTATGTGTCAAGAGAAATTCAGTTTGGTAAAATTCATTCTTCTTATGACTGTGGAGTATTTGTGAAATGGGCTCAACCCATGTTAAGATACTCAAAGGATACCCTCATATAACTATATATATAGCTCCAAACAATACATATAGTCAAATTTAAAGTTCACACTCTCTTGTTGAATACATTTTAACCTGTCACTTGGCACATGAAAAACAATACACATCCTTTGTATACATGAAGAATGTTCCAGAAGTTTTTGATCATTGACAGTATATATATAGTGAGTAAATGTCACCAATGAATGATAAAAATCCAGAAACAGCTGTCTGGCATTCTCACTAGTTATTGAGATAGCTGTGACATGATCACAGCTTAACTCTTTAACCGGCCATATCCAGCCAGAATTCTCTCACCTCTTTCTGTTCAACGAGGCTATAACTAGTCCTGTATATCGTACCAACGTTAAGGTATTGTTCTCAAAATAAATAATATCAAAATCTCATAGATTCAATATGTGAGATAATTATGTGAAATAAAGCCTTTACCGTGAAAAATAGGATATATAGAGTAATCATCATTGTCGTTTAACGTCTATCTTCCACGCTAGAATGGGTTAGACGGGAGTTGTCCCACTTGAGGCAAGATTGGTCGGGTGACCATGTCTCGCTCCTATAGGACTGTCTGGCAGGTTTTCTACAGCTGGATGCCCTTCTTAACACCAACCACATTTACAGTGTGGACTGGGAACTTTTTACCGTGTTACCTACACGGCCACATTACATCGTGGACTGTGTGTTTTTTGTCGTGACACCTACATGACCTCATTAGTTTGGACTGGATGTTGTAGTACCAACATAACTTTATAGAGAAAGGGTGGTGTTGGCGGGAGTGGGAGGATGGAGTGGGGTAGTGGGTTGGGGTGTATGTTTATGTTAAATGGTTAAAACATTCATAATGAAACTCTTGTACATTTATTATACATAAACATATTGTATATGCTTTCATATATCTTGTTTGTTTGTTTTGTTTTTTCTAGGTGACAAATGGTTCTGAATTCATTGGCCCAGGAAAATCTCCGATTGAGTTAATCGTTGATTTTTATAATATTGTTACCAGATATTTGGAATGGTCAAAGTCTGGAAGGTAGTTGCATATCTTGTTTTTTAATGTATGCATGCAGTTAATATATACTTTGGGGGTTTGTGTATTATTGTGTGTGTAATCAGGTTTGTAGTATGACCTTTCACATATAAAAATTAACTTCCATTCCTATATATGTGAATCTCCTTATTTCTTTATCAATATATCTATAGTTATGGCTGGTTTAAGTCCTTTTGAGGTACTAAGCACTTACAATATTATAGTGTCCCCCTCCCCTTATATTAAGTCTGCAAAAACACTTTTATCCGGGAGAATGACAGATACATGGATGTATTGAGTGTCAGTTGAGTTATGTAGAATGGGGTAACTCCTTATAAGTAATCAACTAATTGAACAAATCATTGAATCCATAACTGACAACACAAGATAAATTTATATTTTGCTATTATTCTACATAACTAACTTCTACTACTTATTGCTACTAAACTACTTCAACTGCCAGCCCCCCCCCCCCCCCCTCCTGCTCTACCTCTCTCTCTGCCATTGTGTGGTTTTTTAATCCCTCTCTTTGCCTCTCTGTATTTGTATGTTTTTCTTTATATGTAACATTTTAATATTTCTCTCTCTCTTCTCTTTTTTTCTGTATAAGTTTATTTGTGTGTGTGTATGTATGTGTGTGTGTATGTGTGTGTGTGTGTGTGTTAGTCTGCCTTTAGTACTAAATTGTCTGTCATCAAAAATATCATCACCAAAACTGATTATGACACCCAAGCAGCCGGGCTGTATGGGTAGTGCCAAAATGATGTCATCCAATTGACCCATTTCAAAATATTTGACACCATTTCTGTATTGTTTATAGACATAATCTGCTATCATTTAAACTCAGAACAGTTTCGTTTTATAAAATATTGTTTAATTTTGTCCTATTGCACATAGAGTTTTAGAACTCCTGATATACAAATAGTATGTTATTGTTCCTTGAGTTGCTGAAGCATGGAACAAACTACCTGCATCAGTTGTTAGCTGTCGGGATACTGCATCCTTTAAAATGTCCATGCTTCCTGAGATGCGCCAACACTACACCTGATATTCTCCCTACACACACACACACACACACACACACACACACACACACACACACACACACACACACACACACACACACACACACACACACACACACACACATGCATGTGTGTGTGTCTGTGTGTATATCATGACTCATATACTGTTTGCTTTCCTGACATTTGTACATTATTCTATGTACTATACATGCACCTTTGATGAGTTGTAGTGCACCTGAGCACTGTACACAATAATTTTATTATTATTATAATAATGAGTTATATAATATTTCTTTTGATCCAGTTTTTCAAAGAAATCTTCATATTTATTTTATTTCCAGATTATCTGCAAGTGAATGCTGGAATCCTAATGATGATATTGTTATCGGCTTCAGTAATAAAATTGTATATAATCTATATGAGGTCAAAGAGATTTGTGAGCAACTAGTTTTTACTATTTTGGGTAAGCTTTGGTTTGTAATTTCTATCTTAGCTTTGTAATATAAACAAATATCATAACAGAATCTTATCATAACAGAAGACTTATGGCAAAACTCTCTGCAATGGGTGTCAGAATGATCTTTTTAACTGGTTGAAGTCCTTCATTCTGAGTCGAAGAGAGGTAGTCATGGTTCTAGGACAGCATTCCTTACCATATAAGATGTCATCTGGTATACCACAGGGTTCTTGACCCCTTTTGTTTGTGGCATATATTAATGACATAGATGCCAACTTAAAGAATGCCACAGTACTCAAATATGCAGATGACATCAAGCTGTACCTTGAGATAAAAAGGACAGATCCTGTACACTATAGATCTTTCCTGCAATCAGACCTGGACACAATGCAGCAACGGTTCACAGACTGGCAACTCAAGTTGGCTGTGGACATGTGTACCACCATGCATTTTTGGAGTAAAAACCCAGCGTCCACAACACTAATATCAAGAAGTCTTCTTGTGAACGTGACCTGGGCATTACGGTCAGCTTCGATTTGTGTTGGACAAAGCACATCTCTAAAATTCTCAAAAAGGCCGAGTGTATCTTGGCATCACTCAGCAAGACCTTTGTCAGCAGCTCTCCAGCTATCTATTTAAAGCTGTATATAGCTATGGTGCGGCCACACTTAGAATTTGCATCACCAGTCTGGAACCCCTATCTTGCTCAGAACATTGACCGCCTGGAAACTGTTCAGAGACGTGCAACCAAGTGAAACCCTCCGTCAAGCATCTACCATACTCTGAACGCCTTGCTTCCCTGGGCATGGATACATTGAAGCTCCGACGCCTGGCAACTGACTTGGTAAACACCCACAAAATTATTAACCATCTTGCCAACAACAACCCTGAGTACCTTTTTGATTTCCATGTGTCTAACACACATGAGCATGACCACAAAGTCAGAAATCAGCACAGTTCCCATGACTTTCGGAAACATTTTTTCACGCTCAGAGTTGCTGAAGCATGGAACAAACTACCTGCATCAGTTATTAGCAGTCGAGACACTGCATCCTTTAAAACCTCCATGCTTCCTGAGATTCGCCAACACTACACCTAATATTCCCCCTCCATACACACGCACACATGTATATCATGACTCCTACACTATTCACTTCCCTGACATTTGTATATTATTCTATGTACTATACATGCACCTTTGATGAGTTGTAGTGCACCTGAGCACTGTACACAATAATTTCATTATTATTATTATTATATAATCCAATATGGTCACATATATAATTATTTGTTCTATTTTTTGTAAAAGACTATCATGAAAAAAATTAAAGGTAAAGTTTATATGCTGTGACTGTTATAATAAAATATATAATTAGCTATCTGATTAGCTCTTGATCATTTCTCTTATATATACAACATAAAGCATACAGATTTCAGATAATAAATGGTACCATAGCATTTAAGTTTGACATCATGGCATTTCAATAGGTCTTAGAAATACTCGGTGGTGCCCATCTCCTTTCCCATAGGTTACAGGATAGTATTCTAACTCTACATACATAGTGAACAGTAGCGTAGCTAGAGGAGGAGGGGGGTCCACCCTGAGCGACACTTTTATGGGAGCAGTACTTCTGAGTCTGCTGTAGGCTATAAGTGTTCTTTTAATGCTGCAGCATAATATTATAATTGTACACAGACTAGTTATCATCATCATCATTTTACGTCCGCTTTTCCCTGCTTGCAAGGGTGGGACAGGTCCTATTCAGCACAGCATCTCTCCACTTGTGACGGTCCTTTGTCATCTCCTCGGTGAGTTTCAGTGATCTGAGGTCTACTCTCACCACCTCTGCCCATCTTTTTCGTGGTCTTCCTCTACTGCGTCTTCCTTCTACTGGCATTTCTTGAGACTTCTTCACCCATTTAGTTAATATATATATAACTTTGGAGGCACATGGCTTAGTGGTTAGAGCATTGGCCTTGCAATCGAAAGGTTGTGAGTTCAATTCTCAGACCGGGTGATGTGTTGTTTCCTTGAGCAAGACACTTTATTTTACATTGCTCCAGTTTACTCAGCTGTAGAAATGAGATGATAGGAACTGGGGTCCTTATCATTCCACTGCAAAGTGATCGTGGAGGTGCCACAGCAAAAAAGCACCCAGCCCACACTGTAAAGTGGACGTGTAGGCACGACGGCAAAAAAGCACCCACCACTCACTGTAAATGAGGTTGGTGTTAGGAAGGGCATCCAGCTGTAGAAATCAAGCCAGAATCAGTTCCCGTCCCACCCTTGCAAGCAGGGAAAAGTGGACGTAAAATGAAATGAAATGAAATGAATGAACTTTAAGAGTTATATGTATATATTAAGAGCAATATGTATTTTTTGTTGGGGCCTGGGGATAGCAAACTGAAGGGTTTCCCCGGGTGGCTCACACTCCAGCTATGTCACTTATAGTGCATATATATATATATTTTTCAGATGAGTTATTACTATAATCTTAATTTTCTACAAAACTGACCCTGCATTAAATGTCAGTCAGTTAAATCTCCACTTATCTTAACTCTTTTACTGCCATATTTCCAATAAAATTATTGTCTGTGATTTTCAAAACATTTTTTAAATAATCAAGAATGTGGAGGGATATAATAATATAACTAACTTTCTCATTATATAGCTCGTATTTGGGACATAACTTAACAAACGTTCTAATATAGAATTAGAATGGACATTTTTTAGATGAAATAAACAGCTTAATTTTGAAGGTAAACTATCGGAGCTGTGACTAGATTGAAATCCTTTGGAAATGTAGAAATCTCAAACACAGAAAATAACTGTAACTACATTTTCTAAGAATTTCAATCTACTCAATGTTTTATTTGTTTACCTTTGAAATGCTGTTCGTATAGCTTTTCGTATAGCTGTTTGTATAGCTTTTTATTTAAACAGAAGTTATTGTCATGGGCCATTTAACTCAATGGTTAAGAGCACTCTGCTGGAATTTGAGAGGTACAGAGTTTGGTTTTATGTAGCAGTTGCTGGTCATTTTTTTTTGTCTATAGAGGTATTTTACCTGATTTTCAAAGCTGTTATTTAAAGCAGTCAACTGTATTTACAGTTATTTTCTGCACCAGAGATCTCTACATTTTCTAAGAAACAGCTTAATATTGTAGAATCATGGGTTGTTTCAAATAGTTTGTTATCAAAAGGGTTAAGGTATCCTTTTACTTTAACAGGACACTGACTGATGGATTCAGAGTATTAAAAACCATACATTAGAAATAAAGGTTCTGAGTTCATTCCATTTAAAGGTGATTGACTGGAAGTTGATCAAATGATGCTGTTAAACAACTTAATAGCATGATTAATTAGGTTAATAGTCATTTGAAAATTGTAAAATACAAGCCAGTGAATTAGCAGGGTTGTCAAGGCATCAGATTAAATGGCTTGTGGTATTTGTTTTGGCTCTCTGCTCTCTGAGTTCAAATCCTGCCAAGGTCAACTTTCTCTTTCATTCTTTCAGACAAGGATGATGAACTAGCAGAATTATTAGAGCATCAGATGGGATGCTTTGTTGTATTTGTTCTAGGTTTGTACCTTCTGAGTTTAAATCCCACCTCCTGTCACCGAAAGAAGGGTTACATGACAAGATTGTGGCCCCTGTCATTAAACACACAGAAGCCTCATATGAGGCTGGTGAAACCTGTGCAGGTATTAGCCATTACATCATCATTAAATTACAGTTTCATTGTATTTCTTTCACAGCAACTGGTGGTGAACCCAACATTAAGGATGAAGACCACCAGACTCCACTGCACACTTTAGCAATCCGTGGCTTTGACATTGAAATGGCCAAACTGCTATATGAAAATGAGGGCAACATCAATGCTATTGACCAAAGACATAATTCACCATTATTGTGTCTGTTGGATATTTCAATCTGTGAATCAGACTACAGACAAATTGATGATCTCTCACCAACTTCAAGTGATAACACTTTAGAAGATAATGTCTCCATTGAAGGAGTGAAAAAAGATTTTTTTCACTTTTTTCTCAATCAGAGTGATATTGATGTAAGAAATACTTTAAATCTTTTGGTTTTTACTTTAATTTAATTTTGTTTGCTAGTCTACCTTCCTTTCTATTCTATTTATTAGTTCCATTTTCCTAAATTTGTTAGTTGGTTAGATAAAGATTATTAATAAAGGTATAAATATATTTTAAAGACAAAGTCACATTTCTATAAAAGTATCAATAATTTAGTTCCTTATTTAAAAAAATTGATAATCAACATCAATAATATAATAACATAAATTAAATCCAAAACCTTTGGTTTAACCCTTTAATGTTCAAACCAGCCAAAACCGTCCAGAATTCTGTACCTCTTTCTGTTGAAACTGGCTGTAACTGGTCGCTCAAACTGATGTTAAGGTATTGTTCTCAAAATAAATACTTTCAAAATCTCATAGATTCGATATTATGTGAGGTAAATCCTTTAACATGAAAATATAATAGTATATATAGAGTAATGTGAATGCTAAAGGTTAAACATCTGTCATACCAAGATCTCTTAATTACTGGTGATACCAAATGGGCACTGCAGAGATATACTGTGTATCTTGGGCATTTTTAAAAACCTGGCTGAGCTCATCCCTGTCCAACTGCTGATGTCTTCCAGATAAAGAGAGGGAATGAGAGAGATATAGAAGAAGAATCAATCCCAGTACTAGACTGATACTTTATTTATTGACCTTGAAAGCATGAAAGACAAAGTTGACCTCAACAGGATTGGGACTCAGACCATAAAGAGCCAAAGTGATTACCATGAAGAAGCATTTTATCCAATAAGCAGCTCTTTAATTTATACAAATATCAGTATTTGTATAATGCACAGAAATGTTTATACCAAGCAAATACTACTGGGGTGAACTTTGGCTTTTATCTTTGTGAGGTTTATAAATAAAGTACCAATCTAAAGTGGTGGGCTGGAAGAATCAACCTTGCAATATGTGTTATGGCTTCTTGCCTTCAAAGTTGAAATTCCACCATGACCTACTTAGGTGGTAGACTTAATCTCTGGTCTAACTTAAAACTAACACTTGTCCAAGGGTGTTTTTAGCAGAGTTCACACTGTTGCTAGAATGCAGTTTGAAGATACTTCTTCCCTCCCTCCTGCCAGTCTTGGAAGCCCTGAAAAAAGGTATGGGTACTGCTCCTTTTGAAAAAAAACAAATTTATTGAAGACTCCATATCTGCCCCAAACAAGTTAATACACAAGATTAGTTATTATTCACCAAATTTGAAGATACTATGAACTATCACAAAATCACACTGCCCATTACAAACGTTTTTTTTTTTTTATATACTTACTTTAAGCAAGGCAATAAAGCCATTAAAATGCGTGGGATTTCTGAGAAGGGGAAAGTGCAAGACAGAGAGAACATAATTTAAGGAGAGAGATGATGATTGATGTTGCTTCTCTCATAAATCTCATATAGATGAGATGTCTAAACCCATGCTAGCGTGGAAGATAGACGTTAAACAATGATGATGATGATGTGAGAGAAGAAACTCTTAGACTAGAATTTATAATTACATTTAGGAACTTCAACTGTAAAAGGTTGAGACCTATCTGCAAACCTGCTACTCATGAAGATGAGGCCACAAAGAAGAAAGCTCATAAGAACAATTTATTTGAAGACTGGATTAAAGCATTAACCCTTTTGAAACTGACCCTCTCAAAACCACCCATGTTTCTATGAAACAAAATAACCCATTTTAAAAGGTTCCTATTTAAATTAAAACTTTCTAATATAATTGTATATAAGCACATTTTGCTATGATACAAATACCATATTAATGATATCATGATTTTTGTAAATTCCTCCCAAATTCTTAATTAATTAAAATGTATTTTATTAGAAATGTAGTAACAAAAGGGTTAAAAGTAAAATGCGAACATCTGAGCCACGAGGAACTTTTAAACGCCCTATGCTTAATTCTGATTTCACAGTGTTAAGGAGATTATAGATAAACCTTCCATGTGAGGAGATACTGTTTTATTTGTGGTAACATCCAATGATGATCTTGTATACTTTCCTGACAGCTAAATAAACTGAACTAAGCAGAGTTAAGGGCGTTTCTCATATTCACAGTCAGGCATATGAACTATAGATATGCATTTAACTATTATACTTCTTCATAATGAACTGTAGCATGTGTAGGATCTGAACATTTGATTGGTTACATTCTTATCATATGTCTGCTTAAATAGACTTAACTGAAAACTACCTAATTACTTCAATAGCAACACCATTCTCTTTCTTATGTTACCATTGTCATTTAAATGAGAACAGGTTTGGTTCAGAAAACAGTTTGTGTTAGTGACTTCATATAAATTTATAACCCTTCAATCAAGATGTTATCTTGATCTCTTGGTTATTCCAGTGTTTTTCAGTGATATTCAGATACCATTTGTTTTGTTTTTTTCTCCATTTCAGCTTAATGTAAAAAACCACAAAGGTCAAACAGCATTATTCCATTGTGTTATCCGTGCTGACACAGAGTGTTGCTACCAATTACTCATTAGAAATGCTGACCCCTCAATCCGTGCCACAGTTATACAAAATCCTAAACAGAAACGGTGAGTGATTTACTGAAATCTAGATGTTCTATCTACATTCTAGTCTCCATTGTGGATTTGTTGGTTTTCTTTCTGCTATATCTCTTTCTCTAGTTTGAACTAATGCCTTATTTTTCTCTTTTCTGCTTCCTTTCCAAGTATGAATGTGTTCCCCCCCCCTCTCTGCTTTGTCTGTATTCTCCCTTTGCTCCTTTTTTGTTGTTGAACTTTTGGATATATGGGTCTGCTGTTAATTTTTGTTTCTTGCTACTTTATTCTCATTAAATATCTGGGACTCTATTTGACTTGAACAACTATGACTAACTTTCATGGAATTCTTATTAAAGATTTTGCGATATCTATGGGCTGCAAAGAAATGGATATTTATCAGGATTAAGAAGCACTTAGCTGCATTTGTAGCCATGTTCATACTATGAGATGTGTCAGAGAAGTAACAGGGCTTAGTGTGCTGTGTAAGCTATCAGTGGGGTAGGGATTAGCAGGTTGTGTCACCATGTGACGTAATATCCAGGGAGTATATAACTGCAATCTCAGCTCTCTGCAGCTATTGTATGTTTTTTCACGTGCTTTTGTTAACAACTCCTCAATTTTAGGCTATTGAGTGATGGGCACAGAGCAATGAACCAATCTGAAGTTTCTGGTCCAACTGGGAAAACTCCATCAGAAGCACTTGGAATACTGCAGTAAGTGTATGGAGATGAAACGACATCGTGGTCACAGGTTTTTGAGTGGCACAAAAGGTGGAAGACGACCCCCAGCAGTGGAAAGCCTTCAATGAGCAGGACTGAGGCCAACGTTGAGCACGGGAGGTAGGTGGTGTGTGACAATTGTCGGCTGACTGTTCAACTGATCGAAGATCTGCACGAAGATGGTGCCAAAGCTGCTGAACAATGACCAGAAGTAGCGGTATAGGCAGGTGTGTCAGGATATCCTTGAGCATCTTGAAACCAAACTAGACTTGCTGGGGCGAGTCATCACCAGTGATGAATCATGGATCTTTGAGTATAACCTGTTTTCTGGACATGAAAGCATTCAAGAGTGCATTGACGATGGAGTTGCAGAGAATCCCAAGAAAATCTTTCCAGGAGTGCATGAAGGCATGGCAGAGAAGGATGGGAAAGTGTGTTAGACTCATGGAGGATTATTTTGATGGGGAAAACTTGTAGTTGGTTGTTTAAATTTGAAATTATTTTTGATGACCCCAAAGTATTTTTTCTGACACAGTTTGTATATGGTGGCTAGAACTGGGTTCGATAAAATAAAGTACCAGTAATGCACTGGGATAATTGCTGGCCTTGTGCCAAATGTAGTAACAATTATTATTATTAATTGGGAAAGGTTATATGAAATCTATTTTATCACTAAAGCCAGATATCTTTGATGTTTATTGACTATATCTTGGTTGCTTTCCATGGGATTTATTAGTCTGCATTTGGAAATATTAGCAAAATTATCCTTATGATCCTTAAATCTCAAATGCAACTTGTGTTAACACAATCAATGCAGTTGTCTGGTTTTAAATGGATAGTTTCAGCTATATGGGTTAGATTATTTGCATACAGAAGTTTCTATTGGCAGCCAGTCTTAAACTAGAAATGTTAAGGGGCTCTAGATATTGTTGCAATCACTTTAAAAGCTAATGGCACAATAATTAAATTTCATGTTTTGAATATGCTTTATAAGGTATTCCTTGAATTTTTCCAAATCTTTAAGGTACAGATAGTTTTTATCAGTCTTGAAAATGAACACACCTTTATTGAAAGCAAAGCCTTCCAGTTCATTCGTCTCAACACATTGACAGTCTTCTTATTGAGGTGCTTAGTATAGAGTCTTTTGTTTGTGATGGTGATATCTTTCAGAGAATTTATAATTATATATTTCACCATTTGTTCAGCATGTCAACCTCTGATCAGTTACAGTGCTCAACCAACTGAAATATTAGGGGGAGTAATTAATAAAGGAAAAATACTCAATATCATAAAGTAGAATATTAATTTAATTTGGTTGGCTGAAACCAACATGAGCAACTACAGACACTTTATTTACATGAAAGTCCCACAATTCTTCAGGCCGCCATATTGGAATGAGGTTCAAAACAAAAACAAGCAACGAATGCAACATTCGAAACACGAGAAGAGAGATTTGACACAAAAATAATACAGTATTGATTACTAAGTCAACACATGGGAGAAAGGTTATTTTACAGGCATTACAATGAGGTCTTCTATCTCCATAGTCGTGGTCCGTAAATTAGGAGCGATATAAGGCAGGTTCAAAATGATTCAAAGTCGTCTGAATTGATTGCAGGAACAATGCAAGTAGAAAATGAAACTGGAACCTTTGTTTAGTCACACCTGTTACACCTGCTCTATATTGTTCGTGTGTTGATTAGAAACAGGTAATACTGCTGGTTGCACAGGTGCTGGTGGTGGTAGTGCTGCTGCTACTTGTTACAGTAATGTTGATAATATTGAAGTTGTCATTGTAGTAGTAGTAGTAGTGGTAGTGGTAAATTGGCTGACATCAGAGTGGCAAATTAAATACCTTGTGGTATTTGTTTCAGCTCACTGTACTGTGAGTTCAAATTCAGCTATGGTCAACTTTACTTTTCTTCCTTTTGAGGTTGTTAAATAAAGTACCAATCCAGAAATGTGGATTAGTAGAATTATTAGAGCATTGAATACCCCCCCCCCCCCCTCACCATCATCATCATCATTGTTTTGTGTTTATTACCATGCTTGTATGTGTTAGACAGATTGTCACATTCTGAGGCCTGACAGCAGCCCGTTCACATGTTCCGTTTTGGCACGGTTCTAATGGCTGGATGCCCTTACTAATACCAAACACTTTTTGCCCGTACCAGGTGCATTTTATCATGGCACCACCGCTACCACCAGACAGGATGGACTGGGAGCTTTTCATTGTGGTACCAGCACTACCTCTTTACCTATGTATTTTATTGTACCACTTTACTGTGTGGGCTGAATGTATTTTATTGTGGCACTAGCACTCCCATGTTTCAATTCTAGGGTGTGTATTGTATTGTTAATTTGTTCAAAATACTTTGTAGTATTTTATTTCATTTTTATTGTTCTAAGCTCAAATCTTATTGGGATCACCTTTAAATGCAAACTTCCGAGCTCAATAAACTATGTACCAGTCCAGTACTGAGATTTATTTAATCAACTGTATGTCACTATCAAATTTAGGCAAGGTACCTAATAACCATTATTATTATTTACAGGAAATTGTCTCCTCTATTTTGTGTGTCCCTATCCTTCCCTGCTCAGAGATCTCTACGCCTTCAACATAACTTTCGGTGCCTCATCCAAGCTTCTCGAAAATTTTCTCACCTTGTTGATTCAGGTAAGTTGTTTCTTTTTTGTTGTCTAGAAATAATAATAAAAAAATTAAACATAGTTTATAGCTTGAAAATTTGTCAATAGTACTACTGTGTGTATCATCATCATCATCATCATTTAAGACCTATTTTCCTAGAATAGATTCATCGTCTCTCTGTATGTCATAAGAGGTGATTAAAAGAGTTGGCACCAGGAACGGCATCCAGCTGTAAAACATTGCCTGAAAAAATACCCCATAATGAATATGAATCTTATCATGGGTCCACAAAGCTAACTTCTGCTTTAGTATTTTTTTTTTTTTTGTAGTCAATAGTTCACTATCGTAAACTGTAGAGAGAAGGTACCAGCATGGGATGTTTGTTGTGCAGGCCTAACCTGCTATTCTCTACAAATGTCTTATCATAACCTTAATGCAATAGTCAACAACTGTATCACTAGATAAACCCATGCAAGTGTGGAAGATGGACGTTAAACGATGATGATGATGATTTGTTTCTCAAAGGGAAATCTGGGTCAATCTATGATAAAATTGTACCTTAGCTGAAAGCATGGATAGTCAATGTTTGGCAGTTTACATACTATCACCAATGACTACATTTAACTCTTAAATGGCATAGTGCCTCAAGCTATAAATAGAAACAACTCATTGCTATAATTTACAACAGCTGTGTAAAAATGGGAATAGTTTCATTGGTTTAAAGTATTAAGTTAAGTTTCCCTGTGAATATAATTTAGAGAACAGATTCTTCTATGATAACTACTTTGAGATACTATGGAGGTTCTCCTTCCTACAATCCATAAGGTTATAGGACTTGTTATCATTAGAAGTTAGAGACTCTTTTGCCCTAGAGCAGTCAGATTAAAAACTTTAGAAGCACAAAGCATTTTATTTTGCTTAATGGTTAATCCAGAGTTGTCTTAGTATGGCAAAGTAATGTGCTGATGAAAAAGTATTAGAGTAACTAATTTTGAAATATGTTTGGTTACAAACTATTTGGTCAAAGATGAAATCACTGAAGAAAAAAAGTCTATAACTGCTATTTGTTTCATTTTTTGTTTTGTTTCTCATATAAATATGTTATAGTTTATGTTCTAAAAAAAGTCTAAGATCTGTTGCAAGCCCAGAAGCTCATTAGGCTGGTGCTTATCTCAGTTTCCTTGGTGTTAAATGACTGAGAGTATAAGACTCCCCACTGGACAGGACACCAGTCCATCACAGAGTTGAAACCCCAGCTACTATTTTCACCTGAGTATACTGGTGCAACATGAAAAGAAGTGTTTTGCTTATGAACACAACACACAACCCAGTTCAGGAATCAAACCCATGACATGATTATAATTGCAATACCTTAACCACTAGGCCATGCACCTTCACAAGTTTATGTTAACTTTCTTTTAATATCATTTTGTTTCTATTTCTAGGTCATTTTGTAACTGACGATATTGTAAAAGAACTAGGGGATCACATGAAAGACTTTTTTCCAGAATTTATCCATTGGATGCCCATTTCTACACAAACTATTAACATGTTGTTTGGTCAGACTACAGCTACCCTAAAACAATTGTGTGTTAGAGTCATCTTCCAAGAGTTTTTCTGCAATAATATCTGCTACATGGCTTCCTTACTGAATCAGGAAGCACGATCTTTCTATGAAAACGTTTCTGATATATATGATCGAGATATCTATCAAGAATTTATCAATACAGTTCTTGATAAAAAACTTCTACAGAGATTTCTTTCTCACTTTTCCTTACCTCAGACATCCTTACTGAACCTTTTAATTGAACTTTTGTTCCACAGAATGTTGGTTCTATTTTCTTCTTTTTACATCGATACTACTAGTTTGTTGTTTGAAAGACAAATTCCATATGACAGCTCAAGTGAAGATTCTGATTTCTTTGCAAATGAAGGAGACTCAGACTTGGAATATTGGTAAATGCTAGTGGTACGGGTGTACACAATGCTAGTAAAAATTGGTGAACACAATAGAAGCAAGTGCATGCTGGTGAGCATTGCTAAATATGTTTATTAAACAAAAAAATACTAGAAAAAATGTCAAAACAGCTATCATTCAATCAATGTTTTATTATATCATAGAAGAGTGATAAACAAAGTCACTTAATCAGAGGTAAATAGATTTATTGACTTCAGAGGAGGGTTAAAATAGGAGCCATGATGTTTATCTTTCTTGAAACTATTACCAATATAAGTGAATTGAAATAGCTACAGCTACTTTTTATGATGCTCACCACCAAACTTCTATAATATGTATAAAATGAAAAACAAAACATTCCTCCTCAGAGCAGTTAAAGATCCTTTTATTGCAGAATCTAATTTTAATCACTAAATTTAATCTCATATTTTTATTGTAAGTATTATATTGTTCAGGTAATCATAACACTTATCAAATTTTCTTTCTAGCTTGTCATATTTTATTTTTATTATTATTATTATTTGGCAGAAAGGCAGTGGATTATCAAACAAAATGCTTTGCAGTATTTCGTTTCAACTTATTACATTCTGAGTTCAAATCCCACTGAGGTCGATTTTGACTTTTATCTTGCTGGAGGTCACTAAAATAAGTACCAGTCAAATACTGGGTCAATATTATTGACTTATATACCTCCCACAATCATGTGTGGCCTTGTTCTTGTTTTAGAAATCATTATTAGATAGAGGATAAGAAAGTTACCTTTTATATACCTCTCAGCTCTCACTATCATTTGTGTTTTGCTTTTATACACCAAGCATTATATGGTTGTGCTTAACTTATACCAAAGTGATATTTTTCTATATGTTTTATTTATTTTTTTACTTCTGAAACATTTATTTATAATCTTACATATCGATTTGAGCAGAAGCTTCTTGCAACTTTCATAGGCAATAACTATGAAAATAAAATTATTTGATCCTCAGGCATGAAGTCTTGGATTTATAGAAGTGAAACTGTAGGTTGTGATACAAGCAAATAATGTCCAATTGGGTATGGCAAACTAATTTGGGATTTGGTTTACTGCAACTTTATTGATGGCCTATGCTAAAAAAAAGCTAGCTATAAAGAATAAGAAGAAGCATAACAAAAACTTTTGCTCATTTTTTTAAAACATTTTGATTGGATGTCTTAATTCACCAGTTTCTACAAATTTTTCAGTGTTTTTTTTTTATTTAATTTATTTTTGTCAATAAAAAATATTTATAATTTTCAATACATTTCCATATAAAACTTTGATATTTTGTCTTCATTAATTTGTAATTTTAATCATAGTTGCAGGCATGGTTGTGTGGTTAAGGAGTTCACTTCACAAACACTTTTTCTTTTTTTCGTTTTGTTTTGGTTTGGTAAACAGAAACTATGTATGTATGCATTTCTAGTTTGGTGCATTGGCAGAATCAGTAGAGCGTCAGACATGCTTAACAGCATAGAGGTACGGCTCTTTACATTCTGAATTCAAATCTTGGCGAGGTCAGCTTTGCCTGTCATCCTTAAGGGGTCAATAAAATAAAGTACCAGTAATGCACTGGAGATGATTTAATCAACTTTCCCCTTCCCTTCAAATTGCTAGCCTTGTGCCTAAAGTAGAAACAATTATTTTATAGAAAGAGACTGGTTTCTAACATAGACACAAGTCTCTTTCATTGGAATTTAGACATTAACTAGGTAAATATGTATGCATGCACGTATGGATATTATTGTATGTGTGGGTCTGTATGATTTGAGTTATGTACACACGTTTTGTATATACATGTGTATATGCAGTTATTACATGCACAAATTTTAGAATGTTTTACATATTTTTACAGCTCCATTAATGGATTGTTCTTCCTAACTAGTCATGTTATGTGAAGCCTAGCTTCTCAAGATTTGTACTGAGGCAGTTACTAACATATCCCAGGTATAAATCTGAAGGCATAGTCAGGGTGGAGTATCTACAGATTCCTCATTAGTTCTGCATAGATATTCTCCTTTTCCCTAATCTTTAATATTATACTGGCAGAATCGGTAGAGCATTGGACACACTACTTCACAGCACAGAGTTATGGCCCTTTACGCTCTGAATTCAAATCCCACTGAAGTTAGATTTGCCTTTCATCCTTATGAGGTTGATAAAATAAAGTACCAGTTTTTTTTTACATTCATATTTTCACGGTAAAGGCTTTACCTCACATAGTATCGAATCTGAGATTTTGATATTTTTTATTTTGAGAACAATACCTTAACATCAGTATAAGTGGCCGGTTCCATCCATGTTGAACAGAAAGAGGTGAGAGAATTCTGGCCGGATACAGCCAGTTTAAATGCTAAAGGGTTAAAGTGTTCATGTTTAAAATTAATAATTTTATATAAGAACATTTGTTAAGTTATGTTCCAAACACTAGTTTCAGAATGAAAAAAATCAGTTATAGAACTAAATCCTTCCAAATTTTTCATTATCTCCAAAATTATTTGAAAATCATAAGTATTGTCTTTCATTAGAAATATAGTAATGAAAGGGTTATGCAAGACATCGCTATATTGTACTTGTATTTATTTCAATGAGGAATGACAGTTCTCATAACCTTTGCAATATTGATGTAGTTGATTGGCTCCAGTAGTAGTAGTAATGGTGTTGGTAAGAATAGTTGTAGTAGTGATAGAAGTAATAGTACTGGTGATAGTACTAGTAGTAGTAATAGTACTGGTGATAGTTGTAGTAGTAGTAGTAGTAATGGTTGTCGTAACAGCAATACATTGTTATTGGTAATTTAGCAGGTAGTGGTTATAGAGTAGTCGCCACTTTAACAGGGTAGATGATTGAAGGTCGTTAGTTGCCAGTGTGGTAAGTGATAGTATCCTCGTTGGATTATCTTGTTGACATAGACGTGAGGGAAGGTCCCTCGATCTATTTACCATCTATTTACAATATTCCTTTCGTCAGGTCGCCAATTCCAGCAGCATGGATTATAGATGTTATTGAGACACGAGTAACATAATAATGATTTCAACAGCAGCAATTAGAGATGAAATGTTTGTTTATTTTTGATGTAGTACAAACAATGTTTGTTAACTTATATGGTTGAAATTACAGATAAAAAGAGGTTACAAAAGGGAATGTGCCATTGCGCCGTTAAGCCGGCGAGGCTAGGGTGCAAATCTCACCGTTACATTATGCGTGTTGCTGGCTTGAAGTTTCCGGTACAAGAGAGAGATTCTTCAAATCTTCGCGGGGAATTTCTTCCTCAGGGCGCGTAGGGATACATCCTCTTCTACTGGCGCTGATTGGCTGAACTGAGCCAAATCACGCACAGAGAATGTATGTGAGCCCGCGGAATGTAGGTCACTACAGTAACTAATTGACAAGAGCAAATTCAGTCATGTTTTCACGTCATTAAATTAATTTAAAATACAATCATCTGTCATTCAGTGTTGTCAGTTGGTATTACAAGATTATGATATATGGTTCATTTTTACAGCAGTTATTAGCTGAAGGACTCTTAGGAAATAAAATCTTTACCACTCATAAATATTTACTATTACAGCTTTTAAACATGTTAACAATCATTATTTTACACCTACTTTTCACACAGGCATGGGTTGGACGAGTTGTTACAGTCCAAGACCAGAGAATTATTTTGTTCATACATTCCATATTTAGCATCATTTCTATGGTTGAATGTCCCTCCTAACACCAACTGTCTTACAGGGTGTAATGGGTGTTTTTTCATGGCACCACCACTACGATTTTGCAGAGTCTACTGGGTCCATTTTTTTCTAACATCAACATTAAAACTTTATAGGATATAATGGATGCATTTTATTGACACCAGCACTAGGTTAGTTTGAAGAGTCCTCTCAAACCTTACGTCTCCACTTGCTTGCCAAACACTGTAGCCTCTGGTCTCTCACCACTTTCAATATCACAGAGCTTGTACATGTGAATGAGTTGGGTGTTTTTTTTGTTTTATCACCAATCAGCTAGTCCTGTGTCATATCCTTGGTGAGGTCAGTCTTTCCAACTGCCTTCCTTTGTCTCCCCTCCACAGGTTCCATCTACTTCAAGTACTCGGCCCTTTTTATACAACACTTGCTCTCTTTATCCATCACATGCCCATTCTAACCCTTTCTCTTGTATGCTACAATCAATTCTTATACTTAACTTTTCTCAGTTCATTTATGCACTGGCATTACACATCTAGTAAAGCATGCATGCCTCGTTTCTGTTTATCAGCTGCAAATTTGCACTCAAGGCCCATGTCTCAGCAGTTCAAACATGCATCATATAATCTGTCCTGCAGTCTGAGAGATTGAATAATACAATATGTAATATCCATACATATCTAAGAGAAAACAGCAGTGTATTCAATGTATTGGCAGATCAGCCTTGATTAACTTATCTTGGATTACATTATCTAATAAGTCCTTCCTTTTTTAAGGTAGCATATAATTTGGCTGTTATTTCTAGCAAACCACATTTAGTTACCATATAAAGTCCGTCTTATTGACAGATGTGGTTGTCATGGTAGTAATATATAGAAGCTAATGTATGCTGGATAAAAAAAAGTGTTTGAGTTGATGGAAGGTAATGAAGAAAGGAGTTAGAAAGCCATATTAGGTTGTAGTGAGTTCAGTTATTAGATCACTGACTCATTGCTAAGATGATACAGGGAATATTATTTTCCCAATAACACTATACCAACATTGGCAAATAATGAAAGCAGTAATGTTTATTTTTGTTGTTATAGTTCTATAATCCAATAATTTAAACTTGTTACCCTCAACTAATAGCCTGTAGCAATTCAAACTGAAAATTATACTCAGCTTCATATTTTTCCACTCTAAAGTTAACCCTTCAATACCAACCCAACTGGTACTGCCTCTCATTTCACTATACAGAGCCGTCTGTTCTAAAGTGTTTGGTATCTAAATTAAAACCTTCCATCAGTTTTATGCAAGGATTTTTTGTTGTGATGTGTTCCAAACAGCTATCTTAATATCAGTTATTGTTACCAATTCCTTACAGATTCTTGATTATTTTGAAAAGTTATTACAATACATAGGAAATGTATTTTATTAGAAATATGGTCTCAAATAGGTTAAAAACTCTAGTCAATATTCCCCTCCTCGGATTAAGAAACGAGATATAAAATATTTTGATCTATTAAGTTGACGTCAAGCCTTGCCAAGGTAGACTTTGACTTTCCACAAATATATGGCAATAAAGCAAGTACCAGGGTTGATATAACTGACCAAAGCATTCTGGTTGACCAGTAAGTTCACTCTGTTGGGAGGTATCAGACAAGATCTCCAATATTAGGATACCTTCCTCCCCATCTCCAGCCTTGTCCACCCTGCTGCAAACATTCAGGCAGGGTCTCTAGTTTGAAGAAACCTTCCACCAGTCTTGGAATGGATCATAGGCAGTGTGCTTTCCTCCCTGACTAAACAATATAAAAAATAATTGTTTCTACTTTAGGCACAAGGCCAGCAATTACCCAGTGTATTACTGGTACTTTATTTTATCGACCCTGTAAGGATGAAAAGCAAAGTTAACCTCAGCGGGATTTGAACTCAGAATGGCAAGGGCCGTAACTCTATGCATCAAAGCATGGCGTCCGACCCTCTACCAATACTGCCAATCCCCAAAAATAATTGTTTCTACTTTAGGCACAAGGCCAGCAATTACCCAGTGCATTACTGGAGGATCAAATAGAAGACAATGAAGTATAACAGATTTTTGTTATTTTTCTTTTACTGCTTTATATCCAAGACTTGCGTCAATTTTTTGTTGGAGCAACTGTCACTTAAACTGCTAACCAAACGACAATAGACAAGAACTTGCAAACTAAAGCAGAGTTATGTACCTTGCTTAACCATCAACTGTCATTTTGTACCTCTATTATTAAAATTGTGAAAATGCAGGGTCAATTCTCAGCAGTGTCCTTGAGCAAGACAATTTCACATTGATCCAGTCCACTCAGTTGGCAAAATTGAGTTGTAGTTGTAATTAGATGAGCCAACCTTGTCATATTGTCATGCTGAATCTCCAAGAACTACATTAAGGGTACACGTTAATTTCATGATCAGGCTGTTCCATTGATCGTATGAACAGGAACACTCATTGTTGTTTAGATTATATTAACATTATTTGGGCTGTGACTATCTTGGAAGAGAACAGTTGATTATATAACATTGTAAGGATGAACTGTATAACTTACTCAAGTAGAATTTGATGTCAGAATGTAACCAAAATCCACAATGTATTTTGTTTAATATTCTGCCAACTCTCCTTCTGTCTCATCACCATCATTTTACGTCCGCTTGTCCATACTTGCAACGGTGGGACGGGAACTGATTCTGGCTTGATTTCTACAGCTGAATACCTATTCCTAACACCAACCTCATTTACAGTGAGTGCTGGGTGCTTTTTTGCCGAGGCACCTCCACAACCACTTTGCAGTGGGATGATAGGGACCCCAGTCCCTATCATCTCATTTCTACAGCTGAGTAAACTGGAGCAATGTGAAATAAACACATCACACAGTCTGAGAATTGAACTCACAACCTTTCGATTGCAAGGCCAATGCTCTAACCACTAAGCCAATATACATTTTATCATTATCGTTTAATTATCTGTAAAATTTGAAAATATCTCAGCTTTTAGATTTCAGAAAAAGAATTATCAACTGTATATATACATATGTATATTAAATGGCTGTGTAGTTAAGGAGTTCACATTGCAACTACAGGGTTTCATGTTCCATCCCACTGCATGGCACTTTGGGTAAGTGTCTTCTACTACGGTCTCAGGTTGATTAATGACTTGTAATTGAAATTTGGCAGACAAGTCTGTTGTGTATACAAATTTATGTGTCCATCTGTCTGTGTCTGCGCTTGTTTATTATCCTGCAATTTAGTGGTTCAACAAAAGGAGATCAATAAAATAAATACCAGACTTTGTCTCAGCATAACTGCAGTCTAATGACTGAAACCAATAAAAGAGTGGAGTATATATATATAAACATAAACAAACAAAAGAAAAACAAGGATGAAAAGCCACGCAGATATAGTTATTAAAAGACCTTGCATTTTTTGTTGTTGTAGTTGTTATTTTTATTTTATTGAATTTTTTTTTGTAATAACTTGTGGTTTTAATTGAAAGCCTTATAAAGTAACAGCTTTTGCAACAGATATAAATTTGCAGTTTTATAAAGAATTAAGTCAATAAATAAAGTTATTGCTTGTGAGTAGCAATAAATGAGTGATGTGAAAAAGAAAAGATGAAAACTATATTACACACTCTCCTAAATGTACATCAATGCTTACATACACTAACATTCATTGTGTGGTACATACACTATATCAGACTAACAGGCTTTCACCCATCAAGTGGTAACTTCACTGAAGTAAATAATTTATGTACATTGGTTTATCCAAAATTTCCACAGTGTCTCAGTAAGGTTTAAAAGTCACAACCAACAGCAGTAACTGTTATGAGAAAGAGAAGGTAGAAGAGAGAGAGAATGAAGGGAAAGAAGGGGAGTGAAAGAAAATTAAAGAAGGATGGTACAAGAGAGAGGGAAAATAGAATTAAAAGTCAAATAAAGGAAGAGAAAGAGGCAGACAGAATTGGGATGATGACAAAAATATAGTCAAGGGGGAAAATGGGAGATAAAGAGGCAAGTATGAGAACAATAGTTGAATCTCTTAATTGTTAACATGTTCAGTTGTTGTTGTGGTATAGCCCTGACTGCACCATACAAGGAGAGGAGAGCACGACAGCCCAGCACCAAACAGAACAGACTGTCACAATACTTCCAGTTGTTTGATGTCATGGCAGTGGCCCCTTAGTCTAGCAGTCAGCATTTATAGTTGTGTAGCAATAAGTCAGCTCTCACTGAATGAGCAAACTTATGGCCAAAGACATTCCAGCTAAGACTACCAAAAATTTTCCCCAGGAATGGTGTATCTAGGACTATATTATCCAATGTATCCTTCCTTATTTTAAGACAGTAAGGTGTGATTTGAGGGAGCTTAAATTGCTATTTTTAGCAGATGAGCTACAAGATATTTGCCAAGTCAGTGAAGAGGTAGCTCATCTTAGATTTGTCTGGCATCTCAGTTGGTAATTTTGGTGTGTGGGCTTGTATATATGGATGTGTGTATCTATCAGGACAAAACCAGAACCGCATATACAAGAAATACTGATTCACAAGTTAGTAATAATGTACCAGATACTTGCATCCTCAATTAGACCATTCAAATTTTGTATAATTGTAAATGCAAGCTCTATCGAATTGAGAAGGTTATGGGATCAACTGAAATATATCAAGAAGCTAAAACACCTATCTCCTTGTTTTTATGGGAATCTAATTGGCATTCAGTATTTGAGTAGAAAAACAAAAATAGTTGCTAGCAGGGAAAACAGATGTTAAATGATCATGATGAAGATGATACAATGTTTTTAAATAATCTTTTCTCACACATTGCTTCCGAACAAATATCCTGGCAAGAGTTTGAATACTTAGACAAAGGAAAGCAAGACATCCACACACTAGGAAATGACTGTACAAATATATTTAACATAATCCCACCACTTTAGATTGCATCTATCCTCAAAAAGTTGAAAATCACAACTTTTCTACATATATGACTGAGAAAGTCAGCTGTTAGTCATTCCAAGACTGTTCAGACATTTAAGAAAAGAACTCTTGCTTGTTTAGAAACTCCTAAAATATGGAAATCCCATGGATTTCCCACCAGCTCATACAATTTTATCAATGATTTGTTTTCTTTACTCGGTTTGTATAGATGAAGTACAACACCCTGAGAAAACTTTGTTCTTACAATTTGTTGTGAGAATCACAAAAGACAACGCTGGCCATCAGTAAGTACTACAGATGAAGTTAACCATATTGTTCTAAAAGTGATTTTAAATGATACATGGCCTGAAACTGGAAAGGAGTGTGGAATGCTGATATGTTCGCCTGTGTCAAACAAAACTTTGAGTTTGACCATTTTGTTGATATGGCAAATTTAATATAAGATCTCTCCTTGGTTTAGCTCTTGGTTCAGAGAATATGATTCAATCATATATTGAAGACTCTATGACAAAAGATTACCTCAATTTGATAAAACATTGAGCAATCAAGTGTTGGTGAAATATTTATATGAACCAATATCAACAATTAAGGAAATTATTGATAAGATGGATAGAGATGAAGTTGACCTGGAAGATAAAATATATGTGGCGGTCTTAAAAGATGAACTTTAAATAAAGATACTTTTGCAAATTCACCTTCTTGACACGACTCTGGCAAACTGCAAAGAATATAGCAGAATCATTGAAACCTCTAAATAATAAAAATTAAAATAGGACTAGTTAGAGTAACATGAACCTGACATAATTTGATTGCTCAATATACAAAAGATAATATTTTTAGGATTATGGGTTCTAGAAAATTTTTAAGTTTCTATGATTGTATTTATAGTATAAATCAATACTTGAATAACTGGTGGTATCTTGTTCAGCCAACTAACTTCTTTTTAGAGAAAATAACACAACAAACACTGGATAAAGTTTTCATCCCAGCCAAATGATTGGATAGTCTTTGCAAGAGGTTCAGATGGTAAATTGACACCTTAGATCCAAATTTAAGTTCATTACAAAGCTGGAGTGATAAGGGATGGGATTACTACAGTTATAAAGGTATGACAAATTAATATACTTCCTCAAAAAATAACAACCTCGGCAGCATAGAGGTGGATGTATAAACCAACTTATCTGCTTCTTTACTGAGTATTTATTGGATAAAATTATGGTTGGTTATTGCTAGAGAAAAAAAGATTGTTTATTAGTCATATCTATTTGTAGGAGTTAACAAACCAAATCTCTGAACAGCTAAATTTTTGAGTGTAGGGCAAAAATGTGCTCAGAATCCCAACACTCAACTGAGTTTGAAATACTTGGAACACACACCAGTGAGACTGTTCTTAAAGTATTTCAGCCTCCTGAGTTAATTTGGATCACAAGTTGTCTAAAGGAATTTTAAGATGAGTAATCATTAATCGTATGGAAATCAGAGCTCTCCAATCATCCCTTGAGCAGTGGTGACCTAAACTTAATGTATGGGTGACCAGCTTATACTTCCATTTCAACATTTCTCTAATATATATGGCCCCTCAGCCTACATTCAGTTATTATTAGTAGAAATGATCTGAGGAGCCTGATAGTTGTCAAAATCAATACATGGAATGAACGAATCACCATCATAAAGATGTTTAACTTTAGCACTTAGAAAAGAAAAAGAAATTAGGATCTTATACCAGTGAACCAATGAAAGAAGGAGCTTCTAAGTGGTTGCTCAAACTGTTAGAAATAACAGTCAAGCATCTTTTAAATTATATGTTGCTGTCTTAAAAAAAGGAAGGACATATTAAATAATGTAGTTTTAGATACAGTATATCTGAAATAAGGACAATAGTCAAGGCTGGAATGCTTTTGATCATAGGTTTGCTTAATCAGGCTTGATCTGCGATTACAGACCAGATATCGCAGACTGTCGGTAATTCTGGTAGTTGCTGTGACAGTAGCCATGGTCCTGCCTGACTTTGATCAAGCAAAATACCCATTACAACAGTCGTATCAGCCTATCCAGTTGTGTGAAGGATGAGGAGGGGAAAGGACTCCCTCCCCTTCTTCCTCAAGCAGATACAGTCAAGAAGACTATGAACACTCCCAGTTGTCATTATGGAGCTAGCCTTGACCAGACCTGTTACAATGCACCTTCAACTGCCTCCTTCCAGTTGTTGAGCAGTGTAGCAGAAACGTTTGCTGTTGTTTCTCTGCAGCACACCAATGGCATTGCTTTACACAGTTCCATAGAAAAGTGAAATGAAACACTCCACAGTCAGCAATGGTAGCTTTTCTGTAGCAGAGGTACAACAATAAAACAATCTCAGTAACGAGGAATAGTTCAGTTGACGAGGCTGTCATCATTCAAGCCATACTGTGATTGATTAGAGAGGCTGCGGCCATAGATAAACCTACAAGAAAAAATAAATAACATAAAATAAAACAATAACAATATTTCTACCATTCATACAAGATTTGGGAGAAAGGGATATATTGATTAAATTGACCTCAGAACTTGACACTTGTCCATATTCTATTTTACAGCAACGCAAGGCAACAGTGACCCTTGCAGAATGTAAAGGGATGTAACAAATACTGCAAGGCATGATGTTCTCTTCTACCCTACTGCTTCTACCATCACTTGCCTCTTAACCCTTTAGCATTTATATATAACTATATTTACTATTATATTTTCATGATAAAGGGTTTATCTCATATAATTATCCCACATAATATTGAATCTATGAGATTTTAATATTATTTATTTTGAGAACAATATCTTAACATCAGTATGAGTGGCTGGTTACAGCCGGTTTGAACAGAAAAAGGTGAGAGAATTCTAGCCGGATATGGCTGGTTTAATTGCTAAAGGGTTAAAAGGACTTGACTAAATATGACAAGGCATTATATTATGCCTAGTGCCTTACTGCCTCTTAATAATTTCTTTGAAAGGCAAAAGGCTAGAAATATTGAGGTACAATTAGATTCAAGAAAGATGACAATGAGACTACCTGAACTTAGAACAGGACAAAATTAAATAAAGTTAGGCATTTCATCATTTGATGTCCTATATCATTTCTTCAACTGTACAACTAGCATAACAGATTTTTAGATTTATAAGGAAGGGGTATGTATAATCCATTAAGTCACTACTTTTATTCGGGAGATGAAAGGTGAAATCAGCTGTCAAATTATAATTTCTAATATTGATACTAGTCTTAAAAGCCCTAAAAAGAGCCATGGACACTGTCCTTCCCTCCTTGACTAAACTTTAAATATATATATATATGTTCCCGTCCCACCCTTGCAAGCAGGGAAAAAGTGGACGTAAAATGAAATGATGATGATGATGAATGAAATGATGATATAAACCTTACCTGTCATTTGTTTTAGGAAATGCTTCATGCAAAAAACAGCTGCCAGTTTCCTTGTAACTAAATAGAAAATATCATATTTTCCGCCTGCAAATACAATTGTGAAAATATTGAGTTCAAGAACTAAAACTACAATATAAATATCAATCTACGCAAGCATGGAAAAATGGATGAAAAAGGATGATAATGGTGATGATATGTTATCAATGATGACACTTCAAATAAACAAATCTACAAATTTTACTTACCGGGTTCTTTTCCTTGTAAATCTAAGTTTTCTCTGAAAAAGATAAGTAAATTTTATTCTAGTATGAAATTTACTATGAAAGGACAAAAATCTTAAAAACAACCCATTTAAATTTTAATATTTTACTATTAATTACCAAGGATGTTAGGAAATAATTTTGTTGAAATATATCTCAGTTAAAACTTCAACTAATTCAGTTTAAATGTATGGCTTTTGTGCTACTCGCTGCCCTGATCATATTCCGGCTTACTAACAATCAAATACTGCAAATTTAGATATATTTTAATGAATGTATTATATTACTATTATACATTATTAAAGAAACATATATCAAGATGTATCATTACCAACCTTCGTTATGCATGAAGTTAGGTATATATTCATCCTCAATGCTTCAATTTAGATGCACCAAGTTGACAATGGTGAGATGACTCAACGTTGGCAATACCACACAAATATTACAATCTCTAGTTAAATTTTTTTTAAATATCTTTTTGCCAGCTCTGATTGAGGTTTGCCAAAGAGGTCACATCTCAAATATTTCTTTACTTAGCCTATCAATAGTAACAAACTTCCAAATCATAACCAGTTTTTCACTTCAATCCTCCATATATGTATGTTATCTCTATGGACAGCAGCTGGTGATACCTATAATTCCTAAACAGTCAGTTTATACCACAAAATTTACAGCAAATACCTACTACATCATTTTCATTTGAAACTTCCTTGTGTATATTGCAGTCACACTGAATGACATTTTTATTGACACAGAAATCATTTAAATAGGGTTTTGTTCCCTCTGTGTACAGTTTAAGTCACCATAGATACAGCAATTAAACTTTTTATTTTATTTCATTTCCAACAGATTTTGTAATTAAAACTCTAATAAACACAAGAATGCAAAACCTAACAATCACACTTATTAAAAGGCCTATGCATTTCAAATATAAATCATTTGATAACTTGCTAAATAAGTTATTTTTGAAACAGTAAAACTTCACACAATCAAATCTCAATTCTATAAGTTATAGGGAATCCTCATGAAGTACAGTGTAAAAGACAGTACAATAAGTATTAATTGCTTAAAGTATGAAACCTAAAATTTCTAACACTATGGTAATAGCATTAAGTATATGTAGAAATGTATTTTAAATTATCTTGGTAATTCCTAGTTAAATTTATTAAATGGAAATATTCATTATAAGGTATCTTATATGCAACAGAGTATTAAAAGTTTGAATAAAGCTTACTTTAGTTCTTCGGAAGCCATTAATTCCCCTTCTTCCTGCAAACGGCTGTCCTAGACAAAAACAAAAATTGAGTTAATTCTTGATCAGACATTACAGGTATCAGTGATACCACAAGATATCTAGAGCACACTGGTAGTATTGATAATTGGTAAACTGAAACACATACACATTAAAATGCAGAGACAAGTGAATGAAAGTCATTTCAAAACGTTTATCTCTATAAATTCAACAGTTAAATATTAATACTTGAATGTGTCACATAGTTGATTAAATAGAGATAGATTGAATATTTCTACTAATCAAATTAAAAAAAACTCTAGAATTTTAATTCAGTAACACTACATTAAAAAATACTTTCAACAAGGATAACAGTTCACCATTTTATACCTTAACGCTATCTTCTTGCCAAGCCCACACTGTAAAGTGGTCGTGTAGGAGTCACAACAAAAAGTGCCCAGCCTACGCTATGAAGTGGTCATATAGGTGTCACAACAAAAAGCACCCAACACACACTGTAAATGAGGTTGGCATTAGGACCAAGCCAAAATCAGCCCTGTGTGAGTGAAACACGGTCCTCCGACCTGATCTCTCCCAAAGGGACAGCCTGCCCTACCCATGCTAGCATGGAAAATGGACATTAAACGATGATGATGATAATGATGATAACATCATAATGTATCTAAAAAATAACACAATACTTGTAATAGATTGAAATAAGGTAATTCTAGTCATTTTAATCTGTTATAGTTTCCTCCAAGTTCAGCCTTATACATCAGTTTAAGACAATTTTGTTAGGCTATGTTCCAATCACCAGCCTAATAATGAGAATTAGGTTATATTACAAAATCCCTCCAAATTCTTTATTACTTTTAAAGTTATTTGAAAGGGATAAGTAAATCCTGCAGATTGGGTGGGGGTGCTTAACTACAATGTATTTTGTTGCCATAAAGTTTAACTAAAGTTTTTTTTCCTGGCTATATTGCAGCTTAACTTATGCTTATGAGTAATATCTACATTAACTTGCTCTATTACCAATTCTTCCTTGCTTCCCTATTCTCTCTCTTTTATTTTGTTTCTGAAACTGTAGAAATAAAAATATTAGAAAGAAAAAAAAAATGCTCTACTATGATATATACAAATTAAGTGTGTGAGAGAACCAGACAAACAGAAAATGTTTAAGACAATGCTTTAATTCAAATTCAAATACAAATATAGCCATGTAAAAACTAATAAAAATTTGAGTCAAAAGTACCTGTTTTTGTTTTGCTAAAAAAAAAACCTTTTTTAATTGGAATTGATGATTATGATGATAATGAATGTGACAAGTAATGAAAGACGATGGAGGGGCTGATGGTAAAAAGGAACAGTATATTACTCACCAGTCGTTTGTTGTTATTTTTTCTTCTATCTCTTTTATATTTTTTATTTTTAAACACTAGAACTTCTGCAAAAGCAAAACATAACAAACACATATATATATAAATATAAATAACTATATATAGTAAACAAATTTATTAAAGAATTTTAGACAAAACTTATTTTGCTTACAAGTGCTAAACATAATCACTTAGAAATCACTAAAAACCACGTAAAATTGGATGGCGTTTCTAGTATTTAAAATATGAAAGAAAGCAATATTAGGATAGAAAAGAAACAATTGAATCCTTCAAAGTTAACTGTGCCTGTTGTTCTTGTTTCTATAACTGCTACTATCCTCTTCATAATTGTTAGCTGCATTAAAAATATTTAAAATGTACTAAAAGGATACATGGCATAAAAATGCTACTTCACAATACAAAATTAACAATTGATTGAGGGGATCTAGTATTTTTCAAATGAATCCTTCATTCAATGGAGTGGTTTCCTGTTAACTTCTTTGGGGCCATAGGAAAACCTGACCTTAGCCCTTCTGTCTAACAAGATATTTGTTAATCCTTTTGATATCAACCCACCCCAAACTGCCTTATTTTAAAGGCTTCTATTTAAATTTATATCTTCCAACACAATTTGACAAGAATATTTTGTTAAATTATATTACAAATACCATCTTAATAATGAAATAATTAATTATTTTAGTAAATCCATCCAAGTACTTCCTTAACGAATTCAAATAGTTATGAATATGATAATGAAAGGGTTAATTAGTGATTTTGTTTATTACAAGCATGATTTGTAGTTTATGCACACTCCCTATTTCCAAGTAGTTTCGTGGCCATGGATACAGTTTAGCAGTCAAATACTAATTAAATTGGCCACCTTTCATTCACAGTAGAAAATAATTATTTTCAAGTCAAAGAAGTTAAAAATAATGAGGAGCATTTTCAGGACAGAGGAAACTAAATAAGGCACAGTGTGCACACACATTGTGAAGGCGCATGGCTTAGTGGTTAGAGAATTGGGCTTGCAATCGAAAGGTTGTGAGTTCAATTCTCGGACCGAGTGATGTGTTGTTTCCTTGAGCAAGACACTTTATTTCACGTTGCTCCAGTTTACTCAGCTGTAGAAATGAGATTATAGGACTGGGGTCCCTATCATTAAATTACCCAAGAGACCTCCAACGAGATATACCTTGGAGGAGGCCAGCTAAACCTGCAAAGGTGGGAGCTGTCACATACACACACACATTAACTCAACATCTTGCAATAATTTAGCAGAAAATAGGTTCATTAATTCAAATGTTTAGTATCTTTAGTACTGGACAGATCATTGTGAAAAATTTCAGCATTAGTGTAAAGTTAATTTTTAATGAGATAAACAGTCATTTTATAAAGAATGTCTTGCAAATATGGTTTCATGTACTGCAGGACATTAAGAGTTAACTAGCTGCATAGAAGATAACGTTAGCATAACAAACTCCTAAGTATCAACATAGACAACAAAAATATATCAAATCACAGACAAGAAAATTAATAATATTATAATTCCCTTCTCTTCATAGCACACAAATATCATCCACTCTTTGCTCTTTATTGAACTGATTCTTGCCGACAAAGATAGCCACCACCTTTCTTGAATTTTTACATTGAACTTTTATACATATACTAACCTGCATAAGTCATTAACCCATTTTTTCGGAACCGGAATAATTCCCGAATTCGACTTTTTAAATCTCTTTCACCTGTAAAATAAAAGTTTTAACATAAATCACCATAAGCTGAAATGAAAGTACAAAACTAAATTAGATTTAAGTCTTCTATTCTTTTTCATTCATAAGTGGGCTTCTTCAAATGATTTTTATCTGGAGTGCAGGTTTCTTCTTCAGAGTCATTAATAGTATGGCATGATCTGATATCAAATATTGCGAGCAATTAACTACAATGATGATTGATTAGAAGATTACCAATCCTTTAAGTCAAAGGAAACCATATTTTTTATTAGTCTTCACTATTACTGATACTATCAGCTGATCACTCCTGGCTTAAGTGTCACCATTTCTTCCTAGTGACAAGAGACAGATTTAAACTTAGAACACGCAGAGCTGGAACAGTTGATACCACAAGGTATCTTTCCAAATGCTTTAAAAATTTCACCAATCTGGACTCTAGTATTTTATTTATCAAATCAAAGGATGCAAATAATTTCATTATTATTAAAGCAGAGTTGACCATGGTAAGATTTGAACTCACACACAACACCACTTGAATCAACACCAACACAAACTGTCTGGTGTTGGACTAAATATGACTGTAGAAGATAAAATAAAAACCAATTAACTCTTAACATCCTGTAATGATTTAGTAGAAATTGTCCAAAAACAGGTTTGTTGGAATGCAGTGAACAATCATCATAAAGTATTCTTCCTGACACTTTAATGACTCTGTGAGTTCTGTACCATTTGACCAATATTGCAGTTTGTATACTTAAGAGATCCCCGAAAATCTACATATAACACCAACAAAGAAGATGATGTAATACATTTTTAGTAGCAACATTTTAATTTCATGGCTCACAACAATCAATTAGAAAATTATAATTTTGTCATTGATGATTTTAAAAAATGTACTAAATAAATTGTTATTAGATCTAAGGTAGACGTTAAGAACCAAAGATACTTGAAAAAAAATTGTTATTATTATATGGTTGGAGAGAATTGAAAGAGTTTTGTATTATTTTTATTACACTGAAGAAAGAAGTATAGGGAATATACAGAAACTCAAGATGTTTAACCCATGCTAACGTGGAAGATGGACGTTAAATGATGATGATGATGATGATGATGATGATATTGGTATATCTATGAACAAAACTCCACAATGTATCTTTTAGTCATTTTTTACAACTATCTCTTTCATGCTACTAAATATATATATATATATATATTTGCAAACAGATGAATGTAAACATTCTTACTATGTCAAACCAATATCTACCATCTATTTCTTTATTAAACTGTAACAAAAAAAAAACATAAAAAAGTAAACATATTTTGTGTAAAATTCTTCATCATCATCTTATATCCATTTTCCATACCATATCATTTTTGCATAGTTTCTACAACTGGTTATCATGCCTATCCCCAACTACTTTACAGAGAGTACTGGGTGCATTTTTTCATTCTCTACACATATTTGTTTATGTAAGCCATGTATTTACATCTTGTGACAAAATAGTTTGCAAAGTATAACCACAACTCCTTAAAGTATTCCATTATCACATGACAGTTTGTTTAAAATTACATTCTTATTAGAAAGCAAAAGCAACTTACGCGCTAAACTTTCATAATACTGCACATGTTCCTGGAATGTGTGAAATTTTGCAAACACACGTAACTTTTCTTGAAACTCCCTTTATGAAGAAAAAGAAATAAGGAACACAATTTAAGAATGAGATAATAAAACAAAATATAATTTAAACACTAAATATAATTTTTTGAAACAATAAACAATAAAAAAAATCTACCAAGCTTCAACACTTGGTTATTAAATTCTAACAAACAATTTGTATGGAAATGATGAGAATATATTTGAACTGTATATTGTTGAAGATTTAAAACAGAATTAGCAGAGTTGTTAGGATATAGGGGAAAATGCATTGTTTAATTACTTCCAGCTCTGAGTTTAAATTCCACTAGAGTCAACTATACCATATCTCACTAGGGTCAACTATACCATATCCCACTAGGGTGAACTATACCATATCCCACTAGGGTTAACTATACCATTCATTCTTTCAGGACCAATAAATAAAGCACAAGTGAAGTGCAGAGGACTAGCAGAACTGTTACAGCATGCAGCTTTTTAAATTCCAAGTTCAAACCCTGCTGTGGTCTACTTGAATAGTAGACTTTATCTGTCGCTTAGCACCTGGACTTTGGAGACCTTTAGCAGAGTCTACAACTCTGCTGCAAGCATTTGGACCAGGTTTTCAATTTTAAAATACCTTCCAAGTATCTAAAAAGGGTGATGGGCACTGCACTTTCCTTTCTGATGTACTAGTAATCGTTTTTTTACAATATAATTTTATAGAATGAACTATTGATGTAGAGGTTATATTTACTATAAAATGTAGATTCTTCCACGCATCTTTTAAATTTAATGGAGATGTGTTGTTTAGTCACAGACGAACTCAGAATGAGCAGATTTATATATAAAACATTCCAGTCATGATCACCACACCTTAGTTTTAGACATTGTATTTAGAACCATATTATCCAAGATAGGGAATATAATCTGAAGGATATTTGCTATTTTTTGCAGGCCAAGTGACCATATAAAGGCTCCTTACTGTAAATATGCAGTTTGTTGAGAATGAACATGTTTAAGTAAGTGATAAATGTTGAAAGAGATATATATTTAGGCTCTTTTTGGTACTGAGTGACTATGGATTTGCAAGGTGTTTTGTGGAAGTCATCCAAGCATTTCATGTTGTTCAAGGGAAATACAGTTTAGCTTCAGTGTCATTGCAAATCTTCTTTTCAAATTGAGTGAACTAGAGCAACATGAAATAAAATATACTAAGCACACAATGTGCCACCCAGTCTAGGAATCAAACTCATGACCATATAATTGCAAACTCAGCATCCTAACCCCTAAATCACATGCCTTCACTTTATATTCATGAGGCATATAATATATGTTGATAATCCAAATCATTTTCACATAAATAAACATTTATAACAACTACAATATGATTTGTGGTCAGGTGGAGTTCATGTTACAACCATGAGACTCCAGGCTTGATCCTACTGTGTGTCACTTCGAGCAAGTGTCTTCTACTATAGCCTTGGCTTGACGACCATCTTATGAGTTGAATTTGGCAGATGAAAACTACAGAAGCCAGTGCATGTGTCTGTATCCATCCATATATGTACTTACACTGGACTAAACCTGGTATGGTTTGTATTAGTATCCCTTCATGTTCTGCTACCTCCCAGTTCAACAAAGAGATCAATAAAATATGTACTATGGTTAATAAGGCAGACTAAAGCCTTGAAGGTGGTGCCCTAGCATGGTCACAGTTGATTGACTAAAACAACTAAAACAGTATCTCTGTAGTACAGAAACTCCAGCTGGTTATGATCGAAACAATTTTTCCATCAATATTTGAAGATGTCACAAACAAATTATTATAAAGGACTGTTGTAAACTGGATCTTACTGATCTACCCATTTCTTGCAAGTGAAATACCAAGAAGCTTGAATATCAATGGGATTACAAAAGTCATAGATTGCCCCATTCCACCAAATACTGGTGCTATGCAGTAATGTATCAAAAAAGGCATATTTGGGGTTCAAGGATAATAATAATGAAATTATTGTGTAGTGCTCAGGTGCACAACTCATCAAAGGTGCATGTATAGTACATAGAATAATATACAAATGTCAGGAAAGTGAACAGTGTATGAGTCATGATATATACACACAGATACATGTGTGTGTGTGTATGGAGGGGAAATATCAGGTGTAGTGTTGGTGAATTTCAGGAAGCATGGAGGTTTTAAAGGATGCAGTATCCCGGCAGCTAACAACAATAGTGGAATTCACAATGTCACAAACTCAAAGTATTTTATTTCCTCTATAGTGAATACTTTATGAAATGTATAAGATGACACTGGGTTATAGATTTGCCACACAAGTTAAACAATTTCAATCAAATATACAGGAAAATTTGTTTATTCTTCAATAAACTGAAGATAAACATTAGATAAATTGAATAAGACAATACCAATATTTACCTATCAAGTTTTGTAGTTTTCTTTTTAGCATATTGGGATTTAAATTTGTTGCCACCATTTAACTGAAATAAGCCATAATCACGAGCCAGCCTTTTCCTATGTTCTCGTTCTTGTAACCGAAGACGATATGTGTCCACTTGACTCAATTTGAATGCTGCAAAATACAAAGCAAACTTGAATTAATTAATTTTCTCTAACTTTAGATGAAAGCACCATGATTTAAGAAGTGATGGAAATAAATATAGAAGTGGAAGACAAAAAAAGCCCTAACTAAAGATAAAGGAGGAAATAAAAGTTGGTAAGGAGGGATGTAGATGATAGTGTGAAATGGAAAAGCTAACCCCAGCTTCAGCAGGGAAAATGACCTCAAAATACTTGTTGCTTAGACAAAAGTACATTTTACAGTGGCACCAACGCTGGGGAGACTATCATGATTTTAATAGGAGTGAAGAGAGCTCCCGACTCATCCTATCACCAACAACTTGACAAATTGCATTGATTGTGTTTTATCAAGGCACCAGCACAACGGAAGTTATCAGCCATTAACTTAACTGCTGAGCTCAACATACTCTATTAAAGGGAGAGGGGGTTAATACTTGTCCTGTGTTTCGGGGTGGGTGTAAAAAGGATGGAGTAAGATTGAATAGGTGGAGGGATAGGAGGATGACGAGTATGGTGTAAAGGGCGTATGGCAAATGTGGTAGAGTTTAAAGGGGCAAGGTAGTATGTCATGGACGAATGACAAGTGTATGTCAAGTGCAGTGGAATTAATGGTTCACCTACTGCCAACCCCTGCCCTATTACATATTAGAGAATTGAGTCTTGGGAACTCAAGATAAATGGCATGAGTAAAAAGCATAAAATTGAATAAGCTTATGTGCCATGAAGAGAGGTGAATTCCAATGTTTGGAGGGAAAAGAAATGCCCCCCCCCCCCCCTCCAAACAATACAATCAACCACACCACATGGCACACAAACTCACACAATTTCCCAAATTTTACAGATATTACACATAAACTATCAAATGCATCTATTCTAAATCTGCCACATACAATTAATTCTTCTGACGGTTTAAAAAGAGATATTAAAACTGTAGAAATAAATAGCTAGAGGTATCACCATGTGGCTTAGTGGTTAGAGTGTTGGATGTACAATCAAATGGTTGTGAGTTTGATTACTGGAGGGGTAGCACATTGTATCCTCCTGCTCCAGTTTACTCAGTGAGAAAAAAATGAGTTGTGATGACACTGGTACCAAATAGTATCAGTCATTGCCATTTCCTTTCCCTTGGACAATATTAGTGGCATGGAGAGGGGAGATTTGCATGCATGGCTGACCTGCTGGTCTTCTACAAAAATCTTTGCCAAGACATGCACATTTGAGGGGACTTTTTCAGGTTTACACCCATAGTCAGTCCTGAACAAAGGGGGCCATTAATGTGTGTGTGTTTGTGTGCATGCATATCAGGCTAAGCAATGAAATAGAAATTGAAATCTTACCTATATCTAAATCTTCATCATCTATCTCCACAGATAATGAACTGATCAAAGATTCAGCATCCTTGTCATACACCTATAGAATAAAATGTATAGATTATACATAGAACACAAACAAGAAAAAAACAATAGCAATAACAAAGGTAATTAAGCTACAACCAATCGAAACAATCATTGAAAGAACTGATGTACACAACCTGTAAATTAGTGTTAAGGCCAAAAAATAAAAATTAAAAAATGAGTATATTAAAGGAAGCATTACAAATTAGGTTTATAATACATACACGCAAACATTGCCTTTCATCCTTACGGGGTCGATAAAATAAAGTACCAGTAATGCACTGGGTAATTGCTGGCTTTGTGCCTAACGTAGAAACAATTATATATGTGTATATATATATATACTAGCAAAAGAGCCCATCGTTGCCAGGCATACCTTTTGCCACTGTAAATAAAGACCACTCCACTCTCTCATCAACATGGCTGTCTTTAAATAGCCCCAGAACTCTGTTATTTTAGAAAAGAGCAAGATTTAAACTATATGCTGACATGCCACAGGAGCTAAATAACTGATGTATCAAATTTGAACAAAATCGGATGGAAACTGGAAATGCATCACCTGCATACAGACAGTCAGTTTTGTTTTTATATATATCATCATTGTTTAACATCCATCTTCCACGCTAGTATGGGTTAGATGGGTCCCATTTAGAGGCAAGTTGGGTCAGATGACTGTGTCTCACTCATATAGGACTATTTCTGGCTGGTTTTCTACAGCTGGATGGCCTTCCTAGCACCAACCACATTTAAAGTGTGTGTTGAGTGCTTTTTACTGTGTCTTTTACACAACCATTTTTTAAAGGTTAAATTTATGGGGTCGACTATTACATGGATACTACTTTTGAGAGGCTTGAAATTCAAGCTAGAATTCAAAGTACCATAACAAGGGCAGAAGCCCAACTGATCTCTAAACGAATAAAAATAAAAACAATGAATTATAGTAATATTACCAATTCTATGTATCAAAACATACGTCCTAGTAAATAACAAAATCCATAAACAAGGCTGTGTAGTTCTTATAAACATTTAGATGCTCTTTTACTTGTATCCATCAAACCTAACAGACTAGCTTAGTACAATCAATTTATATCTCATAATTACTGTATATTACCCTGGGTAATATATGTACCAGTATGCCACTGCTATAGGCTACAGTAAAGTAGGCACCTGTTTGGGTACATTTTTAGTTTTAGATATGTATTTGCAATAACATAAATTTGCCTTAAATTCATGATGATTTTATAATAGTGTTATTTCTACATACAGGATGATACCTTGACCCACAAATGTTGACCTGTTATCCGTGAAATACTAGGGTCAACTTTCACATGAGATTGACTATTACTTGTGTATATATGTATATATATATATATAAATAAAGTGGTCACATAGGTGTCACGACAAAAAGTGCTTAGCCCACACTGTAAAGTGGTTGTGAAGGTGTCATAACAAAAAGCGCCCAGCCCACACTGTAAATGTGGTTGGTGTTAGGAAGAGCATCCAGCCATAAGATCCAAGCCAAAATCAGTCCTGTATGAGCAAGTTATTTTATTTCATACTACTCCAGTCCACCCAGCTGTACAGGTCATTCATATCACACTGAATCTCCCTGAGAACTATGCTAATTTCACAAACAGGTTGGTCTGTTGATCAAACAACTGAAACACTCAGTCATAAATGATTGAGTTTCATCACACCTACAACTTATACAATGACTATATCAAATTCTTTCACTACCATGGATCATTTTGGAAGATACATTCATTCTATGTTTTTTCTATCAATTTGTCTATTTCCATATCACCATACCTTCTGAGAGCTTTCTTTTATATTTTACTGATTTTTATTCTTTTACTGTCCACCGACCTTTATGCAGGAGTATATTTTAAATGTTTTACAAAGACATTAAACAAAATCCTTGAGCAAAGATTTAATAAAAGATCACAGATATTTTCACAAAAGGCCTGCTTTTGTTTAGTGTTCCATTAGGTCACACATCTCTTGAAATTATCTCCAAAATACCATGCCTCCATGTTAAAAAAGCTGAATTTTGATAATGTTAAGAATGAACAGGAACTGTGAATATATATCAAGTAGGAACTGATCATAATCAGAGTAGGCTAGGAGAAATAAGTGCAACTGTTGCAACTAACAAAAGTGACTCAGGATGGAATGAATTGTGCAATTCTTGCAATCATGGAAAATGAATATACAATGATGATGATTAAGTATGTGATTCTTTCCTTTGAAGAAACTAACTAAGTGTTGACACATAAACCATGCTTCTATATAATTTTGATTATCTACACCAGTCATGGGCAAACTGCAGCGAGTTTGGCTTTCTGAATGATACACCTAACCAAAAATTACCTTGATTTTTTTTTTTTTTAGTAGTGTGGTCTGCCTTATGATGAGCTACATCTCATGCAGCCCATTGTTCAAAAATGGTTGCCCATGCTTGATCTACAGAAACAAATAGGTTGATTCCTACTTAGCAAAGAAAAGAAAAAATGTTTTTGTTATTAAGAGAAATACTTACAAAATCATCCCTGAAAAGTACATAACGAAGGCTACGTCGCCTGACATGGTGGTTCTTATCAGCAGGTACCACTCCACAATCTGCACCAAAATAAATACAGACAATGAACTCCATAAAATTAAATAGAAATTAATTAGTAACAACTTATTTTTATACTGTTTCAAAATTATTGAAATAAATTGATAACCATGTATATTTTCAATATCCAATAAAATCCCTCACTCACCTGGTTCTTCTTTTTTTATGGAATTGTTCAAAACTTTTTTATGATTCACAGAACCAGTTTCTATAAAGAATACAATACTAATTTATATATCACATAAATAATATACAGAACATAAATTCAAAACATTTTACAAGAGTTCACAGAAAAATATTGCATGACTACTACTATTACTCGTCGGCTCTACGCACTATGGTGCTTTGGGATCACTTGCTTAGGATGACCCCGGCTTCATTGAGCAAGAGCAAGAACACATCTACTACTACTAATGAATAGGCTAAAAAAAGTGACCAGAGAATTGAACTGATACTGGTACACATCTGGTATTTACTTTGTCAAACCAGAACAGTGAAAAACAAAGTTGATCCCAGAAAATAAGACACATAACTAACTATGGCAAGATTTAGTATGACACTACAGTTTCTATAGATTTCACTAAAGGTTTGAGATTAAGCAAACAACAATTTAATAAAACCTTGTACATTTATTTGAAGCCACTGACCAGATATTCCAATACCAACAAAGTTTCACTATATCCTACCATCCTAGTATTCTCTTCTGTCATACACAAGCAATTTTAAAATATTATTTTTTTCTGTTATTAACAGAAATACTTGTAAAATCATTCTTGAAAAGTACATAACAAAGGCCCAACAGTTACACCTCTCTCGCTGCATAAATCAGCAATTATTTTGCATTGCTGCTCTATTCTGAATTCTTTAGTAAGACATTGCCATGATTTTTTTTCCTGGTTTAATTGACAAATAGTTTTTCCAGGGAATTTTGTACAAACGCTTATCCTAACAACTACAGCTAATTTACCAACTTTGAGAAAAAGGAACAATAATATTGAAAGCCCTTGCAGGCCCTCCGAGACAAGTGAATTTGATGAAATTAATGGTCAGCTTGAAAGTTGATGTTTGTAGCAAAGATAAAGGTGGTGAGCTTGTTTGTATTTAGTTATGAAAATGGAGATTTGGAGGTTTTAGTGTGGTATGTAATGAGACATAAGAGGCAAGTGCATCAGAGAATGGAAGTTTGCTAGTTAAAAGGAACAAAATCTGTTGTAGACGGATGGAAGAAACAGCACACATAGTATAGTGGATATGAAATAAAATGAAATTAAATTTACAGCTCACACTTGTGCAGGTTTAGCTGGTCTCCAATGAAGTTGTATCTCATTGGAGATTTCTTAGGTGTTTTAATTAATTACAAAGATTGTCAAACCTTTCATTAGAACGATGGTAAAGAAATCTTTGTCTGCTTTAAATTATAGAACTCATTTTATACTATACAGTCTGAATAATAGAAATAAACAGTTTGAATGTAAAATATATTTACCAGATTCATTATTGTTATTGGCTGTATTGTTGAACTTATGATTTGATACAGAGTCTGGAAAAAAAATTTAATTTGCTATACACAAATAAATAAATAAAAATGCAAGCAGGAAAGTGGACGTTAAAACGACGACGATGATGGTATATATATATATATACACACATACAAACTAAAAATAGTAAAACTTCTAAAATACATTTTACAAGAGTAAAAGGAAAACCAAGTGAAGGAATAGTGATAAAAGTCCTTATCATCACCTCTGTGTTTGATTTTACATGCTGGCATTCTATATACAGCCAGATGCTTGTCCTGATATCAACCCTCAATTTTTTTTAATAAAGTATGAATCTTGACACATGCAACTGTTAAGTTGCACACACATATATATGGCAGATGAGTGATTCAATTTTCATAGGCATTTCTGTTCACTGTTTTCCTTTTCCAGACCTATTCAACTGTTATTTCCTAAAAATCTAACATATTTTCAAGACAAATGTCTTTATAGATTCAGCCTACCAAATTCATTCACAAGGGTTTAAGTCAGCCCTTTCATAAGGATAAAATACAAAAGCAGGTGGTGGCAAAGCCAAGTGCTTAATCATACAGCTAAGCTTGCACCTGTAATATTTAATCAGACTGAATCAGTTTAACAAAAAAAAAAAAAAAAAAAAAAAATAGTTAATCTTTTCTGCAGTAAGACCTATTTTAAAAAATATATTTACAATATATTTAGTTAGATATAATGGTATAGTATTTTTATCCAGTAAAACTGACTTGTCACCAGCTAAGATGTTACAAATGGTACAAACCTTCAGTTGAAGGAAGATCAAGGCCAAAATCACTGCAACATGGAATTGATACAGCTGTAAAAAAAAAAGTAGCAAAATAAAATAAAATCTATAGCCTGACAAAAATAAAGAGCACATAGCTTTTATGACAATGAAAAAAAAAAAGAAGAGAAAAACAATACTGGCTCACATCACATCCATCTGTCCACTGAAGTACTTCTTTTGCAACAATGAAACAATGAACACTCTAAAATCCACACAAGTAACTTGTAGTTTCACATTGAAAACAATTTCAATTCTCGAAGAGTAATTAAACCTTTTGTGACCATATCTATATATATAAAGTTGTAGTTCCTGTCTGTTTGTTCACGAACTCCTCCTATAGCTTTGGAGATAGACCCCATAACCATATATATTCTGAAACTACATATCCAAGTACCCTGGGCAAAGTATATTTCATTTTAATCAAAGGGTTTCCCGGGGGCACAAACCCCCACTGAAAATGTTTTCCCTTCGATTTATGACATTTAAACCATAGGTAAATGACAAGATATGATGCCTATTCACAACATTTCAGCAAATTTCAATAATATTAAGACACCTATAGTGAAAATTTAGGAAGCCCATAACTTGAGTATTGGAACTTTGAATTTCTAATTTGAAAATAATGCTTTACACAAAAATGAAATGATCAAGTTTCGAATTGATATTTTGAAAAAAATTATTTACAAGAAACAAAATAAGAATAAAATTTAATAATGTAATTTTGATTTGATATATTACAAAAAATAATGTTTTTCTCCATAAATTATATCAGATTTAAAATCAATCATAATTTTCTTACAAAAAAAAGTGTAAAGCGCAGGCAAATTCGCCTAGTATCAAATAAAATACACTCTATTTCAATTAATTAATGAAGAAGTTTGAAGGTTTTACTAAAATTATTATTTCATTACTAAGATAGTAATTTAAAATATAGTTCTTATATAAGATAATGTTGGAAGATCTTAATTTCAATAGGAATTCTTTAAGATGGGTGGTTTTGTTTCATAGAAGCAGAGATAGATTTGAATGGGCTGGTTCTGAAGTTAAACATTTGTCAAAGAGAAACGACTAATTTCTAATGCATTCCATTGTTACTAATCTCCACGTCATATATTTCATCATTCATCATCATTTCATTTTACGTCCGTTTTTTTCCCTGCTTGCAAGGGTGGGACGGGAACTGATTCTGGCTTGATTTCTACAGTTGGATGCCCTTCCTAACACCAACCTCATTTACAGTGAGTGCTGGGTGCTTTTTTGCCATGGCACCTCCACAACCACTTTGCAGTGGAATGATATGGACCCCAGTCCCTATCATCTCATTTCTACAGCTGAGTAAACTGGAGCAATGTGAAATAAAGTGTCTTGCTCAAGGAAACAACACATCACCCGGTCTGAGAATTGAACTCACAACCTTTCGATTGCAAGGCCAATGATCTAACCACTAAGCCATGTGCCTCCATTAACACATTTAATCCATTTACTATCATACTTACACACCCACAAAATCTATATTTTAAATTTAGTTTGGTCTTTTCAGATGGAACTTAGTATCTTAAATAAAATGCCAGACAATTTGGCAACACTTAGTATTCAAATAGATCCACATAAATATTTGTTGGCATGGAAAACACATACATACACACAAGGAGGAAGGGGAGAAATAAAATTGCCATCAATTATACAATCCAGAAGATATAAATATTACAGAAATGGAAATATTCAATTCAAAATATGTTAGCTGCTGCCTCTTGTTAGGCATACAGTAGCAACAGAGTTACTGGCTCTGACATAGAAATCTAATTATTCATGTAACCAAATTATGAAATAACTGTTTTACATTCATTTCTCAGATTGGTGCTGCAGGTGTTTCTCAGTCAGCAGTCTGATGTTAAATATCTATTCTGTTGTACATCTTTTTGGCCTGAATCATGCCTATTCTTCTGCCTTTCCCTTAAATTTGTTTAGAAGAACGCTTAGCAGTACTTTGCTGGTATTTAGATACTTTCTTTTAACCCTTTAGCATTTGCATTATTCTATATTTACTATTGTATTTTCATGGTAAAGGCTTTACCTGACATAATTATCTCACAAAATATCAAATCTGTGAGATTTTGATATTTATTTTGAGAACAATACCCTAACGTCAGTATGCGTGGCCAGTTATGGCCAGTTTGAACAAAAAGAGGTGGGAGAATTCTGGCCGGATACAGCCAGTTTAAATGCTAAAGGATTAAGTTACTACAGGATGTTAATTTTAATCTGAAGAGAATTAGGTTTTATACAAGCAACATTGCATTATAGTGTTGAGAAGGCAGTCATCTATAATTTGGCAATGCCATATGGCATTAGTAACAAATGAAGTTAAATTGAAAACTATGAATAAACCAGCAAATTATGCCAAGAGAAACAATAGCCAGTTATTCTCTAAACTACAATAACAGTAAGAGTGGAAATTACAGAAATGGGGGGGGGGGGGGGGGGGGGGGCAGGCAAGCAGACTGTTTAGTGGGAATAAAACAAGATATGAAAACCTGGTACTAAATATACTTCATTGTTCTATAGGAGTGACAATGTTTCTCTCTAACAGACAACTTTGTTAAATAATTTTTAAATATTGAAGTTTACTTAATATATTAAAGAAATTACTCAAAATTACCTTTCCCAATGCTACCAAATAGATAAAATGAGGCATAATGTTCTTGACACTCTGAAAATAAATAGAATAAAATATATTACATATATATATGTATATATATATACATATCATACACACACACATAAATGCATATACATTTTTTTTACACACACACACACACATATATATATATATATATACACACATTGAAAACATTACAAGATAATCCAAACTCTTCAGTATAGCAGTAATGAGATGATTTAAACAGAAAAAATATATTATAAAATAATTAGAGTAATATTAGATTTAGCAACAAATGTTTAATAACCATAAAATTTAACTACATTAGCAAGAGAAAAAGCTGTAGAAATAAGGAATCGAAAATGGAAGAATATGTTTGTGAGATAACATGAATAATATGATGATCTTTATAATTTAGAGGTTTTAATTTTCTTACACAACACTCAGGAAATCTCAACATTATTCTATGTTAATATGGAATTAGTGCAGTTGGGAGAACTGGACTAGCTGCAGCTGCAGTAAAGAGTTTATTTCATGGCTCATGTTTTGGAACTATAATTTAAATGAGATTGATAAAAATAAGCACTATCAGTAATATTCTGGAATCAATTCCAGTCAACAACTATACTTCATCCCTAACTCTGAAAATATTTTGTGTCTAGCCAACGTAATTTCAATATTAATATTACCAATACAGGAAATGAAGTGTTTTCCCTCAGAAATGAGACCAACCGTACAAATCAGATATATATGCTCTTCCTAATGCGAGCCCCTTTACAATGTACTGAGTACATTTTACTATGGCACCAGCACTCCAACGGTTGCTTTTCCTTGTAAAGATTGAAGAGATCTTTCAGGAAATAACATTCATTTTATATCATTTAGAATATCGCTTCATAAAATTACTCTCACAAAACATTGTAAATTAGCTACAATTATTGTTTTTATTTAGAATAATTTCTTTGTCAGCTTGAAAGCTCAAATCAATGATAGCATTCAAAATATGCCCCAAGAGTCACTTTGTATGTCATCAACAATCATATATTGACAGAATGTATAACATGATACAAAAACGAGACTAGAACACAATACCCTTTCTGTTGATCTTCACATAGAGCAGCTGTTAGCCTATGATTTCTACTATTTTACTATAGGAATCAATAGCACCAGGCACTGAAATATAAACTATTGTCTACACAATACTACAGTTCAGGCTTTATACTTTTAACCTACTGTGGGGTTAATAAGTGTTAGACTAATAGGCAGCTCTCATATCCAAGATATAATATTGGTTTCACTAGAACTAATAACCCACTTTAATATAGATTAAAGAATTATATATGCTCTGAGAGTTTAAACAAAATAATCTACTTACCCGAAGCATTCCTAGTTTCAACATGGTTTGCAACGTCATGCCTGCAACAACAAAGAAAACATAATATATACATCATCATCATCGTTTAATGTCTATCTTCCATGCTAGCATGGGTTAGACGGGATTGTCCCACTTGAGGCAAGATTGGTCGGATGACCATGTCTCGCTCGTATAGAACTATTTTTGGCAGGTCTTCTACGGCTGGATGCCCCTTCCCAGCGCCAACCACATTTACAGTGTGGACTGGGAGCCTTTTTACCATGTCCTCTACACGACCATTTTACAGTGTTGGCTGGGTGCTTTTTGTTGTGACACCTATACGACCACTTTAGTGTGGGCTGGATGTTCTGTGGTACCAACATAACTTTACAGAGAAAGGGTGGTGTGGGTGGAAGTGGAAGGATGGAGTAGAGGTTGTATATTGCGTTAAGAGATGCCTACTGACTGTAGGTTTAAGTTCGTATGTAAGGGAAGGCGGGTCTTCTGTATTACTGCGTAGCGCCAAAGGTCTCGATCCTGTGTCATTGTCTGAGAGAGGTGCAAGTATGTAAGGTCAGTTTTTATCACCCCATCCCAGGTTTTTCTGGGTCTACCTATTCCGTAGCTTCCATCAACTTTGATCGCCCTGTACTTTTTTATACAGCCGTCGTCCTTCATGTGCATCACATAACCATACCAACATAAACTGCATCTGATCCCTCTTATTCCTAATTTCTCACTTAGTTCATTTATGTTTTGCCGTTTGTGTATATTACTATTACACATCCAACAGAGCATGCATGCTTCGTTCATTTCCAATCAACGCATATATATATATATATATATATATATATATATATACATACACACACCACAAATATCAAATTCATACTTCTATAGCCATGTATTCAAAGCTTTCCTGGCCTTATATCTAAACTTGAATGATACACATTATTATTTTCAATTCTTTTTCATAGTCAGACTACGAGATTACATGATCACACTTCTATTGCTCTAATTATCTCTAAACTATAGCATTTTAAAGCCATTTTCATCATCATCATCATCACCGTTTTACGTCCGTTCTTCCACGCTAGCATGGGTTAGACGGGTTGTCCTGTTGTGTGCAGTGTCTGGTCAGCTGACCATGCCTTGCTCATACAGGAACTGATCTGGCTTGATTTCTACAGCTGGATGCCCTTCCTAACACCAACCTCATTTACAGTGAGTGCTGGGTGCTTTTTCGTGGCGCCTACACGTCCACTTTACAGTGTGGGCTGGGTGCTTTTTTGCCGTGGCACCTCCACGACCACCTTGCAGTGGGGGGGTGTGGGGGCATATTGTTTATATGCTTCAGCATGTACCCATGGGAGGTCGGGTACTCTGTATTACTGCATGACGCCAGAAGTCACGGTCGTGTGTCATTGTCTTTGAGAGGTGTAGTTGGGTAAGGTCGGCTTTTATCACCTCATCCCAGGTCATCTTGGGTCTCCCCACTCCGCGGTTTCCATCAACTTCTAGTGCTCTGCACCTTTTTATGCAGCTGTCATCCTTCATACGCATCACATGTCCATACCAGCGCAACCGCCTCTCCTGCACACAGCATTTGATTCCTCTTATGCTCAGTCTCTCTCTCAATTCATTTATGCTTTGTCGTTCACGTATATTACTGTTACACATCCATCGGAGCATGCAGGCTTCGTTTCTCTCTAATCTACGTAAGTCTTCCACCTTCAGCGCCCAGGTCTCACTACCATGCAACATCGCTGTTCGGATACACGCATCATACAGTCTGCCTTTCATTCTGAGGGAGAAGCCTTTTGCAGCTAGCAGTGGTAGTAGTTCCCTAAACTTCTTCCATCCCGTTCTTACCCTAGTTATTTTACTTTCTGAACACCCACCTCCGTTGCTAATTCGGTCACCTAGGTAGCAGAAGCTGTCTACTGTTTCTACAGGGCCCTCCCAGAGATTGGTGGTACTTGTTTCCTGTGGCTGTTTGCTGCTTGCTGTTTCAGCACAGCTGCTGCATGTGAATCCTACATTCTTAATTAAGCTTCCTGAGATCCCGCTACATCATTTGTGTACCCATTGTTTGCATTTGGGGCAGAGAATGGAGTTCCTACCTACACCTTTCCTACATACTGAGCAAGGCCATTTCCCTGAGGGGATCTGGGTTCTGTTTTCTCGTCTACTTACAAGGACCTTAGTCTTTGTCATGTTGACTTTGAGACCCTTTCTTTCTAGTCCCTGCTTCCAGGTTTGGAATTTATTCTCTAGTTATTTTTACCAAAATTATTCTGATCCAGTCTACACTTGATCCATTTTTATCAAACAATGATTCTTTTACTTTCCAAGCCATTTTAAATTATATATATTTAAGCTACATTTTAAAATCCTATCCTACATTCAATAACACAGATTTCCTTCAATATAACCAAGTACTTTTTTTTCACATCCTTATATCAGCATACTATTAAAATTTGCAGCACAAAATGTCAGTGTAAGCATTAAAATGTATATATAGATGTGAGCGTGTTCCCCAGTCTTTGTTTATAACAATAATTTAGATGGTCAGTGGTATCACAACAGCTATGTACCTATATGTCTGTCTGTAGCTATCTATTTATGTATATTTATCAATGTACCTATTTTTGCGCAAGAATAACAACAACAAAGCATGAATTCTAATAGATAAATAGACAGTCATCATAATTCATTGTAATTGGTTTAAATGAATGTAAAATAAAATATGGTGATGACCGGAGTAAAGAAAAACCTTAGGATTCTTTATATAGAATGTTATCATCTAGGAATTATTAAATTAAATATTTTTTACTATAAACCCTGTTGTTTTATCATAGGGATACTGCTAGTATGTATATAATAAGCTTTAACATCAATTTAGTGCTGCCTCATCTTCTAGCAATAAGGTCTTATCAATTTATTCCATTGATCTACAGCTGAGAAAATACGTTCTGCAACTACCAATTAGTTATAGACATAGTTCTCTCTACTGCCATACACCTACTTTTCAGTAGGATAATCACAATTGTATGAAACAGGAAATTAATATCATCAATTTTAAGCAGTTTAATTGATTAGCTCCTTCCCTTTAATTCTTTATATTTATCAGTCAACAGCTATAAAGGTTTTATCTTTTACAGTAAAGGGTAGTGGATTGGCAAAATTATTAGAGTGCCAGATAAGATATTTTGCAGTATTTCTTCTGACTCTTTGCATTCAAATTTTGCTGTGACCTACTGGTTTAACACCATTACCCAACCATCAAGTGCCTTTTGTAGAATCTGCTCTGTTGTAAGCATTCAGTCCACATATCCAGTTTAAGGGTACCTTCTTCCCTCCTTACCACCAGTCTCAGAGGCTCTGAAAAGGGTGATGGAAACCACTGCCCTCCCTTCTCTCTGACAAAACAAAACAAAGTCCCCCTTTCTTTCAGATTATTTAAGCAGAACTTGAATGCATATAGAAACATCATTGTGTAAATACTTGGTTCTGGAAAAGTTATTCTTTCTGTTGTTTTACAGCCCCAATCATGCTTAAGCAGCAGATATATGGCACACATGTTGCTTTTCAAATGCTTGCAACTAACTCATAGACAAGGACATCAGGTACGACATGTCTCAACTCATTTAAGAATAGATGTAGGTCTAGTCCAAACCTCTTTATTCAATCAGCATTACAATTTTAAAAACATCAGAGGGAAGTTAGGTTGTTCTTTTTAACAAAGTTAGCAACCGCATAGAAGTTTTTTTTGCTCACTAATTCTAACAAAATTTTGTTATACGTATGCTAGTTTGAAAGAAAGCATGGTATTGAATACTAAAAGCATGAAAAATAAAAATTATCACTCACCAATTACCAAATCCATATTGTTCCACAGCATCCAGTAACATAGTTTCTTCAACTAAAGACCATGGTTTCTGGATGTTGAAAGGTCCAATCATATCACTCTGTAGATAAAGAAAAGAAAAGAAATAGCTTGATTTTGCAACAAGTTAAAAGTGACAATATTTTAAACTAAATCTTATTCCAGCAAAGTATATAGCTTTGTTTGCTCTAATTTGCTTGAATGACAAAAAAAGTATCCAGTCTTTATATTAGAGTAATTAATTGTAGGAAAGGTATTTTGCTATATAAATAATTGCTTTAACATATAAACATAGTTTTTTAAAGAAAAATATATTCAACTCAAACTTAAAGCTTTTAAAAATAATATTCTAGTGTTAGGAAGGACACCCAACAGCAGAAACCATGACAAAAAGTGGAAACTATGAGCAAGAAGCCATCCTTTGTCTAAAAGGGCAGTAACTCTGAAAAGGAATCGACATCAACTGTAATGCCTTGCACAACATATCAGCATGAAAAACAAACGTAAAATCCTTGTTTTGAAGGATGGAATAAAAATGTCATATTGTTAATATCCAGGGTTTTCACTGAAATCGACAGTCTAATATTGTTAATATCCAGGATTTTCACTGAAATCGACAGTCTAATTACTGTATGGCTTAAAAAACAACAAATAAATATTTTCTAAATATATATCTTTTTTTTTTTGTTCATTCTAACTACACAAAAGTTCAATTCAATAACTGACTGACCAAATTTTGATTTTTAATTGTGAAAACTGATCCTAAGAAACTGAACATTATAATGACAAAGTTAAGAAACAAATGGACAAAAGCTGTACTGGAAAGGACCCATCTAAGCCATGTGAACATGGTAAAAAGTATGTAAAAACGAGGATGATGAATATATTTTATATAGCAAATATCACCATCAATTAAAGGTAGAATGGAAATTGTTTTTTCCATTTTAAGTTTTAGAGTCCCTTAAAGCGTCATGGGCCTTGTCCATTCTGCACTGACTAAACATTAAAACAATAATCAACTCTTTTTCGTGTGTGATAACCACATGAAAGTGGAGACTGACTGTGAATTGTCAAAGCAAGAGATGCTGAATACACAAAACAATAAATACTCCACTCCTCTGCATGATACTATTAATTTTATTTAGAGTAGTTATTTTCATACCTCTTTGAATATCACTGGTATTTTAGTATTTTTAACGCCCCAGGCCAATCTTCACATTTTCCCAAAAATTGTTAAAAATATTCAGTAAATGATTGAATTTGTTCAATTCACTTTATCTGTATCTGCACTTCACAACTAAAGTAAAATGTATCAGTACGTTTTTGGAACACTGTATATTTCTGGCACCCAAGGAGTTGAAATGTTTTTCTCAAGGCTATTTAAAGATCCACATTCTTCTTTATGAGAAACAAACATAAGACACAAAAGTGAAGAATATATTGAGTAGGCCTATGATGAAATATTTTTCAGACATAGTTTGTGCTATCTCGGACCACATTATCCACTATGTTCTTTGTTGAGGGAGATTAGACTGCTAATTCTACAGGTCAACCATGCAATGGTTCTCTTTGGCTTGATGAGTAGTACATATAGCAGGTAGATACACATCATGAGTATCATGTTGACATAAAAGAAAAGAGACAAAAATAGCTCCCACATACTCAACAATAAAAACTACTAGTCTTCTTTGTTAAGTGAGTCAGATGACAAAAGATTGTGACAAGATTCTATGAAAGAAGTCAACCCATATCAGTATGGAAAAATATGTAAAATGATGGTGATGACATATAAAACAATCATTCATGTTAACAAAGTGTAATTAATTTCTGGGTTTGAATATAAAGTAATCATTGAAGATGTACACAGTTATTTATTTCTGAAATAAAATAATTGGGAGGTAGTGTGTGTTAGGAAAAAAATTCTAGTTGTTTAACCCCAAGACTACATTGTCCAATGAATCCTTCATCGAGTGTGGTTTGGAGATTTGGTTACTTTTCCCAGCAGGATGAGTGATCATTTACCAGCACTTTTTTGCTTATATAGTATTGCATGTAAAGACAGGTCTCCGTGGTATGTACGAAATAATTCTGTTGTAATAGTGAAACAGCATTTTTATTGTATAGAAAGATGGTAATACTATGAAAAGGACTTTGGTGAGTAATGATAAAGATTTTTCAGTTGAACTGAAACCCAGTACAATGACATTTAAAATTAGATAGGCTGTAGGGAATCACCCAAAACTGTATTATCTACCAAATGACCTGAACTCATCATGTAGAGCAGAAAAGGAAGGTGTTAAAAGTGATAGGGCTGATAGTTCCCTGGGAAACGAACATGTGTGACACATTTAACAAGACACAGTGAACTCATTGAACTCTGAAAACAATGAATATAAGGCATCGTGCTTTCCTATGGAGATAGATATCAGGGTATTTGTTGGAACCAGGGTTAACTGGTTGCTTGGGACAAGTCATAAAGGTATGAAAACACCTCAAGAAAATTATCACTGGTTGCTGAGAAAGCAAGACATCTCAAGGGATGGCACATCTAATACAGTGATGAATGCCCATCAAATAAGATCAAGTGTTAGGGTTGACAAAGATATCTAGCTCAGAGTTACAATATCTTGATTCACTTAATTTCATGCTTTTGTGCCGAAATTCCATCACCTATATTGGTAGGTATCTCTGGTGTCAGGGTAGAAGTAACCAAAACACATACAAAGCTGTATCACCGTTTGATGAGACATTGACTTCTGTATTCAGGGATGGAACACAGCAGCATCCTCAACACAAAAGTGTTTACCACAAGTAAATATAGCTTTGCTGATACAATTATGTACAATAACATAGCATGTAGACATTGTATGTAAACCTAGTCCGTTTCCTGAACTTCCACACAAAGATTTTTTTTTAAGTCAATCATTTTAAAGAAGTACATTTATCTAAACATGTATTACTGATTCTCCTTATTAACATTAAATCCAATATCATGTTAACTCTGAGAAACAAGAATAGGAATCTTGCAATGAAATCGCCCTCAAATCACACCCTACTACTGCCTTATATACAGATATATAAAGGAGATGTGCACCTAGGATACATTATACTCTATACCTTAAGATGGAATGAATGATCACAGCTGAGTTAAACAGCAACAAAGGTAAACCAATTTAGTGTAAATCAGTTTCTTGACTATATATATTCTAGCATTCTTACTTTAATTAGACAAATTCCAATACTTGAGAAAAATACAAGTTTGAAGTAACAACCTTAGCTCAGCATGTCCCAAGCCTAGAAACTCTTCCCAGTAGGTTATACACTTAACACCCAATTGCTGCTGGGTCCGATTTTTTTTCTTTAGCTGAGTAGACTGGAGCAACGACATGGGGATCGAACCCACGACATGGAGGTAGAAGCCTTAATGTTTTTGTTGATTGCCAGTTGTAACCGTTTCACATGTTGCTAATACAGAAACAAAAAACATGTATATGCCAGTATATTACCCATTCTGGTGTAGTGCTTACTTATCTAAAAGGAAAACCAACGAGAAATGATTGTATATCTCCATACAAATATTTAATGACTATATTCTTCGATATAATCCGTTAAAATATTCTTGTTTGCTACTCACTACAAATCTATCAATTAGTTGAATTCTCTTCAGACAGACTTCTACAGTCTAAGAGGTAGATGATCACTGCTGGCTATAGTGAAATGGTATTCCGATTAATATTATGAGAGAGAAAAAAAGAGGAGAAAATACTGTGTGATCCAAAGGGTGAGTGTCGCCAACTCATCTTCATTGGAATGTATACAAAATATGCATTATCCATAATTGCGTTTCCGACATATATGCGACGAAAAGGCTATGTGGTTGATATTGATTAGCTTAGGTGCATAAAAGCTCCGTTTACAGTATTGAATTTTTGCAAAGAGCAATATTACCGCGTGCGCTCACGTGCATGGCTATAAATACTATGACAGGAGGAGGGAGAAGGCAGTATTAGCAGACATAATATAACGTCCAAAGAAAAATCGTATTCAAATTAGAACAATGTCGTAGTTTACCAAATGGTGTACACATACAACGCTTGAAATTACTATAAATACATACACATGGGGCTTGTACATTCACCAATGAACAGATAAAATACACGCACACAATGTACAATTCGCAAAAAGAATAGTTCACGATATGAGAAATATATATATATAAAAGAATGACACGCATATACTCAATTTCAAAACGGAATATAATGTAAACGTATGGCGGGAGACATAAAGAACGACATAAGGCGCCAGTAAGAGGAGAAAGATGGCAGAGACAAAGCTGCATTACAGGAGTAGTAGTAGCAGCAACGGTAGTAGAGAGAGGAGAAAGAGCAGTAGGCGTAGTAGAAGGAAGAGCGACAATAACAACAGCATATCATAGTGACGCCTTCAATATAACGGAAACATTTTGTTTCATAGTGAGTACACTCTACTTTTGAAATAGTTGAAGCCATCATAATGATGTGAGCTCAAGAAAACAACTACGATAGCAGCAGAAGCCCAAATATTAAATGTGCATATATATACATACACACATGCTACTATCATATATGTATATATTTATATACACATATGATCGTAGCTGGGATGAAGGTATTTTAAAGGATTGTGATTAAAAAAAGAGATCATAGCCTGCTGAAAATTAATTCGTTTCTTGTATACACAATAGAAACAAGACCGGCTGGGACGAGGATGTGGGGAAGGAGGTAAAATTAGTACAAAGGAAATAAAGCTGGGATAGAATAAATAAATGCTTGAGAGAAAGAGAGAAACGATTGGAGTACTGGGTTTACTTGCTGCTAATCGGCTGTAAATAAGCGAAAAGGACGAGGTTAAATGGAGGGGGTGAACAGACAGTAACAAACGTGAAAACAGCAGGAAAGTGTATATAGAAAGAGGATAGTAATACGACTAAGTTGGCCACCACGAGTAGTAACAACGCAAATATGGTGGAAAGAGAGAAGCTAACGGCAGCAAAAGAAAGCCGTTGAATTATGAGACTGCTTCCCTTGTGTACAACCAGTTCATAACACAGTCTGTATGTGTAAATGCATGAGTACGCAGCTAGTGCAGGTAGGAACTAGATGTTTATGAGCTGACTAACGCTACAGTCTAATAGAGTGGTGGTAGTGCGTGTGTGACTAAGCGAGAATCATCAGAGAATAAATCTAGAATTTTGACAGCGCCACACAGACCAGTAAAATTATGCTAATGGCGGAAACGTCAAGGTAGTTTAGTTGACTTCCAACAATATCAGAGCATTCATATATAACCTTACAAACGAGCTATAACGGAAAGCAATCAATAGTGAGAGGGGAAAGCAATCTGTCTGCTGGGTTTATGGATGCATATTGGCAACGAATGAAAATATAGAGAAGCAATGGCATATCAAATCGAAAAGTCTGCAGCAGCATACACAGAGTTTTAAATGAACATTACTAGCATGCCATTAAATGTTCTAAGCTAGATTTCAGTCGAGAGTTGTTTTGTTGTTTTTTTTTATATCATGACCGAGATATTAGTAACGAAAATAAATTTATTTCTGTATGGTTAACTATAATAGGAACGGTACATTAATTTCCTATACATTTCTATGCAAACCTTTTAAGTGAACAATAAATATACAACTAATATATTGAGCAATTCCGTGCAGTGAATAAATAAAAAAAAGTCAAACAAACGCCGTGAAGGCCACAAGAGGAAATAAAGAGAAGATAACTCACCAATATTCGGTAACTGTGATCCCGGCGATGAGGACCTACTTCAGCACCAAGGGAGAAGCACTGTTTTAGAAACATCCAGGAAGATTCCAATGAATGGAGCATGTAGGAAAGAAAAGAAAAATGAAAAATAAGCATATCAATTATAATACAATAGTCAACTTTATTACATCTTCCACCTCTTCAACCCAGGGTAATAATGTCTTAGTATATATTTAAAAGTATCTAGGTTTAAATTAGGAAACTATATTAAAACGTGACTATTAAAATATAACAGTCATTTTAACTGATTATATATATATGTAATCAGTTCAAATTACCTTTATATTTTAACATACATATGTATATATATATTTTTAGGTTGCTTGACTGTATATGGAGTACTTTACTAGGGTGTACCCTTCAGTGATTTTGTATCAACTAGTATATATATATATATATATATATATATATATATATATATATATATATATATATATATATATATATATAATACAAGGACGATTTGTTATATTATATTATTATATTTACACTGTTTAGCTCTATACCTCGCTACAGACGTGAATCTAAACATCAAGTGTTCACCTGGATAAACCTACAGTAACTTCACGTTAAACTATATTATATATAATATAGTTTTCATACACACCCCTATTATGCTTAATGCTACTACTAACGTTGTCAGTCTTGATTAAGAAAACCTATGAATAAAGACATTCCAACCGTGACAATCCCCATCGTTTATTTTACTCAATGCTTCATTCTTTTATGACTACAAAAACTAATAAATATGACTCGACAAAAACTAATAAAATGCATGTTATTTGTTATTGTACAACATAAACTAAATACTTGCAAGTTTCATAACAAAAACATTTCAACTACATATATATATATTGTTAGATAAATTTCCTGTATCTAGGATACGCTGTTTAAAAATAGCAGATTAAACCGGAAGCCTACAGTCTCGACAAAGGAGAACTTGGACTATTATCTGTTGCTCCAGCTGTTACAGTGAATCTATATTCAAGAACAAATGGGAAGGATAAGAAATACGCTAAGAAAACTGAAGGGGCTTTAACAATGCTTCTAATAAAAATCCAGATCTCATGTGCACTCATACAGTTAATATTTGCATACAATTCTAGGTTAGACAAAAGTGATAAGAGTTCAAGTTTACACAAAGCAAACATATCTAATTTTAGCTGCGTGACTGATAATTACTACCAACATAGCCCCGCCTACAATCTAACCAGTGATATAGTAAATAAAAGAAGCGATCAGAGCACTCTAGGTTTACTCGTAAGATTTACAAACCAGTTTATCTCGTACTAAAAGTTGAGAAGACAAGTAAATGGTGGCCAACATTGACACGAATCAAGGAAAGAAAATCTAACATTTCTGAACCGCTTCATTTTCCTCCGGTAAAGAGCAAGCTTAAAATAATTAGACTTCCCTTTTCCCCAGAGCGCACCAACATGTTCTATTTCATATATATTTTATCTACCACTGATCATCAGATCAAACGCTTTGTATTATTTATGCACTCGACGTCAGATTCTATCACGCAGTGTTAACTATGAGTCAACTGTGTATACATTTATTCTAGTAGTCATAAAGCACGATCGCCTCATTTCAACTACTGTAAAGAGTGAACCTGACACCATACTGTTCCCTAGTAATTATCGCTGAGTATTAAGTGTTAGTAGAGATCAGGTAGTGTACGGGGTGGGGTTGGAAGAGAGGCTTTCCTATTCTCATTACTCACTAAATTGAGTATCAGGTTAGCTTTCGTTCAAATACTAGAATCAAAAAAGAAAAGTATAAAAACCAATGCGTTGCTTTATGCGAACTCACACACCCCCATATTGGCAATGTAATATTAGAGAGAAAAATAACCATATTCATAAAACTTCCCTGCCATGAAACGGAAACTAATCGACGAAATACAGCACGAGAGTAAAAAATATATAGTTCAGGATTCCCCTCCCAACACGACTCAATAAGGTAGAGGCGATGGGGAAGTAAAGTGAATTGAGACATGTTGAGTGAATCATAGACGGATAGAAAGAAGAGAAAAACCCAACAACAAACAAAAACGCCTAGTGAATAAACGAGCCAGAAGCAATAGAACAGTAACTAATGTTTTACCAACGAAACATTTAGCTACAAGCAAGAGATAGAACAGGATAATCAGCAGCCATCAGATATAACAAAAAGAACATAGTTCTTAACTGAATGAAATGGAGGAGAAAGTAGTCTTGGGAATAAATCATAGTAGTGAAGATGAGCATTTTCCAAGGTTTGTGTGTATGTATGCATGTATGTATAAATGTTATATATATACATACATACAGAGAGAAAGAGAGAATGTAAAAAGGATGTGTATAATAATGAACATGCCATAGGAATGAAACGACAAATAAATAACTCTTTTGGAGAAAGAAGGAATATAACAATAAAATAGCAACTTTATAGACTGATTGGAGATTTTATAGAACATCCGATCATCCTAGTGGAATTAATGCCTTGTGTGCGTGTATGTGTGTTTCTCAATTCCCAACACATAGGTGGTTTTGTGAGTGTGTTTGGGTGTGTGAGTGTATGCGCGCGCGTGTGAAAGAGAGAGAAGGAAAGATTGGGTCATTCTATTTATGGATAGCCATGGATCATCATACTGCTAATAATTTTAATTTTGAAAATATCAAAGCAACATGATATGATAGTCAATTAATAAAATTCAAACTGGGGCCATGAACAAAATTATAACCAGGGACGCACAGACTACCACCACAGCTAGACAGAAAAGTGGGAGATAAAGAATGGGCGTGCTACAGAAAGGATATGGAGGTTTTCCTCCTATCGGAAAATATTAAAGCTTATGATGCCTCCATTTTCATAACGAAAGAGGTCTCAGAAGTGGAGCAGAAAACGTCAGCAGGGAAGAGAAATCTGAATGTAGAAGCCATTTGTTTGCATCGCTTATAAAAGCTACATAAACAGAAGTGTGGAGAGAGAGTGAGAGAGAAAAGAAAGAATAGACAGATAGAGTAAGTAGCAGTGTTGAAGGTAAACAGAGAGAGGTAGTGAGAGAGAAGTAGGAAAGGGAAGCAAGTCATTATATTATAAATAAGAATGATCATAGAAAATAAAATAGCCAGCAATTATATATATATTTAGAAGATCGTACAATTTTTTCAGACGCATCAATGTATTAAAATAGTATTTCTTTTGACTGAATGCACAATATCCGAAGACATATTTTAGAGAGTTTAAGTTGATAACATAAACAGTGACCGTATAGCTTGCAAGGGATAAATGGGAAATGGTGTCGATCCGAGGCAATATAAATAAATGAATCTAGTAAAACTAATCATATTCAATAGGAAGAAATTTCATAGCTTCATACAAGTGTGTGTTGTAGTACATATAAGTAATCATAAGTGATGTATTGCCTGGTTTGTAAATACGGCATGCACATAGAAAATGAAGCTGCAAGATGTAAACATGAAATACAATAGCAAAATAAAAAACCCAATGGATCAG
>OZ024740.1:387236123-387248623 GCA_964016885.1 Eledone cirrhosa | reverse complement strand
AATATTTCATTTGTCTCAGTTTTAGAGGTCGATTCTACCATAAAAGCGGGGGCATCTCACCTTAACACATCAATACTAATGACGAACGAAACAATAAAAGATATAGAATTTTTAGCATTGCGACATTTTGGAAACATTTCGCTCATCCCTAAATGAACAAAGTTATGTGATGCAACATATTATACCACAGACTGTGAATACTCAATTGGGATCACATGGGTTTTCGCATTTTCTTAGTGTGCCGTTCAAAATTTCGCGGCACACTGGTTGAGAATCACTGCTCTAAAGAATGACAGCATTGTATAACCGACTAGTGGTTCATGAGCTTGTATATCCGACTAATAGAGTTCTTTTTCTGTTGTTGGTATGGATAGAAACTTTCTTCTTCTTCTTCCTCATCCTCCACCTCCTCCTTCTTTTTGAGAGAGTCGTGGGGGAAGAGTCCACAAACACTCATTACAGCGGGTCCAGTCAGAAGCAACCATCTCCAGCTGATCCGCCTGGATCCCCAAGTGAGACCAGCCAAGCTCATGGATGTTATCTAACCATCTTACTCGGGGCCTACTCCCGGGTTTCCTGCCGGCTAGTTTTGCCCGTAAAATCTGTCCAGCGCATAGTATCGGAGCTGTGATCTCTCAATTCGAAGAAGTAGCGGCTCTACCTGGAGTGACTCTCTGATCTCCGAGCTACGCACTCTATCGAGTAACACTACTCGAAAGACCCCCCCCCCCCCCCTCAGAGGAATCCCATTTCGGCCACTTGTATTCGCAATTGTATTATTTCGGTCATTACCCAAGATTCATGAGCATAAATAAGGGTTGGCACGGATACCGAATTCTAGATAGCGAGTTTGGCTTTTACGCGTACCTCCCTTCTGATTACTGAATGATGAAGTTGGCACATTACTGCACCAGCTCCTGCAATTCTTGCACTTAATTCAGCCTCCTGCCTTCACGTCCCCGAGATACTTGAACTTATCTACCTGCTTCAGTGGAACTTCATTTACATTTAGGGTACACTGCGCAGGCTTCCTAGGGAGGACGAGTGTCTCAGTTTTCGCACCACTGATTTTCATTCCAGCCATGCAGCACTCAGCATCAAACCTATCGAGTACAAGTCGAAAATCACCTTCTGTCGGGTTAAGAAACTTCATGTCGTCTGCAAATTCCAGCCTACTGATTTTACACTCGCCAGTCATGATACCACTTCCAACTCAGTTGCACATATCAATCCTGTTCATGTAAATAATGAACACGAGAGGTGACAGTATGCACCCTTGGCGGAGTCCGACTCCAACATTGAATAGTTTCGATTTAGCACCATTTATCCAAACACAAATACTCGGCCATTCGCACAGAAACATCAGAGCAGCAAGAAACTGACCAACAATCCCATACTTCCGCAGAATCTTCCACAGCAGGTCTCGATGAACGCGGTCATATTCCTTTTCAAGGTCGACAAAAGAATATACCTCTTGGCAATATTCCTACGATTTCTCGAAGACCTGCCGCAGTGTGAATATTTGGTCAATTTAACTCTTTTGATCCCAAACCACCCGAAACGGCCCTGATTCTTTGATACAATTTGTATATTCTAAATTGTTTGAATTTATCAAAAAAATTTCGCATAATAATTTTATGTAAGAAATTTTGTTAAGTTACATTCCAAACACCAGCTTAATTACGAGAAAGTTAGATATATCATTAAATCCTCCAAATTCTTGATTATTTTCCAAATTATTTGAACATTACAGAGTGTCTTTCAAGAGAAATACGGTACTAAAAAGGTTAAATGTGATGTAGCATCTTCGTTGGTTCGTTTTAAAAATCAACATAGAACACTGGCTAGCTAATTATCTCTCATATCACCAATTCTGTGTATTGTACAAAAACAATACGTCCAGACTTTGCAATGTCCTAAATGGAATATGACAAGGAACCCTCCTCTCAACCATTCTCTTTAATCTAAACATACAACAGCCTTTCTATACCTTAAAACATAAAAAAAAACATACACACAATCTTATACCCAATTGATATCTCACAACCTTCCATTTTCTGACACAGCTATACAAATACTGAAACCTAACATCAATCACCAAGAAACTGGTTCCTAAACATCTGCCAGAGCCACTGTCTTCAACTTACGAGCAACGCTGAAGAACATAAAATGCTACGAAACATTACATTCAACAGAAGATGAAAATAATAGGAGATACATACAACATCTCAACAATACTTCCAGCACAAGAAAGACATGGTAAAGAAAGCAAAACGACACATAAAACATCGATAAAATAAAGCACCAGGATAATTGCTGGCCTTGTGCCCAAAGTAGAAACAATTATTAGAGTAGTGACAGGAGCAACATTTGACCAACAGAAAGACATAACACTATATAAAATGATACATTTTTTCATGAATTATACCAGCCCTGTCTGGATCACAATCTTTCTACAACAAGCAACAAGAAACTATACAAAGAACAGAAAGAAGTGTGTTTCGCATCATTACAGATTTTACACAGACTACCAACTCAACGAAACAAAAGTATTAAAAACGGAAGATCTCCTAGATATGCGAGGGGCATAGTTTGTGTCTACAGTAAAATTCAACCGTCACAGTCCTTACTATTTCATGAAAAAAATATGCTAACACCCAGACACATACACAATACTTGAGACTTCTGCAACCATATCCTAAAAGGACATATCTCTTCAATTCAAACTAGAGTAAAAAAAAAAAAAATAAAAAATAAATATATATATATATACACATGGGTTTAGTTTTTATTAACTTCCTGAAGTGTACAGATTGATGTATGAAATTTTGATATATCTTAAAGGACATAATGGAAATTATTTTGCACTCGTCAATCCTTGTCACACCTCAACATTACTTATGAAAAATTAAATTTAAAAAAATTATAAACAGTTGTGACCCCTCTCTCTCTCTCTCTCTCTATATATATATATATATATATATATAGTAATAATAATAAAATTTGAAGACTATATATATATTTGAAGATATATATATATATATATATAAACAAATACATTTAGATAGAATTAGCTGTGGCATTAATAAATTATCCCACGTACTGTGCTCAGATACACATTACCAATAACTCTGGTCTGGTCACAGAAAAAACATTTTTTTTCACTAGTGGTGAAATTAGCCCTCCCGGAATACGTTTTGATCGCTGATTCCAGATATATATTTAGATTTTCCTTATTACGTCTAGTTATTTTTTCAATTTTCAACGATGTTTTTTTTCAATTTTCTCAATACTTACGGTGTAATAAATAACACTTTAATGCAAAGTTTGTTTATTGCTTGAACCAAAGTAAACAGCTTACACTTGATTAATTGATGCATAATTAATTTTAAATTCATTTTTATATTAATAAGACACATATAATTAAATAATTGTTTCTACTTTAGGCACAAGGCCAGCAATTGCCCAGTGCATTACTGGTACTTTATTTTATCGACCCCGTAAGGATGAAAGACAAAGTCAACCTCGTATGCATCATACAAGTTTTTAACGTGTCATGAACATTATTCTTTTAAAATTTAACCTGAGTCGTCGAGATATAATTACCACCAATAGTCAGTTATTATAATCTAATTTCGAAATCCCTGGAAACCTGTTTCCATTGCAAAGATATCTTGGTGGAATTGTTCTCTTTGTTTATCGTTTAGCACACCAAGATTTTATAGAAAGAAATGTAGATAATAATATAGGAAGTGTATTTTAAGAATATTAGACAATTTAGTTCTTAATAGGCACCACCAAGTAACTTCTCAATTCAATCTCAATACGCCACAATACGACTTAATATTCTACAAAACGATTTAATATTCCACAAAAGTTTTCAATAAAGCAAAAAAAAAACAAAAAAAACATTCAAAGCCTACCTAGTCTTTAATGCCACCGTATTAAGAATCTGTTTGTTTAATCCACTATCTTTTAAAACATCTCTAATATTACTTCCTTTAATTCTGCCACACTCATATAGAAATCCTAACAAAACTTTTCATTTAGTCCAATTTAGATGGCAGAAATATTTTCTTTTGATAAACTAAAGTGACAGATTCATTGTTGGGAGATATGTTGACCTTAGTGGACAGTCACGTTTAATATAGTTATCCGTGATAGCACGACTCTTATATAAGCATAAGAAGCAACAGAACTTTATAAATCTTGCTTGCATACTCATTAGCATTCCAGTAACTTTGAGATCCCCGAAGAGATTTCATTGAAGAACACAGTATTGAATGGCTTTCTTTATACTTTTAGGTGATCTGAGTGACCAATAGGAATGCGTGGATTTACATTCTTGCTATGCAGTAGAACTGCGTTCAAGTTGTTTTTTTCTTTTTATTTCATGCTGAAGCAATGGATTTCGTGCTGAAGCAGGTTAGATGGTACATGAGCGTGAGATAACTTTATGAAGAACTCTGAGATGGCCAATGCAATACCTACATTGACCATGTATTATACAGCAGGGGTTCTTAACCTGGTCCATGTGGACCACTAGTGGTCCACAGGAAAATTCAGGTGGTCCGCAGAAAATTTTCAATAGCAAATTCTTTTTTGATCCATGCATTTGACTTAAAGCGCTGTTCTTATTCTTCGCATAAGTACGACTTCAGCTGTTTATTTGCGTCGATTTTTAGGCACTGCCACATGATAATAGCATTTTCTAATTCATTGAAAAAGACATCTACTGATTTAAAAGATTTAAAAGTTTAGGTGGTCCACAGGAAAAAATTACTTATTTTGGTGATCCACGGCGAAAAAAAGGTTGAGAACCCCTGCTATACAGTATGTTGCTAAATTGAAATTTCTCTTTCTCGACAAATAGATTACTTTTCTTTTTTAGTCTTGAGACAAGAAACCCTGCTTTCTCTTTAGACAACGATAATTGTTTCTACTTTTGGCACAAGGCCAGCAATTACCGCAGTGTGTTGCTGCTACTTTATTTTATCGACCCCGTAAGGATGAAAGGCAAAGTTAACTTCGGCGGGATTTGAACTAAAACCGTAAAGGACCGTAACTCTATGCTGCAAAGCATGACGTCCGACACTCTACCGATACTGCCAATCCACCGCTCTTTAAACGACGATAATTCTTTAGCAAGATCATTTTAACACACAAGAGTAAATAACTTTGGCTCCAAATTTCCATTAGGTATGCAACCTCAATGTCCGTGTAAGAGCATGCTATACGTATTTCCTGATTATTATCATTCATTAGTGATACTGACTTACTATAGTATACTGAGGTGTTAACATTTATAACTTATAGATTTGGTAAACGAAGCATATTACGGGCAAAACCAACTGGCAGGAAACCCAGGGCTAAACTTCGAGCAAGGTGGTTGGATAACATCCCTAAGCTTGGCTGGTCATACTTGGGGATCCAGCCGGACCAGTTGGAGACGGTTGCTTCTGACAGGACTAGCTGGAAGGAGTGTTTAAGGATTCTGCCGCCACAACCCTCACAAGAAGAAGAAGAAGAAGAAGAAGAAGCAGAAGAAGAAGAAGAAGAAGAAGAAGAAGAATCATTTTCATGGTATCTCATTTACATATAGTGCAAGATTGACAAGTTAATTTTAATCAGCAGTAGAACTAACACAGCGTGATTCATAATAGAGGCGTATAAGAACCTGTTTATATATAATTGTTTCTACTTTTGGCACAAGGCCAGCAATTATCCTAGTGTATTACTGGTACTTTATTTTATCGACCCCGTAAGGATGAAAGGCAAAGTTAACCTCGGCGGGATTTGAACTCAGTCCGTAAACGGACGTAACTGTGCTGCAAACATACTCAAGTCTCGCTGTGAGTATTTCAGACCTGCCAACCTCTAAAAGCCCAAATGCGGTGTACCACGAAAAAAGGTGCCCCAAAACGGGGAGAAATGAGGCAAATGGGGAGATTTTACATAGGAAGCATTTTCGCAAGAGAAGACATCTCTCACCCACCCCAAAGTGGGTGGTAGATCTCCCCGTCGGACGGGGAGAGTTGACAGGTCTGGTATTTTAAGCTGCCATCACATCACAGCTACTCCAGAATTCGTATAAATGCATTAGAAACTTATTTCATGATTATTACCATGTGTTAGTAATGATTACTTACTACGATGTACTGTGAGATCTTGAAGTTTATAATACCATTAAAAATAACACAGGTGAAAATGGCACAACTAATATAAATAGTGTATTAAAATATTGATATCAACTGCAAACCATATATTCACATTGTTCAAAAATAATATTTAGTATACAGTGTGTATTCCATTAATCTCTCTGACGAAAGTTAGTACATGATTTTCAGTTGATATTTATTTTTAATAAACTATTTGAATTAGGCGTGCCATTATTTTTTTCTATTTTTTCACCTGTGCTAATTTTACCTGTGTTAGTTTTCCTGTTGGTTTTCCTGTCTCATTTTTACCGTGCCATTATTACCTTTGCCCTTTTGAATGTGCCATATTTACCGGTGCAGTGGTTTCTATTTTCCACCTGATCCATTTTTACCTGTGTCATTTTTACCTATGTCGGTTTTCCTGTCTCATTTTTAGCTGTACTATTATTAACTATGCCCTTTCAAATGTGCCATTTCCCCTGTATTATTTTGACATGTGCCATATTTACCCGTGCAATGTTTCTATTTTCCACCTGATTCATTTTTACCTGTCCCATTTTTACCTGTCCCATTTTACATGTCCCATTTTTACCTGTCCCATTTTACCTGTCCCATTTTTACATGTCCCATTTTTACCATGCCATTTTAACTTTATAACTTTACCTGGGCTATAATTATCTAAATCTTGAAATTCACTATTTGATTTCGTTCATTTGAACAATTTAAAACGACATCATGATTTACAAACACACAATATTCTAATATTCTTAGCGATAGATTAATACACTATATATAAATGTATATATATAATACACTATATGTAAATGTATATATATAATACACTATATATAAATGTATATATATAATACACTATATATAAATGTATATATATAATACACTATATATAAATGTATATATATAATACACTATATATAAATGTGTATATATAATACACTATATATAAATGAGTATATAATACACTATATATAAATGTATATATATAATACACTATATGTAAATGTGTATATAATACACTATATATAAATGTATATATATAATACACTATGTAAATGTGTATATAATACACTATATATAAATGTGTATATAATACACTATATATGAATGTATATATAATACACTATATATAAATGTGTATATAATACACTATATGTAAATCTATATAATACACTATATGTAAATGTATATAATACACTATATATAAATGTGTATATAATACACTGTATGTAAATGTATATATAATACACTATATGTAAATGTGTATATAATACACTGTATGTAAATGTATATAATACACTATATGTAAATGTATATATAATACACTATATGTAAATGTGTATATAATACACTGTATGTAAATGTGTATATAATACACGTTATATAAATGTGTATATAATACACTATATATAAATGTGTATATAATACACTGTATGTGAATGTGTATATAATACACGTTATATAAATGTGTATATAATACATTATATATAAATGTGTATATAATACACTGTATGTAAATGTGTATATAATACACTATATGTAAATGTGTATATAATACACGTTATAAAAATCTGTATATAATACACTACATGTAAATGTATATATAATACACTATATGTAAATATATATATAATACACTATATGTAAATGTATATATAATACACTATATGTAAATGTGTATATAATACACTATATGTAAATGTGTATATAATACACTATATGTAAATGTATATATAATACACTATATGTAAATGTATATATAATACACTATATGTAAATGTGTATATAATACACGTTATAAAAATCTGTATATAATACACTATATATAAATGTATATATAATACACTATATGTAAATGTATATATAATACACTATATGTAAATGTGTATATAATACACTATATGTAAATGTGTATATAATACACGTTATAAAAATCTGTATATAATACACTATATGTAAATGTATATATAATACACTATATGTAAATGTGTATATAATACACTATATGTAAATGTGTATATAATACACGTTATAAAAATCTGTATATAATACACTATATGTAAATGTATATATAATACACTATATGTAAATGTATATATAATACACTATATGTAAATGTGTATATAATACACTATATGTAAATGTGTATATACGTAAATCACATGTATTTAACTCAAAAATACTTAATGATCAATTTGAAATGGGGCTTATGTTTCACATCTGGCCTGGACCTATTACCAGCTTTGAGGGCCTAGATTTTAGATTCAGCTTTGGCTTATTACCAGTTTTGCAGGAGATTGTTCACACTCCAAGAACAGAGGTGGACAGACCATACGGACATTTTAGCACCTCCCAGTGGAGTTGCTGGGCTAAGTAAAAAAAAAAGAAGAAAGGAGAGAAGAAAAAAAAAACAGTTGAAAATATGTAACGAAAAACTGAAATCATAGCCGTAAAATCAAACTCGACCAACTTATTGAGCTAAGGTTTTTCTGACTACCGAGATACTACGTTTGAACGATTTACCTCCAATATGTCCGTGTTTTCTGGTTAACGCCTTACCTAATAATTCACGCGTAGAATATACATATTAAGTAGTAACATTTTTGTTTTCGTTAGTCGGTAAGACAACATCTATGCAGTGATTCTAAACCTGATAAAAATGGCTATAAAAACTTTACCCAAACCACACCTCCAGCATTTGAGCTTTAAATACTGGATGATTATAGGTGCAACATCTTTGATCATTGGTCTGTTTCCTCGTGGTTGATTTAGAGTTAACTCTTAATGTCTTTTAACACATGAAACTATATTAGCAAAATATTCTTGAAAAATACAAAGCAGTACTATGACAGCATAACAGTAAGGTTTTTACTATAATACTGTACATTTTCATAACATTCTGTCCATTTGTAAAGATACTATAAACATTTGAATTAATAATAAACTAAATCATTACAGCATGATATGAGTTAAACAATACCAACATAATAAACTAGACCCAAAGAAAAGCTAAAGTGATTGCATGTACTTTTATGGTCTTTAATAGACTAGTATACCTTTAGATAAACTATATACATAATAAGATTGACAACAAACTGATTTGTTGGATTATTATTTATTGAATGATAAACATTGACAGACGTAAAAAAAAATGCATGTATGTAGTTAATTGGTTCATTGGCGACTATTCATCGTCGGGGGTTGTGACTTGCCTACGTTGTCTCTCAGCTGTTCAAGATACATTTTAGCAACAGGCACTGGCGGACTGGCCAGGTTGCCAGGTTGCCTAATGGCAGTGGGCCCAGGGGGCCCACAGTATCATTGCAAGAGTCCGCAGTAGCATTGCAGGGCCCACTGTAGTATTTTAGGGGCCAATACTTTGCAGAAATCTAAGAGAAAGAATAACAACTTTTTAAAAATAAATAAAAATATTAAGTAAAGCATTTGGTCAACCAATTCCCCAGGAAATTACTAGAAACCAAAATATACGATAGTGCAAATAGTTGGAATCAGTGGTTGTACATTCTACTAAATCTAAAGCTTAGTGTATTCATTCATGCATGCAAACATACATATATAGACACAGACACATAAGCATATATATATATATAAAGAATTAATATATCTACCGACATATGTATACAGATGCATACCTATGCTAGCAAATATATATGTTTTGTCTTAGTAACTTTGTGGTTCTATGCAAGGGGATGCAGAACAATTATATGAAAGACGTAAATAAGAAAGTTATGAAAATTGACTTACTTACTGAAATTTCACTCCAACTAATTAGTTTCTGTAAGGGGGTAAATATGGTTACGGAGTGTACCCATAGAGAAGCCTTACGTCATCAGGGAGTCTATTCTCAGCTAAGCTTCCAGGCAATGCGGGGACACTGGGAACTTATATAAAAATAATTCAGTGGATGGAAAAAAGCGAGCGGGGCTAGATTCCAAGACATTGAAAAATTCACTGCCTACTTGGTCAAGCGGCAAATAGACTCCCTGAATAGGCAAATAGACTCCCTGAATAGACTCCCTGATGACGTAAGGCTTCTCTATGGGTACACTCCGTAACCATATTTATCCCCTTACAGAAACTATTTAGTTGGAGTGAAATTTCAGTAAGTAAGTCAATTTTCATAACTTTCTTATTTACGTCTTTCATATAATTGTTCTGCATCCCCTTGCATAGAACCACAAAGTTACTAAGACAAAACATATATATTTGCTAGCATAGGTATGCATCTGTATACATATGTCGGTAGATATATTAATTCTTTATAATTATCTCCAAATTATTTGTTGAGAAAAATTTGCCGAAATTACTACTGTGATTAATAGTAGTGGCTAGGCTCTGTCTTAATAGCACCCCCACTCCTAGCTGATTAACCTCAGTGTCACGTGATTGATTCTTTTGAATTTGCCGCTTGACCAAGTAGGCAGTGAATTTTTCAATGTCTTGGAATCTAGCCCCGCTCGCTTTTTTCCATCCACTGAATTATTTTTATATAAGTTCCCAGTGTCCCCGCATTGCCTGGAAGCTTAGCTGAGAATAGACTACCTGATGACGTAAGGCTTCTCTATGGGTACACTCCGTAACCATATTTATCCCCTTACAGAAACTAATTAGTTGGAGTGAAATTTCAGTAAGTAAGTCAAGTTTCATAACTTTCTTATTTACGTCTTTCATATATATATATATATATATATATATATATATATATAGGAACAAGTAGGACCCCGACGGCTGAGCTCAAGCCGCTTCGACGGCTAATTCTGGAATTAGTCCAGAATTAGTCCGGAATTAGTCCAGAATTAGCCGTCGAAACGGCTTGAGCTCAGCCGTCGGGGTCCTACTTGTTCCTATTACCCACTCTACTACCCTAAGTATTGAGTACTTTGGTGCGTTATGGTCCATCTGGTTCCTTACCACATTTCCTTCGTTATATATATATATATATACATATATATATTTATACATACTTACACACGAACTACTGACCAAATAATATTTGGTATTAATGGGTCAAAGACATGTGTCAAATCAATTAGTCATGAAGGTGGTGTATATATATATATATATATACACACAAATATCATCCCATGATGATATTTGTTTTTGAAATGCGCATAATAAAATACATGGAACTCTTTTAACCATCTTTTGATTTTATATTATATATATATATATATATATATATTAGAATTGGTGATCTGAAATAGCGATATATATATGAATGTATATATAGTGTATTTTGCAATACACTGTATGCTTAATTAAAAGCATTTTGAAGACCTTACGCTATTGTTTTAGAGTAGTGACAGTCTCACTTACTTTAAATTTTCAGCGAAAATTTAAAGTAAGTGAGACTGTCACTACTCTAAAACAATAGCGTAAGGTCTTCAAATGCTTTTAATTAAGCATACAGTGTATTGCAAAATACACTATATATACATATATACATATATATATATATATATAATGAGTGAGTGTGAAGGACCAAAGGTCATTATTGAAAGTCTCTGGATTTCGCAAAATATATAATATTTTTTATTGGAGAAGGTAAGATATTTGATTGCACTGTTTTGTTTCTACTTGTGTATTTTTCAAAAATGTTATTTATTCTTTATAAAAATTAAATGATAGCATTCTATATGTAGGTGGGCCCCCGTCATCTCCTGGCAACCAATATTTTTAGACCCAGTCCGCCACTGGCAACAGGGTTAGATTTCGTGTTTGGAATAAATTCACCAGGTACAGTAAGCGGAGTACCATTTCTGCCGATGAGGTGTTAAGGCAATGCAGATACCCAGCATCGCCCATAGCAGCCGATTGATCCAGTTGAGTCCGTTACGTCTAGTGATAAAAGACTATTTAAAGCAGCGGTGAAATTGCTCCACCAAACCTTGGCCTAGTGGTGATAAGCTGTTGTGTATTTCATGTTGATGCCAAACAGTTCACACATGTCATTCCACAGCTTTGGGTTGAATTGAGGTCCGCAGTCTGATGAGAAACAGACGACTCAGTATGTAACGAAGGCGCGGGTAATTTCTTGTGTTTCTGTGTTACAGAGATGTATGGTTTTAAATAAGTGGGATATAGATCTTGGCTGGTTGTGAGAATACGGAGCAGTGAGACGCTGGCTGTGAGTATACAGGACATTGAGTCGTCTGTGAGTATACAGAGCAGTGAGTCGCTGTCTGTGAGAATATGGAGCAAAGAGTCGCTGTCTGTGAGAATACAGAGCAGTGAGTCATTGTCTGTGTGTATACAGAGTAGTAAGTCGCTGGCTACGAGAATACAGAGCAGTGAGTCGCTGTCTGT
>OZ024740.1:387228623-387231123 GCA_964016885.1 Eledone cirrhosa | reverse complement strand
GGTGATTTTCGACACCATGCAGGACAAAAAAACAAAACCTGACAAAAGGCGGAAGAACTCATAAGAGTCAACAGCCATCCAAAAATGTGTATATATATATATATATATGTGTATGCAAGTGTATGTATCCATATAATTGAATATAAAAGAGAAATAAACACAGATATATAGACATATGTGTTCAAATCGTAAGGGACCAGGATGGTTATTTTGTATCCATATATATATATATGTATATACATGTATGCATGTGTATATATATGTATATATACATGTATGCATGTGTATATATATGCGCGGAGACAAAGAAATAATCGGGCTGGATACCCGGTCGCGCGGTTAAACCACTGGGAGTAAAGGACCCCTAGCCTTTGTCAGGGTATTCTTCTAGGAGAAGGCAACTCAGCAAACTGGGATAACTCCGACATAAAAATTGCGGCTCAGTAGTTACCGATGATATTGATCTTTTCTTCTTTTCAGGTTATAGCTACTGTCACTCAGAGAGTGGGATTGGTTCAGTGTACAGTTTTCCTCACTTTAAAAAAAATCTTCACGCACAGGCATTGCACGATAACATTAATTGATAATTATTAATAATGTTATATCGTGCAATGGCCATACTCGATAACGAGGGGGAAGTCATCATGTATGTATATATATATATATATATATATATATATATATATATATATATATATATATATATATATATATATATATATATATATAAAGATTGACCACTTCTTGCACTCTATGTCCGTTCCTTCTTCGCATTAGATCTCAAATGGCTTTTGAGTCCTGAACGTCCATAAAAGACCCATCCACAAATAATACAATGATGTCTCATTTCGTTCTTATTCTCACTTTGGGTTTGCTTATTGTGTATGTTTAATGTCTCTTCAATCCACCTCCTGATTTGCAAATTTTCTGAGAAATATGGCACTGGAACTGATTCTCTGCAACGAAGTTTGAATAGTCAACTTGGACTTTAGACTTTACCATCATGTACTCGTTGGTGTGACTTAAAGCCAACTTTTGAAAGCGCACCTTGGGGTACACAGAGCATTTGAAAACCAACGCTAGATAAGATTCATCATTATTACTGTTGGTCTCATTCTTCTGCATTTTTTTTTCAGTTCTGCATGTCTTACCCTCTCCACTTCAAGTACATTAACACCATTCTAAATGACATTTATCGACGCGGTTTGAAAAGAACCGGTGGATCATCGGCCCCGATACGATGCGTAACACTGTGGGTCACGGCTAGATTGTTAAACACGGGACGGGTGATGTCGGAGTATTTGCAAAACACAGAGTCTACCTGCTTGAATAAGAAAGAATTAAGAAAACAGGACTGACAAAAGAAGGTTCCTTAATGCTGACACCGCACACATAAAAACCTGTGATGACTATCAGTCTGTTGTGCTTAACATCGACTTACAACTAACAGGCCGAAATTATGCGAGAAATTAGCACCTGGAATTGGTGTCTGTAGTTTAGCAATGATAAAAACACAAGCGAGGACTTCAAGATTCCAATTAGATGCCAATTAATGATTGACTCCTAATAAAGATTTAAATTGCTATTGCAGTGATTGTCTATTTTCTCCTTAACTAAGAGAACAGCAGATTGCAGAGTTGAATAATACCGAATATCCAGATGAGGAGACATTAGTTCTTATATCTTCATGCTATTATCATCGTTTTTATTGCGTCTTTATTTAATTCCTACACATCATTAGCTAAAGCATTTAGACTTAAAGGTTCAACTAGATGTAAGTGGACACTGTAGAATAATGGATTTCAATCGCTTCATATTGTCAAGTTTTTGGTTGGTTTGGGGAACTAATTTCAATTGCATCATAGACTAGCGCCGGGTATATGTATCTCATTCAATAAACGACCGAAAGAATACGATGGCGAATACAAGAAGCCGAAATGGGGTTTCTCCGAAGAGTCTTTCCAGTAACGTTACTCGATAGAGTGTGTTGCTCGGAGATCAGTGAGCCGCTCCAGGTAGGGCCGCTACTTCTCCGAATTGAGAGATCACAGCTCTGATATATCGCGCATGTGTTTAGAATGTCTCAGGAAAGAAATGCTGGACAGATTTTACGGGCAAAACCAATCGACAGGAGACCCAGGGTTAAACTCCGAGCAAGATGGTTGGATAACATCCATGGGCTCGGCTGGTCTGGCTTGGGGATGCCGCTGGATAAACTGGCGACGGTTGTTTCTGCCAGGACCTGGTGAAATGAGTGTTTAAGGACTCTTCCTCCACGACCCCCTCAGGAATAGGTGGGCGAAGAAGAAGAAAGAAGAATAAATAGAGGAACCGGAGTTGAACCTCGAAACTATCGTTTCTTATGGTTTGGAAAATAATTATTATAGTTTTAACTAGAACCTGTATCCCAGAAATCTATTTACTCTGGACTAATTAAATATGTTTATATATATATAAATGTATGTATAGTATATTTGGCAATATACCGTATGTTTAATTA
>OZ024740.1:387146123-387223623 GCA_964016885.1 Eledone cirrhosa | reverse complement strand
CCTCCTCACCAAGAAACCTTGGTGGGGTTGCCAGTTTAGTCGCCAACGACCCGACCATGAGACAGGTTGTACTGGGATACATGTTACCAGTAGCACCAACAAGATACATACATACATACATGGTGGCTGCCAACTCCTTTTCGAGTACGGCCACCACTTTATATCCATGTAGGCGAACCCCTACTGATGCGCTGAACGAGTGTGACTTTTTAGTCCAGCCAGCGACTTGAAAACTCTGGTACAAACACTACACTTGTGACAATTACTGACACATAGTGCTGGGTCCATGGTACCATGTGACGACAAGTGCAGAGAGATCTCCAGATATAAAGCAATGCCTGTGCCGTGAAGCTTTTATAGTGAGGAAAGGCACTGCACAAAGCCAGTCCCACTCTCTTAACCAAGATGATATTTACCAAAAAGAAGAACACGTCAACATCATTGGATACCATCAGGGTTGCAGGTGCTATATCAGAGTTTTCCTTCTCCTAGAATTCTGCCTTGACAAAGGCTAAGGGGTCATCATACATACATACATCATACATACATCATACATACATCATACATACATACATCATACATACATATATATGAATGAATGTGTGTGTGTATATATATATATATATAGGAAAAAGTATGACCCCGACGGCAGAGTTCAACAGTCCAGAAATAGCCGTCGAAACGGCTTGAGCTCTGCCGTCGGGGTCATACTTTTTCCTATTTCCCACTCTACTACCCTAAGTATTGAGTACTCTGATGCGTTATGGTCCATCTGGTTCCTTACCACAATTCCTTTGTTATATATATATATATATATATATATATATATATATATATATATATATATATATATATATATATATATATATATATATATATATATATAATATATTAATAAATGGAAACTATATTTATAAAACCATATTTATTTTATTATACATATTTCAAGGGCAACCAAGGCAAATTATGGTGCGCTTTCATCAGATAAAATACAGATTTGTTTTATAAATTTGTTTTATAAATGAATATCCCAACAAATTAAATATAACCTCTGCATATATATATATGTGTATGTATGTATGTATGTTCTTCTGTATATATATATATATATATATATATATATATATATATATATATATATATATATGTATGTATGTTCTTCTGGTTTTATAATTTCACACATTTTTCCCAATAGAGAGAGGGTCGGTTTCTAACATAGACACAAGACTCTCTCATTGGAATTTACACATCAACTAGGTTATGTATGTATGTATGTATGTATGTATGTATGTATGTATGTATGTTCTTCTTTTTGGTAAATATCATCTTGGTTAAGAGAGTGGGACTGGCTTTGTGCAGTGCCTTTGCTCACTATAAAAGCTTCACGGCACAGGCATTGCTTTATATCTGGAGATCTCTCTGCGCTTGTCGTCACATGGTACCATGGGCCCAGCACTATGTGTCAGTAATTGTCACAGGTGTAGTGTTTGTACCAGAGTTTTCAAGTCGCTGGCTGGACTAAAAAGTCACACTCGTTCAGCGCATCGGTAGGGGTTCTCCTACATGGATATAAAGTAGTGGCCGTACTCGAAAACGAGTTGGCAGCCACCATGTATGTATGTATCCGAATGTGATTGACGACTGAGAGAAAAGAGTATTCAATACCGAAAGGAGTTATAATCATTTTATTAAGACTAAATAGTGAGTTTTGTTACTCTGGAGTTTCGCCTGTTTATCACCGGGTCATCTGGCAAGAACTGACGTTACAATAACAGACACAGTATAAAGAAAGACATGAGGTGTGTGTGTATGGGGAGGTAATTGAGAATGGGTAATTAAGACAGTGCTGAGTAGACAGGGTGGTGGTGGCAGATGGTGAGGATATATGTTTGCATGTATGTATATTTATGTACATGTGTAATTATATATAAATATATATATATATATATATATATATATATATATATATTTATATTAGAAATTGAACAACACAAAACATAACTACTCCATTACCAAAGGTTTCTGGATATTAATATACGTCTGGATCGTTCATCAGACAGAACGAACCAGACATATATTAATATTGTCTAGGATTCAGAAACCTTTGGTAATGGAGTAATGATGTTTTGTGTTGTTCATTTTCTAATTAAATAGCTCTGTTCTATACATAGAGCACTCTTTTTTCCTTTGATTTTCCTTCGGAATTACCTAAAACATATATATATTTATATTCCATCCACCACTTTACCCTGATAATCCCATCAACCTTTTCACTAACCCCTATACACCTACCTCCATATTCACCTGCTTCCCACGGACCAGTTAAAATTCTATGGCTATGTTCACTATCACCCGTTATCACCTTTTTCACACAGCCCTATCTTTCCCCATAATCACTACCACCCTGTCCACCCTATCTTAATTACTCCCTTCTCAATTAAATCCCCCCACCACCTATAGTATTTCTTTATTGAAACATTAATTCTTGCATGTTGCCTGATGACCCTGTGATAAACAGGCGATACTCCAGTGTTACAAGACTCACTATTTAGCATTAATAAAATGAATATATATGTGTGTGTGTATGTGTGTATGTGATTATCAGACATACATGTATATATATATATATGTATATATATATATATATATATGTGTGTGTGTGTGTTCGTGTGTGCGTGTATGTATATATATATATATATATATATATATAATGTAGGAGGTGAGTTTTATTGTAGTACAAAAAAGCAATGCAGATATCGGATAAGAAGCACTCTACAGTTTGTAGGACTGGAGTATACATAATATATATATATATATATATATATATATATATATATATATATATATATAAAGAAAAAGAGATGAAATCGAAAATGCAACTGGAGTCTTATTTTTTTTTTAAATATATATATATTTATTTGGTTCCTTTACCGGTTTCGCAGTTCTTCTGCTTTTCAAAAGGTGAGTTGAGATGGAGGGTCTGTGGTTTTTCTCACATCTGATATATATATATCAGGCATACACGTATATGTGTATGTTATGTATGTATGTATGTATGCACGCATGCATGTATGTACGTTATGTATGTATGTATGTATGCATGTTTATAAGTGTGTTTGTGAGTGTGTATGTATGTGTGTATGTATGTACGCACGCATGCATGTAAGTATGTATGTATGTTTATGTGTGTGTGTGTGTGTGTGTGTGTGTGTGTAGATCAAATACACTGCATGAACCAGTAAGTGTGTTTTGATATAATTGACGTAAGCGTTGATTAAGTATGAAGTTAGTCCAACCAGAGATGACTAAAATAAATTACAATGACAGCTGCAAGGCAAGATTGAAACAACTTCATCCGTTTTCTATTTCTACTTTCACTGTTTTACATATCTAGATTTTTAAATGACTTACTACTAGAAGGATGCAGTCGTAAATAAAAAATAGTAATATATATATGTGTGTGTGCGTGTGTGTGTGTGTGTGTGTGTGTGTGTGTGTGTGTGTGTGTGTGTGTGTGTGTGTGTGTGTGTGTGTGCGTGTGTGTGTGAGCGAGTGTGTGTGTGTGTGTGTATGTGTGCGCGTGTGTGTGTGAGTGTCCGTGTGTGTGTGTGTGTGTGTATGTGAGTGTAGGGACTATATTTACGAGCATTTTCAATCAAAGAATGATAGATAAATGAGTTCATCGAAGACAAAAATACATATAAAACTCAGACTTAGAGAAAACAATGCTCGCTCCTTCAGCCAGCGATTGTAGGTTACATAACAATCCCGTTTCTATGCATACGGTGGGATCGTACTTATAAGGCTCTAGTTACGAGTAAATAGGCAAATCAGAAACAAATGCAAAGAATACTCGTGTCTTTCAACAAAATGGGACAATATAGTCTCAAGGAAAATAAGGTACCTACCATATATATATATATATATATATATATATGTGTGTGTGTATGTGTGTGTGTGTACCTTTTTTATTAAGGCCAAACATACTTTTGTATTCACAGGGTCGCCAGAGAGGAATGAGAGGCAGTATTATATATATATATATATATATATATATATATATATATATATATATATATATATATATATATATATATAAATATATAAATGGAAAAAATGAAACGAAATTTCATTTCTCACTCTTAGTACGGCTGTTACTTAAATATATGTATGTATACGTACATACATATATGTGTACAGACGTACAGTAGTATGTATATATATACATACATGCACATATATATATATGTACGTATGGATTTACCGAACATTTATTATAATGCTCGGTTTGTTTGTAAACAAATTTTGTTTCATTTTTTCCATTTATCGTTTTCGGTGCGCTCGGCCGATTAACTCACTCGATATGCAAATTAGCCTGCTCAGCCGTTAATATGCATAAGGAAAGTATATACTTTTCGACAGCTAGATTAGAACTAAACCAGTAGCATTAGGACGGTAGGGATCTATTCTGAAATTGTCCACATCTGGCTATGTACAGCTGGTTACCATTTATTTGTGTATGATGCAGATAGTATAAGTTTTTTTCTTATTTTGAAGCTCTTTCCTGTGATGTGTGTTATTGTTTATTCCATTACGAATCAGTTAGTAGACGCAACATGGTTGAATGGTTAAGGATTTCGTTTCGCAATCATTGGGTCCCAGGTACGATTCTATTGCGTGGCACCTTGGACAAGTGTCATTTACCATACCCTTAGGCCGATCCAAGTCTTGTGAGCGAAATTCAATGGATGGAAACTGTTTCGAAACCCATCGGGTAGACTTCCTGTAATTCAAAGGGCCAGCCTAGTCACACACTGTGTCATGCTGAATCTTCCTGATAATTCCGTTAATGGTACACATATATATGGATTTCTCAGCAACTTACACATTAATTTCACGAGCAAGCTTTTTCCGTTGATATACCATTCATCCTCGAAACTGACGAAGGTTCATTCTATGGTAGACCTAAAGTTAAACGTCAGTTATATTGAGTCAGAAGATTAGAATGAAAACTGACATTAGAAAAAATGTGTTACGATAACTGAAGAAAAATGTGTTACGAGACCTAATGATTGCGAAATGAACTCTTTAACCACTTTGCCCTGCTCTCGCCCACAGGTCTGTCATATTAAGTCGATGACTAATATTATATCCTTAATGTTATTTGCCCCAGAATTTTGCCAAACCTTTGTTAGGAATAATATTCAAATCATAACACAGCATGTGGTTCCATGTGGTACAGGACATTAAGAGTTAAGGCTGAGCTATTATCATCGAAAAAGAAAACAAAAGAGAAAATATTGAAAATCGTTGCATTTGAGTAAACAAGATATATACTTTATTCTGTCTGAAGGAATGTTTCCCTCTTTTTTTCTTTATCCAAACCACACATTTTACAGGTTTTCAATAACAAAGCACACAGAATATAATCAACTGTCTGCAGTTAGTCTATCAACATTGTGTAAATGACATCTTTTGTCACTGATTGTTTTATCTGTTGTAAAAGAAATACTATGAAAATAAAACTCAAGCAACGAATATAACAATTGACTCGACGTGCTTTAGCGGGAAATAGATGGATATTAATTTCAAGTTTTGTTTATATGTGATTTTATTGATGTCAGATATTCAAAGAATTTATTTAGATACTATGCTTTTGCGGTCTTGTCTACAAGCGCCCTAGCTCCACAGCCCATTCCCGTCCCATTTTCCTGTGACCCCAGGGCTTTTGTACTCCCCTTCATTTTCCGTTTTTAAATATCTATAGTGTTGTTATTTGAAATAGATTTAATTATTCGCCTGGCTTGCGAATTTCTAGTTATACTGAGACGGTTTTTTTCCCATTTGTCTTTTTCTTTCTTTGGAAGAAATCGGCTGTGTTCGGAAATGGAGAAGGATGGGCTCCACCAGGTATAAAATGACAAAGACATATCGTGTCAAGACGGTGACTCTGCAACACCAGCAGGAGAGAAAGCACTCTATTTTTTCCATAAATAACTAATATATATATATATATATATATATATATATATATATATATATATATATATATATATATATATATATATATATATATGTATGTGTGTGTGTGTGTGTGTGTGTGTGTGTGTGTGTGTGTGTGTGTGTGCGTGCGCGTGCGTGCGTGCGTGCGTGCGTGCGTGTGTGTGTGTGTGTGTGTGTGTGTGTGTGTGTGTGTGTGTGTGTGTGTGTGTTTTCTTGAATAAGGAAAATTTACCGAATTTAAGAAAGTGAAAATAACACTGTATGCTGTTTATGTCTTTTATAAGAGCATTATCTATTGTATGTGAAGTAAAGATTGCTATTATATGGAATTAAGACTAGGCCGTGAGCTTGGGTCACTGATCATTTACAGTTGATCTGTGGTTTATTTATATGTCTGGGGAAAAAAGCAGTTTAACTACGGTATATGTGAATTATGAACAGTAAAATATATTAGAAAGGAAAACTATATGAATTATAACTGCGTGCATATATTTCTCTCTTCCTCACAATCAAAAAAATATATTCTTTTTTAAATGAACAAACTGCTACTTTTTATGCAATCATTTATTAATTCCAGTGTACTTGTATGATTTTAAAATGAATAAAAGAGTTTCCTTTCTTTCGTTATTTCTTTTCTTCTGCTTGCTTTAAGATTCTTTCATTGTAGACTTTCTACACAATCAGTCACGTAGTTACAACAATGCTATCAATATATCGTTTCATAATTTGTATAATTTTTACATTACTGGGTATATAATTCCTTTCCAGGTTCTAGTTTCTACTTAAGAATTGTCTCCATTTTACCACATTTATATTGCATCATGCATTGTTTTTTGTTTTTTTTCTGGATTTTCCCAGTGCTTTGACACCGTTTCTCATTGTTCTATTATTTACGTTATCAATGCATCAATTTTTCGATTGTGTTTTACGCCATATTCCAAGAGAAGACAAATAAGAAAACGTGCTGTCAGCACACAATTCACGTATCTATTTCGATTATTACAATTTCTAAAGCACATAATTTGATTCAATCTCTATATTTATTATTATACTAATATCAATATTTTAGCTTCGGATTTCTGATAGTTGCAGGCTATCATTCCGTTTGCAATGTCGCCAATTTCACCATTACTTCAGTTTCAATGAAATATAGAATATTTCCTGCGTATTTGGTTTAAAATATGAATTGTTTGAGAGAGATCGATGATATGGCACGAATCTTGTTATGATTTGAATAGTATCAATCTTGCTATGATTTTAAGAATATTTTTTTTCAAGCTATACCTGTATATTGCAAGAAAACAATTTTGCAAACATTGATATATTTTTGAAGAAATGTCTATATAACAGATATTCATAAGTATATACAGGACCACAGAGGTGTTTTTAAGTGGGCTTGACTAATAAAAAACAACACCCGAGAGCAAACACACACACAATATATATATATATATATATATATATATATATATATGTGTGTGTGTGTGTGTGTGTGTGTGTGTGTGTGTGTGTGTGTGTGTGTGTGGTGCATGTAGTTTGCACTGTACCCCAGACTGCAGTGGCCTCTGATGTTGTATGATGTCGTACTAACACATATCAAGACATTTGTGCGGAAATGCAATATCTATATTCACAAGTGACTAGCATTGACACGATTCTTTGCATGTGCGGCTTTGTAGAAAATGGTGGTCCGATAGAATTACTTATCCCATCAATAGCAGAGCAGTACAAAAGTGGTAATGTACGGACCCTGCTGACACTGTGCCATTCACACGATCGTATCATCCCTTTCTCCCTACCGGGGCTCAAGACTGGAAGAAAGTGGATGGCATTGGAGGAGACGGAATACTTTGTGGCCTCTCTGGGACATTAAATGTAGTAGGTTCCTCTCAGACCAATATAAAGGGCCTTGGAAATTCTCAATTCAGACCATACTACATCATGAATCATGAGAGAAGGGTTGTGGTAGTCCATCAGATAAAGAAGGAAGAAGTGAGAAGTCGCTCTGCAACCTTTGTACAATGTGGCAAACAGGGGAAGTATGTGTTTTGGGAGGAGTTTGTGCACGAAAGATCGGATGGAAGGAACTTTGGTCATGGGAGCCAGCCAGAACCAGTTTTCTGGTTCGCCCGTCTATGACATGCTTCTTAGCCCCACAAAGCTAAAACGTTAGACAGTAAAATAGCTACCTATGCAAATGCGGAAACGATGAAGCATATAATGTCCAATTACCCACTAAGCCTGAAGAACAGATGCACATGGCGGCATATCCAGGTGCTTAGAGCACTGACTGATTTAGTGGAAGAGAGTGTGAAGAGGATGAACAACTACGAAGGACCACAAGTCAGAAAGAGAAGACTCAAGCAAGCCAGTGTAAGAAAGAAGACTGACTCAAAATGGGAGGGGATTTTGGAAGTCTCAGCTACCTGGACGGTAATACCAAACCCCCTTTTCACCACCAAGAGACCCGACTTCGTATTGTGGTGAAAGGGAAGGAAGATGGTAAAGATGGTGGAACTTACCTCTTGAGAGGTGAACATCGGTGATGTATTTGATAGGAGAGCCAGGAGGTACAGTGAGTTGGTTAAACCCTGTGTAACCAGCGGATGGGAGGAATCATGTTTCCCTGTAGAGATAGGTATCAGAGAATTTGCCGAGACCAGGGTTAACTCGCTTCTCAGAGGCCTTTGAGAAACGCTAAAAGAAAGGAAACAACCATTCGAGAGCATTATCGGAAGCAGCTGAGAAAGCGGGACACTACATCGGGATTAAAAGAGAAGATGAATGGTGTGCCTGACACATCACTCGGAGTCACAACATACGTTTCATCAAATTTTGGGCTATTAAATTGTGCTATTGTGCAGACGTTTAGGCCCCTACATCGGTGGGTGATCCCGAGTAGCTCTAGTGTCACGAAAGAAGGCCAAATTGACCTCGGCTGGATTTGAATTCAAAGATCAGAGAGCCGAAACTAATACTGTAAAACATTCTATCCGGTAATGTTTTGGGATATTATTCGTAAAAGAATGTAACAACAAAAAACACATTTTGCATTGTTGAAAATTCAGCTTTTCTGAATATTATATTCACTAAGGACAAGGCTCTATGTTTTTAAAGAATGACGAGGAAATAAGATATCTTGGCGTTTATGTTTTCCTAGCCAAGAGACTTGCTACTGGGAATTGAGACTAGTTTTCCTAAATAGTTTTTATTACTATTGTGGTTATAAGGTGTATATATTTGAATTCATAGACGTGTATATAATTCTACTTTTTTTGTTTTAATTTTGACGTTCTTAAAAATAAGTTAATTGAAAAATTATATACGGATTTTCACCAGTACTAATGTATGTATGTATGTATGTATGTATGTATGTATGTATGTATGTATGTATGTATGTATGTATGTATGTATGTATGTATGTATGTATGTATGTATGTATGTATGTATGTATGTGTGAGTGTATGTATGTATTATGTATGTATGTATGTATGTATGTATGTATGTATGTATGTATGTATGTATGTATGTATGTATGCAGTTGGTGCTACTGGTAACATGTATTCCAGTACAACCTGTCCCATGGTCGGGTCGTTGGCGACTAAACTGGCAACCCCACCAAGGTTTCTTGGTGAGGAGGGTGACTTTGGACATCCTGCAGGACTAAGAACAAAACCTGTCAAAGGGCAAAGGAGCTCTTAAGAGTCAATGGCCATCCAAAATTACCGGGAGAGATGACCCCTTAGCCTTTGTCAAGGCAGAATTCTAGGAGAAGGAAAACTCTGATATAACACCTGCAACCCTGATGGTATCCAATGATGTTGACTTGTTCTTCTTTTTGGTAAATATCATCTTGGTTAAGAGAGTGGGACTGGCTTTGTGCAGTGCCTTTGCTCACTATAAAAGCTTCACGGCACAGGCATTGCTTTATATCTGGAGATCTCTCTGCACTTGTCGTCACAGGGTACCATGGGCCCAGCACTGTGTTAATAATTGTCACAAGTGTAGTGTTTGTACCAGAGTTTTCAAGTCGCTGGCTGGACTAAAAAGTCACACTCGTTCAGCGCATTGGGAGGGGTTCTCCTACATGGATATAAAGTAGTGGCCGTACTCGAAAACGAGTTGGCAGCCACCACCATGTATGTATGTATGCATGTGTGTATGTATGCATGTATGTATGTATGTATGTATGTATGTATGTATGTTCTTCTGGTTTTATAATTTCACAAATTTTTGTCAATACAGAGAGATAGTCGGTTTCTAACATAGACACAAGACTCTCATTGGAATTTACACATCAACTAGGTAGATATGTATGCATGTCTGCATGCATGTGTAGATATAGATGTTATTGTATGTGTGGAGGTGCATGTTTTGAGTTGTATGTGTGAATGTGTATATGCTTAGTATCTGTACATGTGTATATTCAGTTATTAGATGCAAAATTTATTTTTGGATGTTTTACATATTTTTACTGTTTCATTAATGGATTGTACTTGTAATTTCCTAACTAGTTGTGTTCTTTCGGTTCCTGTGAAGCTCAGCTTCTCAAGATTTGTATTGAGGCAGTTCCTAACATATCCCAGTGCCCCAATAATCACAGGCATAAATCTGAAGGTATAATCAGGGTGGAGTATCTGAAGATTTCTCATCAGTTCTGCATAAATATTCTCCTTTTCGCTAATCTTTGATATTATATTGGCATCTGCTGGACAGCTAACTTCCACTACTGTGCATGCTTTCTTCTTCCTGTCCCATATCATAATATCTGGTCTGTTATGCCTGCATTTTATTGGCGCTTTTACTGGAACATTCCACCAGTACTCTTTCATATTATGTATATGCATGTCTTCCACATTGCTGTAGCTTTTAATGTGTTTATTATCGGAGCTATCTTTTCTAAGGATTGCATTGTTCAGTGTTTTGGCCACTACATCATGCCTCATAGGTAGATAATACCGCGATGACATCTTTAGACAGCTGCTTATGACATGGGTGACATCTTCGATGTTAATTCTGAAGAGTCTGCACATGTTATCACATCTAGGTGTTTTGCCTGCATCCCTACTCTTTTGTGAATCAGGTATTTCGTGTTGATTTCCTGTTCTTGGATTGCAAAAGCGTATCCTTCAAAGTGGGAGCCAATATAGCAGTTGTTGGTCCAAGATAGACTACTTTCTTTAACTATATTACTCTCACTCTGGAGCTTCCTAGCAACATATCAATGCATGATTTTTTTGCTGATAAGCATGCAGTTTTTCATCCATGGATTCACTGCGATACTGCTGAGCGACTTTCCTGGGTGTGAGTTTTTTTTATTATCACACAGGGAATACCTCTCGAGGAGTTCCTTCCCAACTCTCATGATCTTATCTGTTTCATGCAGATAGACCTGCTCGAGAGGCGGGCTCGTACGCTTTGAGGTTTGTAGATGTTGTCGGAGGGATATGATGCGACATTCAATGCTGTCTGATGTTAGGCCTCTGCCCCCCCCCCCTGCTTACGTTTCAAGTAAAGGCGGTCTGTCACTGTTGATGTGCAAGTTTCCGGTGTTGTTTAGTATTTTTTGAGTTCTAACATCAATCGCTCGGATTTCGTCTATCGTCCAATTGAGTATTCCAAAAGTTGGTGTTAGGACAGGCACAGCAAACACATTGTGAGCCACTGTTTTGTTTTGCGCAGAGAGTTCCGATGATCATATCTTTCTTAATCGGGTGTAGTATCCCCTGGTTACGCGTTCCTTATTACAGATACCATTATAGGATATATTCTCATCTATCCCCAGGCATCTGTAGCAGTCCTCATAAGATATTGGTGAAACAGTTAGGCCATTGATACAAATGTTGCTAGATTGGGTTGTTGTTTTTCCCCGCTTTACAGTCATATATGAGCATTTATCTTGGCCAAACTCTATTCCTATATCCTTTGAGAATATTGTAACCAGATCAATATTTTTCTTCATCCCATCCATGTTCTTGACATAGAGTTTCAGATCATCTACAAAGAAATTATGGGTTAGGTTCGTATTTCTGTCCTCCTGTGAGCCAATGATGTATCGTTCACATTTCTTGAGCAGAAAGGACAAGGGGTTTAATGACAGAATGAATAATATCACAGAGAGACTGTCTCTCTGAAATATACCCCTGCGTTATTTTATTTTATCAGTCTTTAACTTTAGGATAGTAGCCCAAGAAGAAGACAGCTTCTCTATGGCTCTCATAATAATGTCTGGGACTTTAGCAAGTTGGAGGACCTCTATCATCCAAGAGTGAAGAACAGAATCGAAAGCTTTCCTGTAGTCCAGCCAGACTGTAGCCATATTCCTCCTAAGTTGTTGCACCTCCGACATCGCAGTTTTGTTGATTAGTTGTTCAGCACATCACCAAACCCCTTTCTTTCCAGCTGCTTGTTCATCTGTGATGATGTTATTATTTTCACAGTGATCTTGGAGGAATAGGTTCAGGTAGGCTGTATACATCTTATACATCAGGTTCTGGCATGCAATGGGTCGGTAGTTTTTTGCCAGGTGGGTGTCTTTGTTCTTGGGGACCAGTAATGTTTATGCTAATGTCAACCATTCTGGTATAAGTGTATCTCCCTTAAGAACTTGTTGGTAGAAGTCGGTAAGATACCTCCGATAGAATATCAGTTTTTTGTACCAGCAGCCGACAATCATGTCTCTTCCTGGTGTTTTCTTATCTTGGAGTTTTCCTATCACAGTCTCAAGGGTACCCTCACTTATTTCGTATGTTTTTGTTGTAGTGTAGGAGCAATAGTTCTTTTGGATTTCTTTTAGCCACACTGCATCTTGGTTGAAATTCTTCTTTTCACCCCATATTTTTCTCTAAAAGGAATCTATGTCTTTCTGAGATGGGGCCTCAGTGACACTTATTATTTTGCCCCTCATATCTCTATAGACTGATGTTTGGTTTCGTCTGAATCTTTTATTAAGCACTTTTCTTTCATCTACCTTCTTTAGGTATCGGCGTTTTTCGTTAACAGCTCTCAATTCTTGTTTGAGGGTGATCAGCTTATATTGAAGAGTTCTGGTTCTACTGTTACCAAACATCGTCTCTATTTTATTTTCCACTTTCTGTTAGTGAGTAGTGAAGTTTTTTTATGTTTGTTTGCATGTAAGGAGCATTGTCTCATATCCTATGGTTTTTCGTAGGTCAGCAATCTTTTTTTCTATTTTAGTTATATATGATGGTATTTTTGGTGGTGTTTTGTTCTTGTTAATATCTCTGCTATCACCAAGATAATGCTTCACTGTCATTGCTAAGGCATATAAACAGGCGTTGATTTGCCAAAATGTTGGGGTTTTTATCCGTCGTAAATATTCATCCCCTATTTCGTCAATAACACGTAATATTTCATTATTTGTTGGGTTTTTTTTTTTATTTATTTTTTTTTATTAAATATCGTTGTTTTAATACGTTCAGCAAGAGAAATGTTTATACGTGAATTAATTTCTCTCTGGAAGATTTTGTTGAGGGAAATTTTCAATTGTTTATACTTTTGATTATTATCATTATCGATAGTATTTTCTACAATAGTCGAGGTAGACTCGGGTGGTACACGTGGTGTCAAACTTCTTCGATTATTATTATTATTTCTTCGATTATTATTATTATCGATAGTGTTTTCCCTAGCATTCGAGGTAGACTTAGATGGTACACGTGGTGTCAAATTTCTTACAGGCGTAGTTGTTTTAAGGCACTCTTCGACCTGGCTGCTAGGAAGTGTAGTAGCATGGTGATCTGTAGCACGTGTTGTTGATTCCATGTTTGTTGTGGGGGACTTACAATTAATAATACTAGCTGACGTACCCAGCTTCGCCCGGGTAAATAGATGATAAGAGAAGACAGGTAAAAGAGAAAATGACTGTATTGGATGTTTGTCTGGTTACAGTATGAGGCAAGTCCGTGGTGTCTGTGTGTTACAAAAATCAGTAAAAAAAAATCTTCCAGATATACCAGATTCTTCGTTGTACCGTTTGTGCATAGTATATGAACAATTCTAGGTGCTCCCACCTAGAATAGTGACCTCCAGGAGATGGTTCATCTTCTGTCTGACTGTAAAACGTGTATCATTGCATAGACGTGGTTGTTCCACGTTTCTCAAAAGGATGATGGAAGTTCCAATCTTTTATATTATATGTAGATATAGATATAGATAATTAATATAAAAGATGTCCGTCAATGTAAAAAAGGTCCCTATTTACTTGAAATAGTATATACAAATGCCAAATTAATATGGATATGGATAACATGCTTATCTATAAGTGGTCAGCTATAATAATAAAACAACAAATTATATGACACAAAAATGTATTCAGTAATTTCCAGGCTCTTAGCCACTGAGTAATAGACAGTCAATATTGCCCAGAGTTCAACTTGGGGAGGTAGCCTGGTTTAAACTCCAAATGGCGGATCCTTCTACTTCGAAAATAGAATCGTTTTTCAATATTACTCTAGCCCTGGCCGGCCATAGGCACCAAACGTTTTGCCAGACTCAGCATATGATGAGGTTTTATTACCACCGCTATCAGAAGCGATAAATTTGAAGGCAATTTCTACCAATACTTGTTGGTTTTTATTGCTCATTATCGACAATAAATGACATTGAACAGAAATGATAACTCTGTCAAAGCTCACAATACTGATCAAAGGACACCAATGTCTGAAGCATTTACGTCGAATATTCATAGCAGTGAAGGCAAATTCTACCAATACTTGTTGGTATTTATTGCGCAACATAGCAGTGAAACCAATTTTTACCAATACTGTAATACTCTGTTAGTGGTATCAATTGCAAATTTTATACCATCAGGTTCGCACACTCAAGATGCAGCAACATACAGTTGCCCATGGCTGAATGCTGGATCATTCAAGTAGACACCGACTCGCTTGAAAGTCTGACCCTGTGCCTTGTTGACAGTCATGGAGAAGGCCATATTGACGGGAAACTGTCTCCTTTGCCAAATGAATGGCAGCAGATCTTCAATTGGTCTCAGCATGATCCTCGGAATGAGAACCGATTCCTCTCTGCCTGGGAGTTTAGCTTCTAAAACTCTTCCGTTAATCAATCTCTCAACAATCAATCTGGTACCATTGCAAAGACCCATTTTATGATTGATATTTCTAAGCAATATAATCGGCATACCCTTTTTCAACCTCAAAATATGTGGGGGAAATCCGGGTATTTGAAGTGAATTCAGATACTTAGTCGGAACATCCATATTGTTCTGCTGATTAGGCTCCATTGCATCCGCACTGACGGTCAACCATTCCTCTCCAGGAAACATTCCGGCTACTTGTGAATTTATTTCATCGACCGTTGCATTCGTATGAGTTAGAATAACGCGTTCCGATATCCAGGAGATATTCTGCCAAAAAGCATTCAAATTAGGGAACATCCAGTCAATCAATGCTTGGCGGTCCAGTGGCATGACCAAATGGTCTGGAATTCTTACAGTCTGATTATTACCAACGTGTGGCAATTCATCGTTTCCCAACTGCATCAACCTCTTCGTTTTGCCCGAACATACGAAGTCGCATATTATCGTGTAATCGCAAAACTCTGAAATGGCGCCACAACGGGGACTTTTTCAGACATGCATCGACAATTTGCGCTCTTTGAGCATTCCTAACAATTGGTAGCACCTGTCTGAAATCGCCACCAAGAACGATAGTCTTACCACCGAATAGCAGGTCACTACCGCAGATATCTCTCAAAGTTCTGTCCAATGTCTCCAACAAATATCTGTGTGCCATTGGAGCCTCGTCCCAAACAATCAGAGACGTATTGCGTATAAGGCATGCGAGTTCACTTTGTCCTGTAATGTTACAGACACTCAACTCATCCGGAGCCAATGGAGCCTTGAAGCATGAGTGGAAGTTCCTTCCACCACTCAGCAAAGTGGCAGCGATCCCACTGGTGGCCAGAGGGAGAGCAATCTTCCTCTGAGCTCTGACTTCCGATAACATAGTGTTAAAACAGAATGTCTTCCAGGTGCCCCCTGGAGCATCTATGAAAGCACAAAGTTGCTCATTAGTGGAAATCGAGTGGAGAACGCCACCGCCCAATTCTCTCTGAGATTGGGTCAACATTGGTATACGTTCATCCACAATACGTTGCTGTTCCAGTGGATCAAACTGGATTAGTTCCCTCCGATCGAGTGGCAAACGTCTAAGCTGCAATCTCATGTTCAATGCTAAGACACGTTGCCGCATTTCTTCATCAGGAATTGGCAAATTGAAATCTGTTAAACATTTGAAATGAACTTCAAGCAGTTGCTCATTATTGAGCAAAAACAATAGCTTTCATCAAATTTTCATCATCGACCTGAAGATGATGCCTAAAATCATCAGCCATAATTCCCCAATGGCGTTCAAATAACTCTCTTGGATCGGCAGGATTGCAGAATCCTAGAATCGTGACAAACAACTGCCTTATTTGAGCTGGCATCTGTGTTGTTCCTGCAGCTTCCATGGCGTTATTCCATTCAGCGTCATCCTGAAAGAGTCCCAGATGCTGACACACAGCCTGGAATGTTTCATATTCCACGCCATTGATTGTTTTCAAATCAGCGAAGCTCTATTTACCTCTCGAAAAATCATTATGCAACAGAATTCGGAGATAAAACACATCACCAGATACTGGATGGACATTACAAACCCGTCCAATAGTCATGAATCTCAACTTTTGTTTTCTATCATTCCATTTCTTTCCCTTCTTATCCCACGTATAGTGCGAAGGGAAATCGCAGTAGAGTTGCCTTTGATCCGGGTTCAAAGTATGTTCCCTATTATGCTTGAACCACTCAGTCAATTCCGTCTTAGGAGGTGGTGCGTTAGCAATTCTTTCGACACCTCTTCTAGTGTCCTGAACACAGACCATTTGCATATTCTCTAAGTGAACCGTCAGTTTCTGAACGCTGGGTTTGCGTTCATTGAGATCAAAATCGAACAATCTCCAGCAAGCTTCGCTAGATCCAATCGAGCGAACATCCTGGAACCTGCCAACTTCATTTCCTTGGTTCGCTTCCTCATTCATGACATTGATTATTGCCCGATCATGACCTTTGTAAACATATTTGAATAGATATTTGCAAGCTTTCACTGAGCTAGAAATTTCCACATTAATATGACAACGATATTTCATAATCAAATATGGATTGTATGGCACAACCCATTGATTTTTTAACCGGCCGACCGTTTACATTTTCGACCAAACCGCTATCTGCAGGCGACTGTCTTCTGTATGAGGGATGAGCATCCCCATCGTTCCAGGAAGTGTTCATGACAAAATATTCCGGAAAGTGCTTACTGCATTGGCCATTTTTCATGCAAGGCGCTTTCCGATTTGCCACTCCGCATTGGTTGTGCACCATTGACTTTGCCACCAAGTTGCGTAGTGCACAATATCAGGACGGTCCTTTGGCTGTTGTCCTGGCAAAAGTGCATCCTTAATATCAATCCATTCAGGATTGCATGCAGCCGTTATCAACAAATCTGGCTTTCCAAACTTTCTGACAATAGCCATTGCATCCTGATAGCGAATGTTCATATATCTCGGGCCGCCGATGAACGACGATGGCAAAATGATGCGTCGACCAATTTGCTTGTAATTGGCATCATCGGCTGTTATCGCATCCTGTATATTATTATACAATTCAGCTCTGATATGTTGCTGATGTGTAGCTATATAATTTAGCCTTTGATTTTCGATCTTTGCGAATGCCATACAACAGTATTCCTGGAACAATCTGCTGGCTTGAAATAGCGCATTTCTCTGTTGATTCCTCTTGTTCAAATGGAACGCGTAAAAGTCGCGAATCGAATTATTGTGTCTATTGCCACCTCCCTGTTGATGCTGATTCTCATGATCATCTAAATGAACAGACATGTTCCATCCATTTTCACCTTTTGGAAATAAAAGAACATAATGCAATGGATCGTATGCCCTATTTGACTCATTGATAGTCTTGAGACCACCATCTCTGCGATTGAGGACGATATCTCTCGATCCAGGCTTATCGTCCATCAACACAGCAACTTCACGAAATCCTTCAGGAGCATTATATCGCCGTTCGTGTTGATTCCTTGGCACTGCGTCAGCCTTAATCACCAATGTTTGCTGCTGAACATTTTGCAGTTCAGCCACCAACATGAAATCCATAACATAAGGATTACACTGTCTAAGCCATGATTGCAAATCACGGATCATTTTGCCGTTCAAGTTCAGTTATATTTCCCGGCAACTTCATCCAACCGATCCTGATATCCTCCTCCGATTCACTATAATCTGGATCGTTCACGTAAATTTGAGCGAATCGAGGCCTCTCTCCTGAGGTAACTTCTAAATTACCGATACAATGATACAAACGGTCTTGAATGACTACATTCGGTTGCCATGCTCCACTCTCAAACATCTCACTAACTCTCTGCGATGCTAAAGCTAATGAATTGTTAATTTGCCGCGAATATTTGCGCAGTAATCTACCTCGGTCTCCTTGATCACCCCACATACTTAGTATTTTAAACTCCGGTGACTCCTCATCATCCGGCATTCGCAAGGGTTCGAGTTGAACTACTCCTTTATGACAGCACATTGTGGTCCACGTCTTTTCGTGCCCCCAAAGCAATGCTCCACAATGTGGACATTCTGTTCGTCCACCAATCTGAAAATGATACGGTTGCCATGATCCATTTTTAATATCATTCGTTCACCTTCTAGCCTCTTTACTGGAATGAGGAGCACTTTGGCGACACATTCTCTGAAATTCTGTATTGCGCTGGTGCTGTTCAGCCAGCTCCTCTTCATCTATCACAGCACGCCGTTGCTGCTGAATTCTGGCTGATGATGCTCAGCCAGTTCGTCTTCAACCATCGCAGCACGCCGTCGCTGCTTGGCTCCAGTGTTTCGTTGGCGTTGATCAGCCAGATCCTCTTCATTCATGGCGGCACGTCTTCGCCTCTGAAGTTCGGCGTTCCAATGGCGCTGCTCGGCCCGTTTTTCTTCATTGCTGGCTGCACGCCGTCGCCGCTGTAGTTCACTGTTTGATAAAGTCGAATTGCTTTTATTATCAGTATTCATTTCCAGCAATTGTCAAAAAATGACACAATAATAAATATAAAAGATGTCCGTCAATTTAAAGAAAGGTCCCTATTTACTCCCTTCACAACTCTATGTATGTTAGACTGAAAGACAGGCACACAGACAGATAAACTGCGTGGCGATTGTGGAACACCACACACATACACGCATGGAAACGCGCACATGCACGCAAACTTACACACGCACACACTCACACATGTTGATAGTTTTTACTTTCTGTGGAACGCTGCACGCACGCACACACACATAAACATACGCGCACGTACATACACACACACACATGTTAATAGTTATTGAACACAGCGTTCACACTCTCCCCTCTCACTCTCTCATTGGCATTATGCATATTAATTTAAGTTTGGCGTCGTTGAGTTGGGCGGAGTCGTTTGAAACCTATGAACCAATGATAATCGAGAATTATGACACACAGAATACTGACATTGTTCAAATTAATATATAGACTAGCTGACGTACCCAGCTTCGCCCGGGTAAACAGATGATAAGAGAAGACAGGTAAAAGAGAAACTGACTGTATTGGATATTTGTCTGGTTACAGTATGAGGCGAGTCCGTGGTGTCTGTGTGATACAAAAAACAGATATACCAGAGATTCTTCGTTGTACCGTTTGAGCATAGTATATGAACAATTCTAGGTGCTCCCGCCTAGAATAGTAACCTCTAGGAGATGGTTCATCTTCTGCCTGACTGTAAAACGTGTATCATTGCATAGACGTGGTTGTTCCACGTTTCTCAAAAGGATGATGGAAGTTCCAATCTTTTATATTATATGTAGATATAGATATAGATAATTAATATAAAAGATGTCCGTCAATGTAAAAAAAGGTCCCTATTTACTCCCTTCACAACTCTGTGTATGTTAGACTGACAGACAGGCACACAGACAGATAAACTGCGTGGCGATTGAGGCATGCCCCACGTACACACACATACACGCATGGAAACGCGCACACGCACGCAAACTTACACACGCACCCGTGCACTTACACACACTCACACATGTTGATAGTTTTTATTTTCTGTGGAACGCTGCTCGCACACACACATAAACATACACGCACATACATACACACGCACACATGTTAATAGTTATTGCTTTCCTTCCTCTCTTATTTCCACACACATCACACACACATGTCTCTACACTGACACATATACATAGTGTATCCAACACAGCGTTCACTTTGCCTCTCTCTCCCCTCTCACTCCCTCATTGGCATTATGCATATTAATTTAAGTTTGGCGTCGTTGAGGTGGGCGGAGTCGTTTGAAACCTATGAACCAATGATAATCGAGAATTATCACACACGGAATACTGACGTTGTTGAAATTAATATATAGATTTTTCTTATTTTTACGTTCAACAAACGTCGCTTGTTGGCGTAATTGTTTCGCTGTGAAATAATTTAGTTCTGGGTGTATTTCGTCCCAGTGTAGCTTCATTCTGCTCATACAGCCAATGGAGGGATTGTTTTTTGCCATTTTATAACAATTAAATAAATCATCAAGTTCGCAACTCCAAGAGAAATGCGATTTATAATTTCGGTTTCTTCTGTAGCTACAACTGAATAAATTTTGTTTACCTTTCTCGTTTTTCTTCGGTATTCCACTGATGTTGTTGTTGTTGATGTTGTGTTCAGCCATGCTGTTTGTAGCAAATCCTTGTAAAATGAATTATGTATTTAGTCGGATATCTCTACGAATTCGAATAAAAGGTGTCTTCAGTGGATATAGCTAGAAGAATATCCAGTTATTCAACATGACTGGTAGTTGTGGCATTACTGTCGTCGGAGATAGTATTTATCTTAAATTTAATGAATAGTCTCCGACGCCAAAATGGGCGACTGGTCGCGTTGACTGTATGTGTGTGAGTGCATGTATGTATGTATGTATGTATGTATGTATGTATGTATGTATGTATGTATGTATGTATGTATGTATGTATGTATGTATGTATGCATGCATGCATGCATGCATGTATGTATGTATGTATGTATGTATGTATGTATGTATGTATGTATGTATGTATGTATGTATGTCAGAGTCAGATTTAGACTCGTTTAGAATTAAAGAGGTTTAAAATGCCCACGACGGCGCTGGACCCCACATTGCTGAGCTCCTCTGCAAGATCGGAACGTCGGCGGCCCGTCTGAGGAAGGAGCTCCGCGGGTGTCGCTGGCCATTGTCCGCGGAAATGCTTTTGTGGTCCTGTCCGCGGGGAACAGCCCCATTACCGCCGCGCCCTAGGCCCAGAGCCCAATCCCTCTCCCCTCACTATTCTTCTGTCACACTAGAGCCCTTGCCTTTCCCTTGCTTTTCCGTTTTGTTTTTTTCATATTTTCTGATTTTATATTCTTCTTAATATAGAGTATAATATGTAACGAAGGTGACTTTATGAATGATGCTGTTGTAAATGACACAACAGAGACCCATATGTATGATGCTGTCTTAATACTTGATATACAAACCTGCACTAGAAGATTCTACATTCAGTGGACGCAGCATGGCAGGATGTCGAAGAAGTACGCTTCGCAATCATTAGGTCCCGGCTTTGATCCCCTTATGTGATATACTGGGTGTGTGTCATTTACTACAGCCTCGAGTCAATACATTCCTTGTGAAGGAAATTGAGTAAACCGAAACTGTTTGAAAGCTCATTGTATGGACTGTACATGTAATTGAAATGAATCAAACTTGTTACATACTGCATCTCCCTGAGAATTACGTTAAGGGTACACGTGTCAGGGAAATGTTCCCCAGTCACATGTTAATTTCATGAATAATCTGTTCCGTTGCTCGAACAACTGGAACGCTCATCGTCGTAGTCGATGGAGGTCAATTCCATTCCATTCTGGATTCAGCAGACAGAACAGTTGGAGGATTTCCAACATTTGAATTGAAACGTTCCTGTGATCAGTTCGTGGTAATTACCTGCAGACACTTTTGACCTTTGAGCTTAACTGAAGCATAGATCGGCTCATTAGGTTTCTTTTTGATTCCTAAATATCACTATATAGCAACAATGATTAATTAATTAAGCCAATCAATTAATTCTGTGCTAGAAGACGTTTTTGTGGTTAAATTGCAAAAGCAAAGAGGGGAAGAGTGAGGAAGAGGAAGAGAGAACATGTGTCCAGCAAATAGAAGATTGTCATCTCAATTCATGATGATGTCTACTTTGTTGCAGTTAAAAATCACGTGTTCTCTTATCATTTTTAATCGTTGATCGATTCCATCTTTTGTTTGAGTAATAGATAAAATAAATACCAATCACATACTAATATCGATTTAATTAACTATATTAATTAAAGCCGAGACATCTTATTTATCTGAAAACATAAGGCCTTGCATTTAGTCAAAATAGTATTTAAACCTTTTCTTTACCGTATTTCTAATGAAATGTACCACATATATGTTTCAATTAATTTTGAAAGTCATCACAAATTTGGAGGAATCTGAGTAAATAGTTAACCTTTTTCGATTCCAGCTTAACACCAAATTCCTCGAATGTCTTAACTTTGGACGCCTTTACTTCATCTATTGCGACTTTTCGTGCCTTCTTGTACCGCAAGTGTAACGAAACAGATCTATTTCCAAGCCAAGCTTTGTAAACCTCCTTCATTGTTCGGGTGGCACCTTTGACTTCTTGATTGAACCAAGGGGTCCTCCTGTCACCTGGCGCCACGCCAAACCACTTTCCCCTACAAGTAGAAACAGCTGAAACAGAAACTGTCGAACTGAACAGTTTCCACTCTGTTTCAACGTCCTCAGTTTGATCAGGAAGTTCTCTGAAATCGGATGCAATAGTATCCGCATACCTAGTCTTGACTTCTTTATCCACCAGCGCTTCCCAATTTATTCTGTAGGTCGAGCTGTGCCTGCCAGTTTTGGCTTTAGGTAGTCTCAGGCTGCAGATAACAAGATGGCGATCAGTTAACAGCTTATCCCATCTCTTAACACGATCATCTAACACAGAATCGAAGAGATCAGAGACAATAACAAAATCAGTTATTGATCTTTGTCCCCGATTCACCAGGTGTATGTGGAAAGAAGAAGAAGAAGAAGAAGAAGAAGAAGAAGAAGAAGAAGAAGAAGAAGAAGAAGAAGAAGAAGAAGAAGAAGAAGAAGAAGAAGAAGAAGAAGTTTACCTTTTCATTACTAAGCTGATATTTGAAACATTACTTAACAAAAATGTCTTTGCAAAATTTAAAATTTTGATCGAACGTTTTAGTAAAAATATGAATATTTTAAAATGGGAAGTTTGAATAATAAAACCAGAGTGATTTCAGCCTGTCTGGTGTCAAAAGGGTTAAACAACAACAACAAAAACAACAGAATTTCAACAATGCAAAAGCTATCTATTGTTGTTACACTCTTTACAAATAATTGTTTCTACTTTTGGCACAAGGCCAGCAATTATCCCAGTGTATTACTGGTACTTTATTTTGTCGACCCCGTAAGGATGAAAAGCAAAGTTAACCTTTACAAATAATATTCAAAATCAGTCTTAATGGCTCCTTTTGCTAGTTATTAACACCTTCCTTGGTGTGGCACAGACGCGTACGGTAAATATAGTATTTAATATTATTCAAAGTATGCCTGAAGAACGCGGTATTTTCCCTTGGCATTATAAGTTGAGTAAACTTTTATGGTATTGGATTAGCAGAATTGGTTGACGGTCGGATAAAATGACATTGAAGTTTGTTTGGCTCGTTACATTTTGAGTTCAAACTCCGTCGAGGTCAATTTTGTCTTACATACTTCCGGGGTCAATAAAATAAAGTACAAACTAGTTATGTACTGCATATTGATTTAATTACTGACCTTATGGCCTATATTAGAAATCATCATAAGTAAATATTGAATGTAATGAAGTGCGAAGGTTATGAGCTGGGTTATTTTCTTCGGATTAACTAACTAAAAGGCCACCACGTGAGCCTTTCATCAGCAAACTGCTGCCCGTTTGACTTTCTGAATGGCACGTTTGTAGCGACAGTTAATTTTATTGTTTGTTCTGACCATGTGTGTAGTTTGTATTAGTAATTTAGTTTAATCGGTTGTTCATTGAAGTGTGGCAAAAACTGTAGTAGTGACAAATAAAAGAAAGAAAGAAGCCAATCGTCAGATCAGACAAGGAAGTTAGATTTCTATTGGTATTCTCCTTGCTGATACTATCTACTGGTGACAACTCCCAGCATTTCCAGTGACGTTGGAGAGGGGGGGGGCGAAAACGCACACAGTTAGAACCAATACCACAAGATATTCTGTACAACGCTTTAACACTTCACCAGCTTTCACTTGTTTTTATACCGACCCCTAAAAGATGAAAGACTAATTTTACCTCAGCTGCATTTGAACTCAGAGCACAGAATCCCGGAACAAATACCACAAAGCTTTTTGTTTCTTCGCTTTAACGATCTTATGAATTGATCGTCTGAACTTGATCTTGTAACCCTAATCTCGAAGCTGAGTAGAAACAATTATGCGGTGAGGAAATCAAAGGACTTTCGTCAGTTTCGTCGATGAGTGTTCCAATTGTTGTAATTGACATTTGCCCAAGATGCCACGCAATGGGATCTAGCCCGAGACCTAACGATTGGAATGATGGATTTTGAAATTGGGGGATATTTGATTAATTAAGTTGACAACACAGTGCAAAATGGTGAAGGATCAAAACATCCTTCGGTATCAAGGGATTGCTTTTCCATAAATTCAAACGGCTGGAAGGTAGGTTTCTGTAACTCCGAGCACCCCCCCCCCCCCCCCTACATTCCCGCCTGTTATTCTCACTGAAGTAATGTCCGAGGCTGGGAAAATCGGGAAGTTGGACACCTCAAGTGACATATTTCATTTTTGTAGCAAAAACATGGCAGCATCGGAATCATTGCTGACGTATTTGCATACATACTTTATAAGTGATACCCAGCTAGTGCTTCTCTATGAATTTAAACGGCTGAGATGTGCTTATCTGTAACTCCAAGGGTTACCCTCTCTCCCCACCTCCATTTCGGAAAAAAGGGAATCGTTAGCGAGTGAGTCAGGTGTCAGATCAGTCGACAACAAACGAAAACACCTAGAAAGTTTTTAATTAATTAGAAAGGAGGGTGGGGTGGAGTAGTATTTCCCTCTCTATATATAGATAGCGTGACGGACGATCAGACAGTACCTGTGTGCTAGAAAGAGCAGTAAATTTTCCACCAACTCGCCCACTTCGTTCCATTTTTGGAAAATAAGTTGATAGCGAGCATGTTGGGGGTCAAATTAGTTGAAAACAAGAAAACCCTTAATTATTATCAATTTCATTTTGTATTATTAGCGGTCAACTTACAAACAAACTTCCTTTTTATTATATTATAGATTTGCGTGTGTTTATTCACGTTGACTGTCTGATTCGCTTGTCCCATGTCGACTGAATTAACACGAACTGACATTTATCGTGGCATGCGTGTTATGTATAAACAAGGTCTCCTTAATTCTCTTCCTCTCTTGTTTTCGCCTTAACACTCATCTCTCTTTTGTCAACAAATTCTATGTCTCTCTCAGTTTCTAATTCGCAATCTATCGTTGGCTCTTTCTATCTATTTCTTTCTATTTCTGTAAATCTGTTCCTCCCTCTCTCTCGTCATTCGTGGTCTTTGCATCTTGCTCTTTTTCTCAATGTTTCCTGGTTTATTGTACAGTATTGATTTTAATGGTTTATGAGATAACGCAAACAAAATGCCGACAAAGATCTCTTCAATATGTTCAATTAATTGTAAGTATTCATCCGAATATTACATTTATATGTTTAATAAAGATATTTTGTTAATATAATCTTATAAGATATTGTGTTCAGAAATTTCCTTTGACCAATAATTGACATTTCTATTTCGTGGCCATTTTGTCAATTAAGATTTTCACAGTAATTATGTAATGATTTATATCACAAATGTGGTTGCCCATACCCTTACTATGTGCTATTTTAGATTTCAGTTGCTTTACAACTCGTCTTTTCATGCATATTTTTCTTCAACGACATTTTTACGGAAAGTTGCCTTTGGAAATTGGATACGTGATGTCAATTATTACAAATAAGATAAGTAGTTTTTAAAGTTTAATGAAAAAAAAATGCAAACCTACTTTTAAGTTCCTTATTTTCGTTTTTCCTTAGTTAATTTCCTTGATATCATCTCGGCAGTAACGTTTATATAATAAGGTAGAAACGTAGCTGAGATTAACGATTCAATTTTCTATTTGATCCTGTGCATTAGTAACAATTCATGATTAATGTTTGATGAGCTGGTAGCAACGCTAGAGCACTGGACTAATTTGTCTTATTTCGAATTCCGCCCGGGCCAATTGGCTTGTCATCCTACATGCTTAAGTAAAGTATTAGGTCCATCCTGAAGTCGATGCTGTCGATTACATTCAGTAATTGTGTAAAATTGTGTGACTTTATACCATTGTAAGTTCAAATCCCGCTTGGGTACTTTGTCATTTGTACCTCCAGTTGTGATAGAATAAGTAGAAGTAATATAGTGAAGCCGATTCAATAGCATTTTACCATTCTCTCTCAGATGTGTCTATTGTCTAGACAAAAGAAATCAATATTGGTGTTTAATATCGTGGAGAACACGCCATAGAACAAAGGGTGAAGTTGCGAAAACTACTATATGAATAAATGAATAAAAGATATATTAATATGATGCACAACACGATGTAAATTTTGAGTTCACTTTTGACAATTCCAATAGCTGCTACAATCATTACAATTGTTCCTTTCAATTGACATTTATCACAATAGTCAGTATTTAGCTTACTTGTGTTGCTACAATGTGAAAGACAACTTCGTCTACAGTTTATTGTTATTGGCAGTGTTAGGGCGGTGGATTGGCAGTATCGGTAGAGTTGGACACCATGTTTTGCAGCATAGAGTTATGGCCCTTTAAGTTCTGAGTTCAAATCCCCCCGAGGTTAACTTTGCCTTTCTTCCTTACGGGGTCGATAAAATAAAGCACCAGTAATGCACTAGGGTCGATTTATCGACTATCCCCTCCCCTTCAAATTGCTGGCCTTGTGCCTAAAGTAGAGACAATTATTACGTACTGCAGGGTGGTGGATTAGCAGAATCGGTAGAGCACTGGACAACATGCTTTGCAGCATATAGTTACGTCTCTTTACGTTCTGAGTTCAAATCCTCTCCTCCCCGAGATTACCTTTACTTTTCATCTTTCCGGGGTCAATGTAATCAACTTTCTTCTCCCCCAAACCATTATTAAGCCGGTTTAAATGCGGGACATTTGGTAGAATCATGAGAACGGAGAAAATGTTTTGTAGCATTTAGTTGCGATACTTTATGTTCGGAATTGAAATACTGCGGTGGTTAACTTTGTCTTTCATCTTTCAAAGGTTGCTAAAATAAAGTACCAGTCACATACTGGAGTCGATGTAATCAATTTTTCCTTTCCCCCAAATTGTTGGCCTTGTGCCTAAATCAGAAACCTTTATTACATTTCTGTAAGAACCCCGCACTATCAAAATATATAAATACATGTAAAATCACCGATTGGTATCTAGACTTTGAAAAATACTAAATTTATAATTTTTCGAAATATCTTACAGAAAAAAATGCATATGAAAATCGATATCAATAAAGAAGGAAATAAATGAATTGGATACAATTGTATGTTTTACGAGTGTATTGACTTGCATCAAAATATTCAAAAGAAAAAAGTTAAATATGTTTTTTATGTATATTGAAAAACAGTTGTTTGCTTCCATTTTTCTTTCATCTTCTCTTTCTGCACAACCCTATAGCAGCTGAGTACACTTTCAACTTGTCTTTCTAGCTTCGTTCTTTCTACATTTAGATTTGCATCCATTATCATTTGCTTTTCATCTTCAAAGATTCTAGAAATAGCTTCGAGCTCTTCAACTGAGAATTCTTTCGTGTGCGCCTCAACTTGAGCTGTTCCATCATACGTAAATTGCTGCTCTAAACTTAAAAGGTTTTCATCGTTGAGGTTCACATCATGCAAAGTATTAACGTAATCTTTTCTAGATATTCCCTAGTGAAAACCAAGCTGAATGATTTCTGTTACAGGCGCTGTAACTCCAGCCCCGAGTACGCCAATATTATTTGCACATGTAATTATATAATTTCAAGCCGCTCTCATATAGCTGTTACTTCATACTATGTATCATTAATATTTTCCATTGCATCCTTTGTTAAAATTCTACTGAACGCCCATAAGATTAATTGCATTACTCTCGTTGTTTTTTCAATAATTTGGACAAAAGTTTTGACATAATCATATTTTTGACAGAAGTTTTCACATGATATAGCTACAACCTTCCTATTTTTGACAAAAGTCCCCAAACGCAGTTCGGTAACCTGGAGCATTTCTCAAATTTAATAACATTTTGAAATCTAAATTTCTAGACGAGTAATATTCAAATAAAAATGTTGTAACCCAAGCGTGTCTATTTGATTTCCAATAAACTGTTATGTAACGTTTGCTTAACTCTTAAAGAATACGCGAATTCTCTGATCGCTTGATCAACATGGATTTTAACTTTAGACCATTAGCAGCATTTCCATATAAATGTGTTAGACGGTCATTAGTTACTTTGAACACAGGTTGTAATTTTTCTTTTTCCATCAAATTAGGCGTTCGTTTCCAAAACAGCCTCGTTTCCTCAGTATACATAACTTGTTAATCAACATAACCACCATCTTTGTTAATGTTTTTCAGTTCGGCGAATGTTTGGCTGCTGCACTATCTATCGCTTGCATTTTCACTTTTCCATACAATCTCAATTTTATGGATTCCGGATAGTTTTCAAATCCTGTCAGACCATCCAGAATTTCCCCCAAAACATCTTTCATTAGTTTCTCCCTTCAATTTCGTTTCCTTTAGATTGTTGTAAACAGATTGACAACATTCGATTTAATCGTCAGTTATCTTATAGCAATGAGCTTTTGATTGCAATCTTCGATCAATATTGACAAAAGATGTTCCATTTCGATCATTGCAGCACTTCTGTTTCTTGTTTGGAAATTCGATCATGAAGCACAATTTTGTTCCTGCTTTTTATAAATGTTCGTGTTCTGAATAATATTACTCATTGTTGATTCTCTGATAGCGTGGTTTCGGCCTATTTTAGTTTTTGTATCATCACTTTCAGACTTGCTAATTTTTTCCCCCCAATCCTGTAACTTTCCTCTTCTTAATAATTTCATCGTTCGCACTAATGGTTCTCAATCGTTTAGAGCTCACGATAATAAATTGAGAGCGTGGAAATATCCACCCTTTCCCCCATTATCACGGTTTCGAATAGCATAGTTCTCGTATTTATAAAATTGATAAGAAACGCAGAAAAACACAGTACGCGGACGTAGCCGAGAACACCTTAACAAATATCACCTGTCTGAAAGTAGAAAACGAAACTGAAAGAGAAAGTATATCACATTATTATTATTATGTGTGTGTGTGTGTGTGTGTGTGTGTGTGTGTGTGTGTGTGTGTGTGTGTGTGTGTGTGTGTGTGTGTGTCCGTGTGTGTGTGTGTGTCTCTGTGTGTGTGTCTTTGTGTGTGTGTGTGTCTATCTGTCTGTCTGTGTGTGTGTGTGTCAACGTGTCTGTCCTATATTAGTCGTGTCAGCCACCAGAAAGCTTGCAATAGACGTGGGCAGGCGTCTTCATAAATCTACCCAGCCAAGTCAAGTCATGATGATATATCAACATATATAAAATATCACATAAAATACTAATAGATACGTAGTACAATATTCTGTACATAATTAATGTTACGATAATTATTTGTTATTTTGTTGTTGTAATACTACTCTTATGTTCATTCTTTAAGCTTCCTTGACATCTTGAGTTAATCCGGCATTAACAATTGCTAAAGGGTGCAGGTGTTTTTTCTATTTATTGTGGATCAAGTTTTAATTAGAATGAATAATCTGTTAAGATTGCTGGCAATCTATTAGATAATTGTCTTCGCTTTTATTTTCACGTATTTACACAAAGGACTTCTTCCGTTTCAATTTTGATCATGTCGACAGGCACGAACTGGGTCTTAAAACCAACCCGAGTGATACTGACTAACCGACTATTGAGGGCCAGAGGAGTATTTTCACTCCTCAGTTAAGGTGTGTTACAGTTTCGCTTCAATTTGTGTGTAACGGCTATGACTTCAGTTTTTCGTAACATCTTTTTTTTTTCAGCTGTTTGTTTATTTATTTATTACCCAGACCACCGGGTATTATCTAAAAAATCCTTATGGCCAGCCGTCTTTGCATGTTGAAATAACTTTAAGAGTTTTCTGGCAGCTGGAAAGGTATTAATTAGTAAACTTAAACATTTAATCATAACAAAAGCACACACACAAAGTTTATTCTGTAATCCTTTAGTTATGCATTCAGTCACACTTAATCAAACTACCCTTGGTTCTACGATACAACACTGCTTTTATTTTAAAGTGTTTACATCTATCTAGAAACTTTCCATCATAACTTTATGTGAGAATCTTGGTTAAGTTATGCTCCAAACACCAGCTTAATAATGAAAAGTTAAGTTATATTACTAAATCCCTCGAAATTCTTGATTATTTTCAAAATCATTGGGAAATTATATGCAATGTCTCATTAAAAATATAGTAACAAAGGGGTTTTAACAGAGTGGGATTTACGTATAAGCTAAACAAGCTACAGCTTAGGGCCCCCACTTTTTTGGGGCCCCGAAAAAATTGAAAAAAAAACGGTGTGTACATTTCCAAAATATAAGATAAAAAAGAACTAAAATAATGCAATAGTTTTAAACAGTTTTCTGCTTTAATATTGAACGTTTTGCAGTTTTTATAACATTTTTTATAACATATAAAGGGCCCCATTATCTCAAATAGCTTAGGGCCTCATCAAATCTAAATCCGGCCCTTGGTTTTAAAGTACTTGTTGAAAAATACAACGCATAAGTATAAGTCTCACCTCCGTTTTACATACATTTACAATGCACCATATAGTTTTAATTGAGGTGGTGTAGGTTCAGTAGATAAGCCGTATGTTGGTTCTTCATAAAAGGTACAATTTATACACGGGTATATTTATCATAAGTCCTTAATTTAGTCACAGAGCCACGGTAATTATGTACGGCGCGTCGTGGGTATTGAAACCTGACGGAGCACATCCCTCTCCAGGCCTGAACACAGCTGATTTCTTCAAGAGACGAAAAGCCAGAGAGAGAGAGAAAAACGGGGCAAGTGAGAGGGAGATATATAAAGGGGAAAATCGTTGCCAGCACTAGACTTTATTTGTCCATCTCAGACGGGTGAAAAGCAAAGTTGGGTGGGTAGCATTTGAGAGTGCCGAAACGAATGAATACCCCGAAATATTCCATCCGACGTTCTAACGACTGTGCCAATTTGCTGTCTTTTTATGGGTATATATGGTATGCTAATATTTCTGACAATTTTTTTTTTTTTGTAGTGTCGAAAAATATTGTCCAAATCACTTGAGTGATCTTTATTTTTCGTTTCTTTTTTTAAAATCGTTAGATTTCACAATTTGAATAAGTTAGTGTTTCGTTAAAAAATTCTAATTAGTCACAGATTCCAAAAATATTTAAACGAACAGCATATCATTTCAAAATATATTCAACAAAAACTTTAACAAAGTGAAATTTGTTATCTTTAAAAATAGCAGCGTGTTGGTAAAGTCGTTGGAACGTCGGATAGAATGTTTTAACGTATTCGTTCCGATGCCGCATTCAGAGTTCAAATCCCGCCGAAGTCAATTTTGCCTTTCATCCTTTCGAGGTCGATAAACAAACGTGCGAGCCCAGTACCGCTTCCTCTCTAACTCTCTCTTCTTTTCCGTCCCAGCGCCACTACTATCAAAAAAAAAAGAAGAAAGAAAGTCGGTTGTATTCAGACCAAGAGGGGAATGGGCTGCGTCAGGTTTTAAATGTTCAAACAACGCCTTACGGCACCTATGACTCCACCAGGAGTTACGAGTTCATATATACAATATTGCAAAAACAACTTGAAAAATTCTTGTAATTTCGTAATGATTTTTATTTTAAAAAAAGCTTATCTTATTTATGAGTTTTTTTTTTTTTTTTTTTTTTTTTAAGTAATTTGTTGTACACGGCTGGAGACAAAAGTTTTCACAAACTTAAAATGTAGTTTTTAAAATACTTTCTGTGGAAGGCTAAGAGTGGAAATATTCTGATTGGTTCTATCTTTAATGTTGGTAATTAATTTGAAAATGAGTATTCAGGCATGCAGACACACAAAGAAAGCAATGTTTATTTGTTTATTTATATCATGATTAGTATTCCACACTTACAATTATATATTTTAGACATCTACATACCAAAACTGCCTGATTCCCACCTTTCTTCTGATCATAAGGTCGTGGGTTCAATTTCCTGACCGAGCGGCGCGTTGTGTTCTTCTGCAAGACACTTCATTTCACGTTGCTTTTCGTAATAGGACTGAGGTTCCTATCAGTAAAAGACCTAAGAAACCTATTATGAGGTTTAACCGTGTAAGAGAGCAGCTAAACCTACGTAGGTGCGAGCTGTAAAATTAATTTCATTTTTTTTTACTCTCTCTCTCTCTCTTTTGGTTCTCTTCTAATCCATTGATCATTTACTGTAAAGGTTTTAGACGAACGAGAAACATTTATCTTTTAGCGTGATATGGACATGTTTAAGACAACTAGAAACTCTTTACGTGGTAGCTTGTATAAAAAATAATTGTTTCTACTTTAGGCACAAGGCCAGCAATTACCCAGTGCATTACTGGTACTTTATTTTATCGACCCCGTAAGGATTAAAGGCAAAGTCAACCTCGGCGGGATTTGAACTCAGATCGTAAAGGGACGTAACTATGCTGGAAAGCATGGCGTCCGACCCTCTACTGATACTGCCAATCCACCAAGATAATGCAATCCTTTATGCACTTGAAAAGAGAGGATAGTTACGGGTGGAAGGCTTGTACTTATAATACTTATAACTAGCCTCCATCAGGATTGACTTGGGGTTAAACAACAATAACAACACCTGAAAAGTTTGGCAAGAAATTATTCAATTGAAGAAAATATTTCAAGAAGTATTTAATTTTTTAATGAACTAAAATACGAAAATAATTTCTGTATTGGATAAACACAATTTATATATTACAGGGGGCACATGTACAGAAGGGGAAAGTTTGGTAGTAATTGATATAAAACCAACCGTCAGGAGACCCAGGGGTAGACTTCGAGCAAGACATAGGCTCGGCTGGTCTCGCTTGGGGATCCAGTCGGATCAACTGGAGACGGTTGCTTCTGACAGGACCCCTGGAAGGGGTGCTTTAGAACTCTGTCCCCACGACCCTCCCAGGATTAAATAGGCGAAGAAGAAAATGATTACTATGATACTCTGTAGGTTGTAAAACCTAATGTTACTATGGAAAATACAAATACGAAAAACGACAATGATAAATTACATATATGATATTCTTTTATTTTCAACGTACCAACATAAGTAAACAACTAGCGCCCTAGACAGGGCTGGGTTAACCATTAAGCAAAATAAGCATATGCTTAGGGCATCAGAAGAAGAGGGACGCCATTTTATTCAAGATAAATGTATTTGTTAGTTACAAAAAAAAAAAAAAAATTTGTGAATTTTATATATATGGGGAGGGGACAGCATAATCTTTTAAGTGCTTAGGGCTTCAACAGGAATTAATCCAGTTCTGTGACAGCGTGGTTAAATGGCACTTGTTTACTTTTAAAATTCCGTAAGTACAGCTTTGAGTAGAGTAATTCATACAGAGAAATTTATCAATTTTTAAATACAACATACATAAGCAGGGATTGAGCTAAACATATTGAGGAAGTAGTGTTATGCATATGTTCTTGAAATAAAGGTCTTTCGAGTCACGCGTGTAGTGTGAAGTGAAAAATGTTGAGATAAGATGGAAATCTATCATACGTGGATTGGTAACCAGGTGTAACCGAGACATAGCAACTCGATGTCTTATTGAAAACAAGCATGTCTTTCAATGAGGCCACTTTAAACAATAGTCACACCTGTCAACTCTCCCCGTCCGACGAGGAGATCTCCCACCAGCTTTGGGGTGGGTGAGAGATGTTTTCTCTTGTGAAAATGGGTATAGTTTTCATTATGTAAAATCTCCCCATTTTTTCCTCATTTCTCCCCGTTTGGGGCACTTTTTTTCATGGTACTCCCCGTTTGGGTATTTAGAGGTTGGCAAGTCTGATTACTAGAAACAATCGATTCCGCCGGTGTTTGTTCAAATTAAGAATTGTGGGTGATGGGGGGGGGGGGATAGAGAGTTTTGATTATTTAGTCACAGCATAGCTAAGAAGGTATTGCTTTCACATTGGTTCAATAAACAAGCGAAAATGACGAAGGGCTAAAACTTCGCCATGTTGTATGATGGTTACATGAGCTCGCTTTTAGATTGCTGGGAAACTGTAATTGATAGTATCAAAACAAAACAAAGTGTAACGAAAACCGATTGGTGGGACAAATATAATCAAGGAATGAATGTTAGTAGTTACAGATGGTATGCCGGATAAGGTACATGCAAAACAATTCCCTGTACACATGCGCAAGCAAGTCCGGATTAAGGCCACTGAAAATATCGTGAGTCCCTCTTTTTACGGCCCTGATGTATCTGCAGCATTGCACAATGATCCATTGTAAATCCAACACTAAAAAAAAAAAAATACTCCAGGGGCCCCTTTATTAGAGATCCTAAGCACAAGCTTGTTTTGCTAAATGATACATCCAGGTCCGCGCGCAAGCGGGAGCCTGATTGATGTGTGTGCCAAATGAAAATGAGATCTGCATGATGTGTGTGCTTTCATACAAGTGTGTCTGGAGAAATTGAATGGTAATCGTGTATTAGTCTCTCTCTTTCTCGCACACACATTCTTTCTATATTATTAGTAACTGTTTGGTGGATTGGCAATATCGGTAGAGGGTCAGATGACATGCTTTGCAACACAGAGTTACGTCCCTTTACGGACTGAGTTCAAATCCCACCGAGGCTAACTTTGCCTTTCACCCTTACGGGGTCGATAAAGTAATGTACTGGGTAATTGCTGGCCTTGTGCCAAAAGTAGAAACAATTATTAGTAACTGTTACCATGATGACTCAAATTAGATACTGTAAATTTTTGCACCTAAATATAATTTCGGAAAAATGAAGTTCTACAAATTTAGTATTTCAGTTATTTAAGGTGTAATATGAGAGAAATATTTATATTTTAATTTATTCTTTTATGTGTACATATTTGACACTTTATTTCACGTTGCTCCAGCCCACTCAGCTGTAGAAATTAGGTGACAAGCTGTATCGGCATTTACCTTTCCCTTGGACAACATCAGTGGCGGGGAGAGGGGAGAATGATATGCATTGGGGATTACTGGTCTTCCACAAACAACCTTGTTCGGACTTGAGCCTCGGAAGGGAACTTTCTAGGTGCAAATTTCATGGTCATTCGTGACCGAAGGAGGTCTTTACCCATTATCCATATATATATATATATGAGTATACGCAAACTGAGCCACTTTGTGAAATAGTTTCTCGTTGTAAACTGTTGTAAACTGTTAATGGACAGCCTTGGATTAACAATTAAGCAAAATAAACACATACTTAGAACCTAAATTAAAGAGGGGTTCCAAAGAGTATTTTTCCAGGACAGTATAATAGAGTTTGTTTCATATACAGCATATGGTAGTATCCAGTTCCGGATTTAGGACAAATGAGACCTTGTGGTAGTTAAGTTATGAGGCCCCTTACATTTGAAAATTCATTTGAAAAATTCATCGTTCTTAAGCACACATAAGCACAATGGTAAATCCGGCACTGGTAGTATCATAATCATTTCATTGTTTAGGGCCTTGTAAAGTACTTAATCCTGGTAATGAGTTGATAACAGTACTGAGGTACTAGTTTTCAGCTCATATGCATTCTCTAATAGGCTGATTTAGTTTGTCTGATGACAACGTGAAGTAACACTTTTTAGCTAGCTTGCTATGGCCGCCAGTGGGTCTACGCTATTTTTGGCTGGCTGAGGTGAGCAGATAATATAAGCGAAGCGTGTAGCCTACAACGTTGTGTTTCGAGTGTGAAAACCAGAGAACTATGTTTTTAGGTTAGAGTGACTGATATATCAATATCGCTCGAGTCATCGTGGTAACATAGGTTAAAAAACAAATTTGGAAGATGTTTTTGTGCTGTTATTAGCAAAAAGCACAACAAAATGTCACCAAGTTGCATGAGGTTCGCTAAAATACAGTAATTATTATTATTTTTATTGTTATTTTGTAATAATGAGGGTGAATATTGGCAATATCGGTAGAGCGTCGGACAAAATGTTTTGCGGCATTTACTTACACCTTTCTATGCTCTGAGTTCAAATCTCATTGAGGTCAACTTTGCCTTTCATCCTTTCGTGATCGATAAAATACAATATCAGTCAAGTACTGGGGTTGATTTAATCAACTTTCCCGTCCCCAAAACTACTAGTATTGTGTCAAAAGTAGAAACAATTATATATTATTTGTTTTTATAATTTTTTTACTCTTTAAGTTAGTATCGCAACCTCTAAAAACCCAAACGGAGGAGTACTATGAAAAAAAGTGCCCCAAAACGGTAAGAAATGGGGCAAAATGGGGAGATTTTACATAATGAAAGCTCTACCCATTTTCACAAGAGAAGACATCTCTCACCTACCCCAAAGTGGGTGGGAGAGTTGATAGGTCTGATATCTTCTTCAAATTTTATATTTCTATCCATATTTGAATTAATATATTCATACCAGAATTTCAGTATTTTTGTTCGTTTGTTTATTGATTTACAAGTGTACGAATGAACAATTATTAAGAGTATTTATTTTAGCGTCATTGTAATGTCTGTTTAGCTTCGTAACCAGCTGTGAAGGAAAGGAAGAAGAAATCAACGTTTCGCAGAGTTGCCCTTTATCAAGGGGAACAGACAGAAAAAGAATTGGAAGGAAAAAAGCAATATAGCATTCTCATAGATGAAACAGGCTGAACAATGGCAGACAAGAAGTGAGAAAATTTTCTCACTTCAGATTTAGATGAGCGGACCTGAGCTACTGAAAATAAGCGTGCATAAGTGTGTGTATGTGTGCATGAATGTATGTATACGTGCGTGGTTGTAAGTATGTCTGAGTGTGAGAGAGAGAAAAAGTGTAAAGAATCAGGTGTGTGAGAAGTCATTGGTCGTTATAATGAGTGTGTTGTATGAACAAGACATCACAGTGTGGGATCATGAAGTGGATGGGTGGAAAAGGTGTGATGCTAAATGCATGTGAATGTTTATCCCGCTGTGTAGATGATGGGGGTAATTAAAGGAAAACGGAAAACAAGTCGACTATTGATACCCGACAAAGTCAGAAAACTTAAGTACATAGTATTGTACAAGCGGTCAAATTGCAAAGATGCAGGTTGGAATAACCTTCAAGTGGTGGACTACAGGCTTCAAGCAGCGGAAGGATCTCTTGACTATGTGTGTGAAAACACAAGCTACCCACTTAGAAGGGGATTAGCAACTGAATACCAACCAAGTACATATTGGTTTTTCTCAGCCTAAGGTCGGATACGTTTTTGACAGACCTTGTATGTGTGTGTGAGTATGTGTGTAAACGTATATATATATATATATATATATATATATATATATATATATATATATATATATATGTATATATATGTATGTATGTATACACACACACAAATATATGAATATATATATATACATATATAAATGAAAATAGAGAAATTAATGTAAGAAGCCGACAGTAATTCAATTATATAAGTGACTATAACATCAAGATGAAAAATATTTAACGTAAGATATGGGAAAATAAATCAATCTTAATTCAAAAGAAGCCAAGAAGAAAAATTTTATCCTCAGACTTTGTGTAATCTGGGGAAAAAACTAATAGAATCTTAACTCAAAATAAAATCAAGATGAAATACTTATCCGTCAATATATATATATATATATATATATATATATATATATATATATATATATATATATATATATATATATATATATATATATATATAGCGTGTATCTACTGCTAGGATGGAGGGCGGTGTTGATTCGGTTGTTGTGAACTCACTTGTAGATTCTTAAGTGATACGGTCACTGTTGTGTAGAATGTAGGTGAAGGAAGATTGGTGTACCTGATACAGTGTGAGCAATGACTGCGAGGGGTGCAAGTGAGTAACAGTGTTCATTATGATGATGATGCTGTAATGGTTCCTGGGGTAAGTGATTTACCTTGATTACATAGGAAATTAAATATATAAACCACAACACAAAGCTGCTATGTTATTACTTTATCAAATATAACTTTCATCGAAGTTATAACGGCAATATACGCTGGATCAATGGAGGGAGGGTCGAGACATTGTCTATATATGCTCGCTAATGCATGGGCACCTAAAACTCTAAAGGGTTAAAGATGCACAAGGGTGGCCGTATATTTATTATACACATTATACATAGAAGACATATTGTATATGGGTTCATATACGTCTTTCTTCTGTTCCTCAGAGAACTGATATAGCAAGATTATTTTGTTTGTAGGAAGAATTCAACTGAGTATCATACGAGGGTCGGTTGAAATGTTCATAGGCTGACCAAGATACTTCCATGGAATGACGAAATGGGGTTTATTTTTCAACATAGTCCCTGGAAAGAAACAATGCAGCAGACCTGTCAACTCTCCCCGTCCGAAGGGCAGTGGCGTAACTAGCTTTTAAAGCCAGAGGGGGGGGGGGGCAAATTCGATCTAAAGGGGGCCCACCAATTCCATACGCTCATTTCCATCGGCTGCAAGGAAATATGTTCATACATACATATAGAATAGATAATAATTTATAATAGAGTAGACAGCATCATAGATTACAGAGTTAGCATGTTCCGTGAAAACTTTATTAACTGCGAAGACGGTGGTCTATCTTCAGAAAAAAAACAACATACAATAAAACTAGTTTTGCAATCGATTATTCACCAACAAAAAATTCGTATGTACAACAAATCGTCCATCTAAAACTTTACTTTCACATTCGAGCACAGTTCTAATTTGCGATGTTTTACTTTAGAAAATTTTTCAATCACGATGCTGAAATCAATTTTTTCAGCCAGTTCTCGCTCTATGTACATCATTGCCAGAGCATTCAACCGCTCTTCACTCATGGTACTACGCAAATAATTCTTTATCAGTTTGAGCCTGATGAAGGTTCGCTCAGCCTGCGCTGAGCTAACCGGAATAGTTATGAACATTTTGTATAAGGCAAACACGTTCGGATAGGCTCTATCTAAGTCATTAGAAATCATAAACGGAACGATCTCAGAACTCGATATGGATTTATCTAAACACACTTCCTTGTAAAAATCTTATGATAAAATCTTATGATAAATACTCGTCGAAGATAGTGTCATTTTCGATGTCACCCTCGTAGAATTTCACAAGATTATCGATTTTCTCTCTATTGCATGTGTCGTGGAAGTGCGCCGGTATCAAGCACGAAAAATCCTTCACTAGATCGTGCAAGTCGGCAAAACGTTCGTTAAAGCTACTAATGATTCTATCTAAGATAGTGAAATAAACGTCCCGTTAAAAATGCTGACTCATCGTCTCATGAGGTTTGTCACTGGCATTTTCGTCATGAAAACGCTTCTTTTTTCTTTTCCGTTTTTCTGTTGTAAACTCTGGTTCAACTTGACATTGCTCGGCGAGATTTTTAGCGTCTGATAATGTTCGGTCAAAATATTCATTTGAGCGGATGTCTTCAATTTCTTTTACTACATTTTTAATCATGACGTCAGCGGAATATAAGCCGATAGCCTCCTTCTGCAAATATTGTGAAACAGAATGCAGCTTTTTAAGTAAATTCTGAAAAAACTTCAACATGAAAATGATTTCAAACTTGCTCACATTTAGTAGCAAACCTCTGGCCTCGGCTAATACTTTCGGAGCAGTGTTGTGAACATCCCCACTTATTATCCTCTCTAGTGCACTTATTACTGAGGGTAAGTTGTTAATGGTAGCCTCTACAGCCTGAATGTGACTAAACCAGCGCGTATCTGAGAGTCTTTTTAATGTTAATACCGTTGAAGTCAATAGTTTTTCTTGTTCTTCTTCGAGGATTATCAGCAAGCTTGATGTTAAGAAAACATACAGGCTCTCCAATATACCAAAAAATAATTTACCATCCACTGACGATTGGCTAGCATCGATTAACACCAGGTTCAGGTTATGAGCGCAACAATGGACGTAAACAGCTTTCGAAGAGCATCCCTCTTTAACTCTAACCTGAAGCCCAGAAATATGGCCGGACATATTCGACGTTCCGTCGTAAGCTTGTCTCCTAATATATTGAGCATCCAAGGATAGATACTGGAAAAGAACTTTCACAAGCGTATCGTAAAATAATTCAGTGGCTGCTGATTCTAGTTCACAAAACGACGGGAAATGCTCCTGAGCTCCAGAGCATTGATCCTGATGCGAAATGTCCATTGTGGAATCGACTGAATAGTATTTTGCCGCTTTCACTTCCGTGATTATTTGTTGAGTACATTCGTTTGCCAGGCATTCTATGAATTCGTTTTGTACTTTTGGACTTAAGTACATAGGCTGTCTTTTAGTGCGCCCAGGCGAGAATAAATGGCTTTCCAAGATCGTATGATACATGGCCATCAATTTCAACAATTCAATAAAGTTTCCTTCATTTTCTGATTTGGCGCCAAGTCCAGCATATTCCCTGTGACCTCTGAAGGCCAGGCCTTGTTTTGCGAGAAATAACGTACAATCAAGCAATCGCCTCAATATCTGGCGATTTCGTTCAATTCGCTTCTTCTCTTCATGGATGAGGTTATCGATCACTGTTTTATCTGCGTCCAAACGATATTTTGACATGAAGTATTGCTTTTGTGCGTTGATGTGAATGGCACTTTTCTCATGCTTGTCAAAGCGTTGGACAACATGCTTTGCGGCATAGAGTTGCATCCCTTTACATTCTGAGTTCAAATCCCACCGAGGTTAGCTTTGTCTTTCATCCTTACGGGGTCGATAAAATAAAGTACCAGTAATGCACTGGTGTCGATTCAATCGACTTTCCCCTCACCCCCAAATTGTTGGCCTTGTGTCTAAATCTGAAACACGTATTATAAAGAGGGCGGTGGATTGGCAGTATCGGTAGAGGGTCGGACGCCATGCTTTGACGCATAGAGTTACGTCCCTTGCCATTCTGAGTTCAAATCCCGCCGAGGTTAACTTTGCCTTTCATCCTTACGGGGTCGATAAAATAAAGTACCAGTAATACACTGAGATAATTGCTGGCCTTGTGCCAAAAGTAGAAACAATTATTATAAAAAGGGTGATGGATTGGCAGTGTCGGTAGAGCGTTGGACATGTTTTGTAGCATAGAGTTACGATCCTTTACGTTCTGAGTTCAAATCCCGCTGAGGTTAGTTTTGCCTTTCATCCTTACAGAATCGATAAAATAAAGCACCAGTAATGCACAAGTGTCGATTCAATCAACTTTCCTCTCTCTCCCAAACTACTGGCCTTGTGCCTAAATTAGAAACCATTATTTCATTTAGTGAATACATAAAACAGCTATTCAGTTTTTAAAGGAGTTGAAACAGAGCCCCAGATTTGTGGATAGGTCTCATCCCTTTACAGTTAAAGTTCCTAAATGTAATCACAAGATCAATTTGCAAAAACTCAAAAGCAACATCAATCTCCCTATCTTCTCTCTGTCTTGTCCTTTTCTCTTCTCAGTAACTCCTATCATTTTAGTGACTTTATTGTCTTGCTTGGGGGGAGTAAAAAAAACAGTAACATGAGTTTTGGTCCCCCTATATTTTGTATTCTTTACCCTTTTCTTCCTTCGTCCCTCTTTGACATCCAATAACACTCTCTACCTCCTTCTTTCCCCTTTCACCATTCGTTGCTATCCATGCTCCCTTTTGAGTCTCTCAGCACCCCAAAGAAGGTTGGTAGTGACTACTTTAGGAATCACTGATGTAGTTGAGATGAGACATTATCAAATATGTGGCCTTGTCAGAAGCAAGCATATGATTTGATCCTGAAACTCTTTGATTCACATGTTAGTAGTGTGGCAATTTAGCCAGCTGCAATTCTGATCTTGAGTAAGTTCTGGAGTAGCCTAACATAGAAAGACTTCAGTGTAAAAGATATATAATCTGTGTTATGTGTACCGAATGGGAATTCTTGTTAGAAAAGAAATTTAAAGAATTTTGAATATGTTAAGTAGCTTGATGGAAATAAAAAAATAAATTCTGAAAGATTATTCATATTTTAATTCCAAATGCAGTTTTTATTTTAATAAGTTTCTTAAGCAAGGTACATATGGAAGATAATAGATGAAAAATGAGCATTTCCTGATAAAAATAATTATAATAAAGAATGATTGGGAATTCCAATTCTCCACCCATTGTGAAGCACTGGCATATATTCCAATCTAAAAATGTGACTACTTATGAAATTCCAATGAATGCACAGCAACTATTGCAACATGAATTTATAAGAGCACTATGAATTCAGAAGATGCGAGAGAATTTTAGTTGAGTAAATAATATAAAAGTCGTTGAATTGGCAGAGTTGTTAGAACGTCAGACAGTATTTGTTCTAGGTCGCTGAACAATGAGTTCAAAACCTGCCAAGATCAACTTTGCTTTTCATCCTTTCAAGGTTGATAAAAAAATAAAAAAACATACCAGTCCAATATTGAGGTCAATTCTTCCTCTATATCTCTTTTTCTCTCCCTCTCTCCTCTCAGTACAAAAATTAACTGTGGTCAGACCTGAAGAGGGGATGGCTACACATTATTCAATATTTACTATTGTATTTTACTGATAAAGGCATAATTATCATAATTATCTTACATAATACCGAATCTACCAGATTTTGATATTATTCATTTTGAGAACAATACCTTAATGTCAGTATGAGCAGTCGGTTAAACCTGCTTTGAAGAGAAAGAGGTGAGAGAATTCTGGTCGGTCGGATACGGCTGCTTTAAATGCTAAAGGATAAAAAATGCTCCAAGTGGTGCTCCTACAACTCTATCAAGAGTTACAGCTCCATGTATGCTACAAATAATACAAAAAAGGTTGTTGCTACCTTTTGTTGCCTTTATCATCATCACATTCCTCATAATCCTCATGATTTGTTAAGTAGTTGATTTTTCTATGCTGTAATGGATTGGACAATAGATAAGGTGATCTTGTCAGACCTTAGTTAACCCTTTGGGATCATATTTCTGATGAAATACACTGTCCATAATTTAATCAAGTATTTCAGAGTGGTGAGTTGGCAAAATTGGTAGACTGTCAGATAGAATGTCATTGTGGTATTTGTTCTGGCTCTTTACATTCTGAGGTAAATTTTTCTTTTCATCCTCTCAAAGTCAATAAAGTAATGTACCAGCCAAATACTGGGGTTGATTTAATAACCTTTTCTCTTCTCAAATTTGCTGACCTTGTGCCTAAATTACAAATCAATATAAACAAGTATTTGGAGATATTTAGTAAAATAATTAATTTGTCCACTATATTATGTTTACAACATAACAGAAGTTTCTTATGTAAAATTTTGAGATGAAGTTTAAAACCGTTCCTGGTTTTAAACCATTTATTTTAACATGTTTATACTGGTATATATCAACAATTCTTTCATCATAAGGCCAAGTTATGTTTCAAACACTAGCTTAATAATGTTTCTACATTTGGAGCAAGGCCCGTCAATTACCCCAGTACATTACTGGTGCTTTATTTTATCGACCCCGTAAGGATGAAAGGCACAGTTAACCTCAGTGGGTTTTGAACTCAGAACGTAAAGGGCCATAACTCTATGCTGCAAAGCATGGTGTCTGATGCCCTACTGATACTGCCAAACCACCGCACTAGCTTAATAATGAGAAAGTTTCTTATTTCACTAAATCCCTCTAACCTCTGTATTATTTTCAAATTATTTCAAAATCATATACAGTGTCTTTCATTAGAAATATGGGAAGGAAAGGGTTAACTTTTAACACACCCATATTGGATGTGCACTGGTGATTTAAAATGCAGATAGAGAGAAATGAAGCAAACATGCTTCAATGGATGTGCCATGTTAATGTGCCAGAAAAACAAACCATGGATGAACTGGGTATAAGAGGAATCAGATATAGTGTGCAAGAGACAAGACTATGCTAATATGGACATGTAATGTACATGGATGATGATCGCTGGGTGAAGAAGTGCGAAGAAGGAAGCTGCAGTAGACGAAAACTAAGGAAGACCTGGACAGATGTGGTGAGAGCTGATCTGAAATCGCTGAAGCTCACAGAGATGATGAAGGAACATGACTAGTGGATGGATTCTGTACTGAAAAAGACCTGTCTAACCCATGCAATCAAGGAAAAGTGGGTATAAAATGATGATAATGATGATGGTGAACAAGAATCTAAAGTAAAATTGTTACAGCATACTAACAGAGAGAGATTCACAGATTAGAGTTAGGTCAAAGAAAACCTAGGTTTGGTTAAATTAGACTAGCATTTAGAAATTTAACCCCTTGGATACTGACCACATACCTTTAGTCTATGGTACAAAACTATCCAGCTATAGGGGCAAGTTACACTACATTCATAAACATGCCATTTGCCAGAGAGAGAACTTTTGTCTTACTTATAATAATGGTTTCTACTATAGGCACCAGGCCGGCAATTTTGGGGGGAGGAGAAAGTCGATTAAACAGTGTATTACTGGTACTTTATTTTATCGACCCTGTAAGGATGACAGGCAAAGCTAACCTTGGCAGGATTTGAACTCAGAATATAAAGGGTCATAACTGTATGCTGCAAAGCATGTTGTCTGACGCTCTACTGATACTGACCCAACAATCAAGCTGTGACCTCTCATTGTCTCTTCTTTCACAAATGTCATCTGTGCTGACTTTCTGCCTTCACTTCTTACTAATTACAGATAAAGAAAGCTCTAGTCCCAGTCTTGTTAATTTTCAAGTCCAGCTGATTAAAAGGCTATAAAGGTGTGTGTGTGTGTGTGTGTGTGTGTGTGTGTGTGAGATTGATAGGTAGATAGATAGATAAATAAATAGACATATATATGTATATATAAATACAAATATAAATTTCGGCGGGTAGAAATAAGCGAAACGCAATATATATATATACAGAGAGAGAGAGAGAGAGAGAGAGAGAGAGAGAGAGAGAGAGAGAGAGAGAGAGAGAGAGAAAGCACACCTGAAACCACATCAACTTTGTGCAGCTAACATCTAGCCCTGATAATACAGTTTTTGGGGAGAATGAATTTTAATGAATTGCTTATTTAATTAAAACAATGGAAGGGAAAGGAAGGGAGACAATCAATGCTCTTTTCAAAAACAGTGACCTCAGATGTCTTCAGTCCCTGCAGCCTGAGGAAGGGGACATGTGAGGCTATGACAGTGGCTGTCGCTGGCCATCCTCCGTGGCAATATTTTATTTACAGGCCATAGCTGAAACACCGCTCAGACAGGGGTGTAGAGCCTGTTGTTTCCTCTCTTCTTTTCTTTCATTGCTTAATTCCCCATTTTTTTACTTCCTTATTGCCATGTATATTGTACGGTTTATTTTTTACTACTGGACATTTTGTATTGCAGTAAATGTTCATTGATTGATTAAAAAAAAAGAAGTTACTAAGATACAATGGAGTGCTCAGGTATAGCTATTTATACCTATCTTCAGTGCCGGATTTAGGACAAATGAGGCCCTGTGCTAGTTAACTTATGAGGCCTCTTACTTGGACCCTGAAAGAGGTAAAACAATTTGTGGGGAGGAAGATGGGCCCCGCTGACTAATGGGGCCCTGTGCTTAAGTACACCTAAGCACAATGGTAAATCTGACACTGCCTATCCTGCTCTCTTTCTACATTCCATACATCTTCAACTGATACCAAACCAACTGAACCCACCACTGGTTTTATTTATGATACACAACTGCTTGTTTTAAAACGTGTATATTTATCTAAAAAAAAATCTGCCATCACATATTTATTTAAGAACATATGTTAAGTTATGCTCCAAACACCAGCTTAATAATTGTTTCTACTTTTGGCACAAGGCCAGTAACATTAAATAATAAAGTAACATTACTGGTACTTTATTTTATCGACCCCGTAAGGATGAAAGGCAAAGTTAACCTCGGCGGGATTTGAACTCAGAATGGCAAGGGCCGTAACTCTATGCGTCAAAGCATGGCGTCCGACCCTCTACCGATACTGCCAATCCAGTTGTTAATTTAGACACAAAGTCTAAAATATGAGTGTAGTGGGAAGTCAATTATATCAACTTAACTGTTACTTTATTTTAGCAACCTCTGAAAGATAAAAGGCAAAGTTGACCTCTGCAGGATTTCAACTCCGAACGTAAAAGGCCGCAACTAAATGCTGCAAAGTATTTTCTCCAACGTTCTAATGATTCTACCAAATGCCCCGCCTTTACGCCAGCTTAATAATGGTTTCTGATTTTGGCATAAGGCCAATTTTTTTTTTGGGGGGGGGGGGAGGTCGATTAAATCAACACCAGTGCATTACTGGTACTTTATTTTATCAACCCCATAAGCTAATCTTGTCAGGATTTATATTCAGAACGTAAAGGGACGTAACTCTGTGCCACAAATCATGTTGTCCGACGCTCTATCGATACTGCCAATTAATAATGAGAAAGTTACTTGTCTTATTAAATGCCCTCAAATTCTTTATTATTTTCAAAATGACTTGAAAACCATTGATGGTGTTATCTTTTTTTTTTTTAGAAATAGTGTAACAGAAAGGTTAACAAACACTATTTACTCTATATTAAAAAGTAGACCATAAAAATAGCAAATACTTCCCCTTAGCTAAAAAAAAGTAAAAAACAAAAAAAACAAAATATAATCTCTCACAGGAATCTACTTCTGAATTCCTTCACAAATATTTAAAATTTTTAATTTTTCCTCTCAGAATTATAAAATTAGCTATTTTCTGAAACACTAATGTGGTGAGATAACTGAAATATATATATATATATATATATATATATATATATATATATATATATATATATATATATATATATATATATATATATTTCGTTTCTGAATTTGTTTAGCAAGATTCTTTATCTGAAATCGTGTGTTGAAACCGATATTGTTATACTTTGGGAGGGTCATGTTGCCAATAAGAAACACACGCACCAGTTGTTTCACTTCAATTTATTATAATAAATTTATAATAAATTTATAAATTTATAAATTTATGGTTGGTTGGTTGGTTCCACAACCAGATAGTTGTTTATATATTGTCATAGTTCTTTCATCACACACTCTGTGACCTCTTCAGTGACTGGGGATTCCTTTCTTTGTTTCTGTGCCTCTCCTTTGTTCTGTCCTACGCCATTTTGTTTCTGTGTGTGAAACAAAATGGCGTAGGACAGAACAAAGGAGAGGCACAGAAACAAAGAAAGGAATCTATATATATAAAAACATGAGAAGAAAGAAGAATACTGTGTGGTTACACATGGGTTACATATGATAAAATTAGTCCTTCGTCAGTGATTTGCCAACCATCATTGATATTTCATCGCATTAAAAATCATATACCTCAGGTTGGTGCGAGCAATAACTAAAAAAAGCTATTGGGACAAGTAAAGCGAGTGAGACAAGTAAACAACATAGAAGGAGAAAGCAACGCAAATATGGGAATAAACAAGCAACATGGTTATCAGCATAAGCTGGGTGGATTTCATGAGCGATCAAGATACAGACCGTCCGACGTGAGTGAGATGTGAGCAAGAAGAGAACCCACTATATACTGTATATTTATATATATTTATGTATATGATATATATATATATATATATATATATATATATATATATATATATATATATATATATATAAACGTTTGTATATGTATAATAAAGCCAAAACAATGCAGGTATGGACATAGAATAAAGAATGCAAATGCAAAAGATATTGTTGACAATTAGTCTTTTACCTTAGATTTATTTAAATGTCCTTAATTTTCGAGATAATATCTCTTCTTCGGAAGGAAGTAATGCGGTTAAACCAGTGTTCTAAATAGCTTGCCAAGTCATGCTGACAGGAAATGCTATAGAGTATCTGTTCTATCTCTAATGTCAAAGAGTTAAGGTTAGGTGGATAAAGAGTAGTCTCTCTTTAAAAGGGTTTTTTTGTACATGCCTGTTTAAGTGTGTGGGAGAATGTGTGAGGTGTAAGTATGTGTGTGTGTGTGTGTGAGAGAGAGTGTGAGAAGATATGTCTATACGTAAATGTGGGGGATAGATGTTATCTCGTGTTAGAACTGGTCTTTGTGTGTGTATGTGTGTGTGTGAGAGAGAGAATAAGTGGAGGTGTAAGCGTGTGTGTGTGGGAGGGAGGGGGCGGGTAAATATGGGGCTAGATGCTATATCAAGTTATAAATTGGGTGTTGAGTTCTAGTCTATTATTGATTGGTGGTTGTGTTTTGTCTATAATTAGTGCTTCCTTAATTCTAAGATTGTCGAGGTTTCTTTCCTTAGTTTCTATCCTAACTGTTATGGTTTTGTCGGTGTTTTTGCATTTAACTAGGTGTTTCTTAAATGAGGAAGCGTTAGTATTGAGTTGTTCTTTTATTCTTATGTGGAGTGGTCTGGTGGTGCTACCTACGTAGAAGTTGCTGCATTTGTCGCACTCTAGTTTGTATACGACTTAAGCCTGGTGGCATAGGTCTGTGTCGTTGAGGGGGCAGTTGGCTAGCCTGCAGCGGTTGTCATGTCTGGTGGAGTGTCTTTTGGTTAGCTGTCCGCGTAGAGAAGGACCTGAGTGGACCAGTTGGATATCTAGTCCCTCTCGTCTGATAGCTCTGCGGATGGCTGTTGTTGTTTCGTCACTGAAGTGTGGGAGCTTCAGGAAGCAAGTGTTAGTGCCTCGGGTGTGGTGTCCTCTGTTCTTTCTGGCACGGTTTGTGGTGGATGTCGTGTATCCGTTCAGTTTGAGTACTTCCAGGAAATGTGTGGTGTGTGTGTCTCGGTCTCTAGCGTCGGTGCATTTGTTCCGGATACGTGTTAATTCGTTCCTTATGTATCCGAACTTAGCGCTGGCTGGGAGGGCCGATTTGAAATGTACGAACAGGTCCCTACTGGCGGCTTTTTTATACAAGCAAGTGTGGATGTTGCCTTCTTCTGTCACCCTGAGCTGGAAGTCCAGTAGGGATAGGGATCCACGGTCATCGGGGTGTTCCATGCTGAACTTTATACTGGCGTCCATGCTGGAGAATGTTGTGTATATTTTATCCGCCTCCTCACTTCCTAAAACGATGCCTGAATAACAACATCATCCCCAAAACTATCAAAAACTTGCACCTACCAACATGCTTCAAATCACCAGGCCTCAAACGATCACTTAGCTACATACAAAATTTCTGCCTAAGAAAACTCATACAACACCTACACCGCACGCTACAACAACACATACGGACTATTTCCAGCCTTGTACCACAACTCGCTGAAACCCCAGAACCTCTGTCCAGAGTTATCACCGCCGCTATAGACAGGTCATACCACCATCGCCGAGACTACGAGAAAATACGCCTAACGCAAACATTTCTCAAACTCAGCACGGCTGACCGTCCTAACAACAACCCAACTCTAAGCATCAACAGAGGCGAACAAGACGGTACCAACACCGAACCTAGCGGCGCCCCGACCAACAACACACCTGACGCAAAACACCTCGTCACAGACTTGACAGGATCCCTCTCCCGAGAGGAATTAGACCTCCTCAGCCTGGGTCCCAAGTTCATATTGAAACAGAGACTGGACGACAAATTATGGCTCGACATAGAAACGAATTTCTGTCGGGCTGCCTACCAACTAAAATGGATATCGACTCTCGGCAACAACACCACGGAACCTAACAAACCCAGATTCCCGATATACCAACTGGATCGCCCACTCTGTGTTCTTGTGTATGTGTAATCGTGTTGGTTCTTGTGTATGTGTAATCGTGTTGGTTCTTGTGTATATGTACTCGTGTTGGTTCTTGTGTATATGTAATCGTGTTGGTTCTTGTGTATGTGTAATCGTGTTGGTTCTTGTGTATGTGTACTCGTGTTGGTTCTTGTGTATGTGTACTCGTGTTGGTTCTTGTGTATGTGTACTCGTGTTGGTTCTTGTGTATGTGTACTCGTGTTGGTTCTTGTGTATATGTACTCGTGTTGGTTCTTGTGTATATGTAATCGTGTTGGTTCTTGCGCCATGCCTTGCACATGCAAACAAGTGTTGTGTGTTTTGCATGTGCATTAGTGTTGGTTCTTTAACGTGCACACTTGCAATGAGTCCTACACATGCACAATTGCATTTTGTCTTGTGTATGCACACTGACGCCAAGTATTGTACATGAGCACTAGTTCCAAGCCTTGTGCATGCTCCTTAGTGTATGGTCTTGCACATGCACACTCACCTCTATTCTTCTGCAGTGGCACTTGCATTATTTCTTACGCTTGTGCATTAGTGCCGTGTCTTGTGCATGCGCACTTGCCTTTGGTCTTGCACATGTGCACTGGCCACAGCTCTTATGCATGTGAAATAGCTGAGGGTCATGCATATGTACATTAGTGCCAGATCTTGCGCATGCACACTGGTGACGTGTCTTGCTCATACATAATAGCGTCAGGTTTTGGGTTGTGGTAAATTGATGTATCCTAGTTGGATTGTTTATCGACATAGACGTGAGGGAAGGTCTCTCGTCTATTTACCATTTTTGTAAGTGAGAATTATAACAAAGTGAGTGGGTGTGTGCGTAAACAAGACAATAACCACAACGAGAGTTATATTCAACAAATGTAAATAATGGTGATGTTTATTTTGTTTATATGTGTTTATTATATTACAAATGAAACATACCAAATATAGACACAGTCAGTTGTGGTGAAGGGAGCGTATTACAATTACAAAGGTATTGTGGGTTTGCTGTTTCCGATGGCTGTTTATCGTTTCGTGGTACAGAGGCTGTTTTCTGTGGCGTGTATGCCGTCTGTTTTCCCGTGGCTGTCTGCTGGTTACCTCGGTGTTCTCCACCAGGGGGAGACAACTATGCCTGATCCATTATCCGCCAGGGGGCGTAAGGCGTCTTACTACAGTATCCCCTGCCAGATTTTCAAATCATCGAAAATCGATGTTATTATTCACACGTGGAGTAAGATAGCGAACAATGCAACAAGGGGGAGCTATTCGCTCTACCAATCATTAAATCCAGTATAAGGATTTGAAAAATGTTAAAAAACACAACATGCATGAAAAACAAGGCAAAGAAAAAGCAGAAACACAGAGGCAAAAACAAAGGTGCAGCTAATATAGTCTAAATATAGACGGTGCTGCAAAATTTTTTGGGCCAGTGGACCCTACGACCTGAACGGGTCGTGGTCTTGTAACGTGGCGATGGTGGTGGTGTAGGGACAGGCGATGGTGGTGGTTCAGGAACAGGCGTTCGCTCAACAGGCAAATACGAAGGGGTTCGTGGATCAGGAACCACAGCGTCCGTGTCAAGGTGTGCCTGCTTAAGCCTGTCTATTGTAACTGTTTCCCTGAACCCTTTAATATCTAAAGTGAAATGCTTAGCCGAGCGCGCTAAGACACGGTAAGGTCCAGTGTAAGGCTGTGTGAGCGGGGGCTTCACAGAATCTTTCCTTACAAAGACATGCGTCCACGAGGCAACATCCCTCGGGACAGCAGTCTTGACAGTTTGTTTCCTAGTGTCCATTGGCGGCAAATCCTGGAAATAGGAGCGCAAACGGGACACGTAGGAAGCGTGATCTTGGGCATGAATATCGATAGGGGCAAGCATTTGCCCAGGCAACGTCAGAGGGGCACCGTACAGTACTTCGGCCGGTGAAAATCCAAAGTCGACCTTCACCGTTGACCGAATCCCTAGTAGCACAATAGGGAGGTACTCGCTCCAATGCGCCGAGTCCATTGAGGCCATTAAGGAGGCCTTCAGTTGTCGGTTAAAACGCTCCACCATACCATTCGAAACGGGATGGTACGCCGTAATTCTGATGCGTTTAGCGCCAATTAATTTTGACAGTTCGAGGAAAAGGCTCGACTCGAACTGTCGTCTACGGTCGGTAGTTACTGTGGATGGAACTCCATAACGAGAGATCCATCCAGACACAAGAGCACGCGCTGTTGTCTCAGCGGTGATGTTTTTCAAGGGGATGGCTTCAGGCCATCTCTAAAATCGGTCAATTATGGTCAGCAGATAAGAATAACCATCGCTGACAGGCCAAGGTCCCACTATATCAATATGAATGTGCGAAAAACGCGCATCTGGGTTAGTAAAGGTACCCAGTGGAGCCTTGACGTGTCGATGGACCTTTGATTTCTGGCAAGCGACGCAGGAACGGCAACAAGCAGCAATTTCACGCCTCATATTTGGCCAGAAAAATCTAGCTGATATGAGCTTTGCTGTGGCAGAAGATCCCGGATGAGAGAAACCATGTAATGCCAGAAACACGATCCGACGATGATTCTCTGGAACGAAGGGCCTAGGCACGTCCAAAGAGACGTCGCAGAGAATTTAGCCAACTGCAGTCGACAGAGGCAAGTATTTCATCTCGCAATTCGCAAACTCAGGCGATGTAACATCCAATGACTCAAGGGGAGGCTGATCCGCAGCCAAACGAGTCAGATCTATGTCAGAGGGTGACGAGATCGCTGTCACGGGTAAGCGGGACAAAGCATCGGCCGCTGTATTCAGGGAACCCGGAATGTGTTGGATTTCATTCGTATATTGCGAGATGAAATCAAGGTGTCTCGTCTCTCTGAGCGTGTATTTATCAGCCTACGCTCTCAAGGCAAAAGTCAATCGTTTATGGTCAGTGAGGATAGTAAATAGTCTACCCTCTAGCATATGTGAAAAATGTTTCACGGCTAAATAGATGGCCAAAAGCTCCCTTCCAAAGGTGCTGTAGCGCGTCTCAGCAGGTTTTATCTTTCTGGAAAAGAACTCCAGCGGTTGCTGGTAACCATTGGTGTTTTGCTGTAGCACTGCGCCCACAGCGATATCCGATGCATCAACACAAAGTGTTAGCTTTGCACCGGGTACCGGGTGAGCCAGTAAAGAGGCATTAGCCAAAGCAGTTTTGGCGTGCTGAAAATCAGCAAGTTGAGTCTCGGTCAAAGAAATGTCCTTGTTCTTCCTCCGACAATTTTTTTAAATTTCTGTCAGGGAGAAAAGCAATCTTGCACAATTTGGCACGAAACGCCTATAAAAGTTAATCAGGCCTAAGAACTGGCGTAACTGACGTAGTGAGGTCGGTGTAGGCAAATCCTCTATGACCTTAACTCGCTCAGGCCGGGGTCGAATACCGTCAGCATCGATGACCTGACCCAAGAAAGTCAGTGGCTCAGCACCAAAAACACATTTGGGTGCATTAATCTGCACGTTATACGCCTTCAATCGGCGGAAAAGAAGATTCAAATGGTGCGTATGTTGTTCTTGAGAAGAACTAGCAATGAGCAGGTCGTCAATATAGGTATAGACGAAATCGAGGCCACGAGTAACCTCATCCATAAACCGCTGAAACGTACTAGCGGCATTCCTTAATCCGAACGGCATGGTCAAAAACTCAAATGACCCAAATGGCGTAACTATAGCCGTTTTTGGAATGTCATTTTTATGAACAGGAATTTGATGGTACGCACGAATTAAATCCAGTTTGGAGAATATCTTGCATCCCTGCAACGAAGACGCAAAGTCTTGCAGATGAGGGATAGGATAACGGTCCGGTTCCGTTATCGAATTTAAGCGTCGATAATCTCCAGTAGGTCTCCAATCGCCAGTCGCTTTCGGTACCATGTGTAATGGGGACGCCCACGGGCTCGTGGACGGACGAATAATCCCCAACTGCAGCATATGATCAAACTCTGATCGTGCTGCTTTGAGTTTGTCCGGAGGCAAGCGACGAGGACCAGAAAAAACGGGAGCACCAGTTGTAGATATGAAGTGCTCCGTGGTATGAGTTGGCTCATCAACTCGAAAATTTCCCTGAGTCAGTTGCGGGAACGAGTTCAACAACGCATGGTAAGTATCGCCGGTGTTAGCAAGAAAAAAGGTCGGGCTAACCGTTGGAACTCCTGCTCCCTTGCCAACAACAGTTAAATCAGTGATGCAATCAATTAGGCGCTTACGATGGAGGTCCACCGTCAATGAAAAGTGGTGGAGAAAATCCGCGCCTAGAATCGGATACGGCAAGGCAGCGACAGTAAAAATCCATTTAAACTCACGCCGCAGATTACGGAACTGCAAAGGTAGCGAGATTTGTCCGAAGGTTCGAATCGGCGAACAATTTACTGCCTGCAACTCAATAGGTGTCTCAGGGGGAGTCTCCTTCATACAACACACAGGCCATATTGAACAAACTGCACCTGTGTCAACCAGAAAGGCTCTACCTGATAGCAGGTCCTCAATGAAAAAGTGGCGGTTGGATGATGTTTACAGAGCGCACTATCCGCCGTTAGTGACTCTGGTCGTCGTTTCCCTTGTAAGCACAAGGAGGCCTACAACGGGCGGCTTTGTCACCATATTTGTCATGGTAATAACAATATGTTGGATTTGATGTTTTGGAAAGGCTACGGTGGCGAGGAGTTGAATAAGTTCGTGAGCGGCTCCTCTGCCGTCCAAAAGACCTGAATTCCTGGCACAACTCCGCCATTTGACGAGTCATGGCTTCCATTGTTCTGACTAATTTCTCATCACTCGCTGATGAGCGTGATTGAGGAAGAGAAGAGGAAGAAACGTACTTTTGCTTCGAAGTGTCTCTCTTCGTCACTTCTACTATTTTGTCAGCAGAGACAGCAATGTGGTCGAGGGTATTTACTTCTAGCATATGGGCTAGGATCGCCTGTACCTCTTGAGGTAGGCGAGAGAAGAACAATTGCTTCAGGAAAGGGCTATCCTGATCTTGGGAATCGCTCAATTCCCGCAAATGCCGGAGAAAAGCAGTAGGGATCCTGTCACCTAGTCGTTCGTCCTCGATCAATGACCGAAAACGACTCTCTACCGACTTACAGTTCCTTCTCAAGATCTCGCCTTTTAAAGACTCATACGTTAAGTCAGAGGGGGGGGGTCTGTAATTAGGTCTTGGACCGAATCTGCTAAATTAGGGGGAAGTCCGCTAATCAAGACAGCGAGGCGCTGGTCAGACTCGGTCTTACAGACCGTAAAATACGCTTGTAGCTGGGCGAACCACAGCTTAGGGTTTCCGGTAAAGGCGAGAAAATGTGGCGTATTCATTGTGAAACGTTTAAAAATATATATATATATATATATATATAAACAGCAATTAATGTTCCCTCGTACAGGGAAAAGAAAACACCCAAAATGGAAAAAAAATGAAAGGTCAAAAAGAAACAGACATTCAAAACATTAGGAAATAGTAAAAATACATAAAATACATATATATATTAAAAAAAAAAAAAAATTTCCTTCAACGTCTGTCCCCTTGTGTTGCTTCAACGGGCAAGCCAAATCAAATAACCCGTGAAAAAGAGAAAAAAAAATGTTTGTTTTAGAATATATCCACGTTGGATATCAACAATAGGTAGCCTGTGGCTAAAAATCCCTTAGGAAAAGAAGTAAGGCATATATATCCCCTGCGGTGCAGTAATGTTCACAAAAAAGTTTTTTTTCCCTTGATCAGTTATGGAACACACACACGTAATTCAAAATGTCCCTGTCCTGGCGGAAAATTACAAAACGGGGAAGGAAAGCAACGCAATCTTTGAAAAAATTTTTGGCTGGTTTGTATACCTTGTCAATACTGTATAAACACTTTATTATTTCTTTGTCTTTTTTTTGTATTTTTGTAAGTTGCGAAAAGGTTGGCAACGTGGTAATAACAGTGAAGTTCAACTGAATAAAAAGGCTGCGTAAAATTCTTACGTCGGTCACCAGTGTGGTAAAAGGAGCGTATTACAATTACAAAGGTATTGTGGCAGAGTTGTGCCAGGAATTCAGGTCTTTTGGACAGCAGAGGAGCCGCTCACGATCTTATTCAACTCCTCGCCACCGTAGCCTTTCCAAAACATCAAATCCAACATATTGTTATTCCGATCCAACATATTGCTGTTTCCGATGGCTGTTTATCGTTTCGTGGTACAGAGGCTGTTTTCTGTGGCGTGTATGCCGTCTGCTTTCCCGTGGCTGTCTGCTGGTTACCTCGGTGTTCTCCACCAGGGGGGAGACAACTATGCCCGATCCATTATCCGCCAGGGGGCGTAAGGCGCCTTACTACAGGGTCTTAAAAAACAAAACAAAAATAAAACTATCTTACTTTCTTCCAACAGAGTTTAAAACCTAAAACAACAATAATCCAGCTTCCTACGTAACCTAGACTTTCACACATGCCTAGCAACTGTCCGTGATTCTACTATGAATTTTTAATGTATATATAGCTACTTTTTTCATACTGGGTCGATTCTTCCTCTATATATCTTTCTCATTTCCTCTCACTTTCTATCTTTCTCTGGAAGCAATCTGCTCTACTCAGGCCTGGGAGGGATGGACTCTGATAGGCTTAAAATGCCCAAGAAACGCCGTATGTCAATACGGCGTCCCTTCGACTCTATCAAGAGTTACAGGACCATACATACATACATGGCTACTTTAAGTAAATCTTTTTTTCCCCACAAAAAAAAAAAAAAAGGGGGGTCGTCGATGTGATGATGAGCATGTGGAATGTTGAACATGCTACACTGTTTAGGTTACTCGTTTCAATCTCTCATTAATTTTATTTTACCTAAGCAAAATATGATGTTCGGTTTAATTTTTTTTAATGTCATAATTTACTAACTCCTGGCAGGTATCGAAACCACATTTCTAGGATCATTTAAATATTAGATTTTTAAAAATATAAATTAAAATATAAATGCTTCGTTTGGGTATTGCCTATGGTCACTAATGTCGGGTCTTTCGTAAACCTCGACAAGCTTCTGGTCATACAGCTCGCTAGTGTTGGGTCTTGCACATGTGCAATCACGTCAGGCCTTGCACATTAGCAATCGTTTCAGGTCTTGTGTATACACACTAGACAGTTCTTATGAATGTGCACTTACAGTTAGCCTTGCACCTGTTCATAAATGGTGGGTATTGTACATGCGCACTGGCGCTAGGTCGGCCCATGCGTACTAGCGTGGGTGTCTTACACATGCACTCTCACGTCAGTTCCTGTGCATGCACACTATTACTATATGCTGCACATGAAATACTGCACACCTCTACCATCCAGCTGCCTTCGATACTTAGACTTCCCTCATCAACTGACTGTAAATCTACTGAGAACTGTTAGTGTGTTTATCTCTATTTTCTATCGTATTCATTAAAATACTGCTTTAGCAAATCATTTTTGTACAAAAAAAAAAATTGTTTGTGACGGTAGTCGTGGGGAATGATAAATATACTACACTGTTTAGGTAGCGGAGCGGTTGCAATTTCTGATTAATTATTTATTATTTTACCAAAACGAAATTATTATATATGATATTTGACTTAGTTGTTGTAGGGATATTGTCGAGGTCACGCTATCTAACAAACAGTGTGGTTTTCGCACCGGACGCAACACAGCCGACTAAATGTTCACACGGCGACAGGTTTTCAAGAAATCGTGAGATATCGCCAAAAGGTCTATACTTGTTTTATAAATCTCGAAATAGCATACTATCGCGTTCCACGGGATTTGTGGAAGTATGGGATCGATGGATAGCTTCATGTTGCCTTGAAGTTCCTTTACGAATGCCCCAGAAATTGTGTTCAGATAAAGTCAAAACCATCCAATGTGGGTGTCGGACTCCGCCTAGGGTACGTACTGTCATTTCTCCTTTTCATAATCTTCATGAACAGGATTGACATGTGCAGCCGGGCTGGATGTAATATCATGATGAGCGACCCTAAGCTCAGTCGGCTGGAATTTGCAGACGACATGATACTATTTCACTCGTCAGAAGGTAATCTCTGACATCCACTTGATAGGAATAAAAATCAGTTATGCAAAGACTGAGATACTGAACTGGAGTTCCACTGAAGCAGGTGGAGAAGTTCAAGTACCAAGGGACCATGTTCACGAGTGATGGGAAGCAGGAGGCTGAATTAAGTGCAAGAATTGCAGGATCTGGTGCCAGCTTCAGAATTCTGTCATTAGGAGAAAGCGAGTTTGTCTTTTACACCTACCCCTATCTATTCGGTGGTCGTGCCTGCTATTACCTATGGTCATGAATCTTGGGCAATGACCAAAAGAATATGATTTCGAATACAAGCAGTCGAAATGGGGTTCCCCCGAAGAGTCTTTGGAGTAACTTTACTCGATAGAATGCATGGCTCGGAGATCAGAGTGTTACTCTACGGAGAGTCGCTACTCCTCCGAATTGAGAAATCATAGCTCCGACACTATGGTCATGTGGTCAGAATGTCTAAGGGAAGAATCGCTGGACAGATTTTACGGGCAAAACCAACTGTCAAGAGACCCAGGTGTAGACCCCAAGAAAATGGCTGGAGAACGTCCATGAGCTCGGTTGGTCTCACTTGGAGATCCAGCTTGATCAATTGGAGACAGTTGCTTCTGACAGGACCCGCTGGAAGGAGTGCTTGGGGGCTTTGCTACCACGACCTTCACACGAATAAGTGGGCAAGAAGAAGAAGAAGAAGAAGAAGAAGAAGACTTAATTGATTGACACTGAAGTCCATACTCTCATGAGCAGATTGTGTCTGATTGACGAGCATCTGACTCTCTTCTTGCTAAAAAACTGCTTCACCGTGCAGATGTTTTTGTACACCTTTCGCAGTACCTCATGTTACAGTCATGCATCTCATCCTACGGATCTTGATATCTGCATCTGGCGTGATGCAGAGAAGATATGCAACGTCCAGTTCGATGACATCAGATGATAAGCCATCTTACCTGTCAGACACAGTGGCTTTCGTTTCCGGTATCCAGTTTCATTGGTACTGTTAGCATTTCTTTCATAGTCAGTCTTCTGACACACCCTCATCGACAAAGTTCTTCACAACTCGTCATAGCCTATTGCGATCCGGGTACTCGAGGCAACCTACGCAACTTGGTCTCCATTCTGTAGACGTTTAATCTACTCAAAACAAATGGGACGCAATCCAGTACGACAAAGCTTGTACACTGCTCCACTTCCCAATCCCATAGCGATCCCTGGCTAAATGCCGTACACTCGCAGTCAACTGGTACCCAGTTTGACAACGAATGTCTGTGGTTCAGTGTTTTCCTGAGACGCATACTCCGGATCTACGAGAAACACAGATGTCTTAGCGAACCCATGATAAATGCTGGCTTTCCATTACAATTCGAACTGGTAGTATTAGACTAAGTGGGTGGGAAAGAGCCATCACAATCTGCCTGTTCAGTGGTGGTAAGCCTCTCATCTGGATGTAATAAGCAGCGACACTTTCTCCAGGAGCAGGCTGGTGAATTCGGTGACAAACCCAGGTTTCATTGCTTCATAAGCTTAAGATAAGTTTGTCGTTGAACCTATAGCAGTGAAAACTTGTGGAGTTCAGGGTCCCCAAACCACCTTCCTATTCGCTGCTACCGGGACAGAGTTAACCACCCGCAGAAATGAAATCCGCGAGTCGAAACGACTCTTTCAGCGTGTCTCCATCGCTATTCTCCTCCTTATTCGGTCCGCTGGGACCATAATGCGGCATCTGCATGGTGAAGCAGTTTCACGGCAGGAAGAGAGTCAATCAGACATAATCTGCTCATGTCTTCTTCTTCTTGCCCACTTATTCCTGGGAGGATCGTGGAAGCAGAGTCATCAGGCACGCCTTCGAGCGGGTCCTGTCAGAAGCAACTGTCTCCAATTGATCAAGCTGGATCTCCAAGCGAGACGAACCGAGCTCATGAATGTTATCCAGCCATCTTTACAATGATCTACCTTTGACGGTTGGTTTTGCCCGTAAAATCTGTCCAGCGATTCTTTCCTTGGGCATTCTGACCACATGACAATAGTATCGGAGCTGTGATTTCTCAATTCGCAGAATTCCAAAATTGAAATGTGTCCAATACTATTGCTTTCCTTATTGACGGCACAGTTCCAGAGATGGTTGAGTACTCGATTAATAATATTTTGTTTCCTTGATGATCTGCTTCGGACCTGCCAACCTCTAAAAACCCAAACGAGAGGTACCATGAAAAAAAATGCCCCAAAACGGGAAGAAATGAGGCAGAATTGGGAGATTTTACATAATGAAAGTTGTACCCATTTTCACAAAAGAAGACATCTCTCACCCACCTCAAAGTGGGTGGGAGATCTCCCTGTCGGACGGGGAGAATTGACAGATCTGCAGTTTTCTCAACGATTTCTATTTTGCTTTCATCCCTTTGGTGTCGAGTCGAGAAAATAAATACCAGCCATGTATTAAGATCAATTCAATTGAATCTACTTCCCGTCAACAAACTTTGTGATTTTGTTTTAGTAACAGGAAAGAGCGTCTACGAAATCGCTCGAACTGCTAGAAATAGCAGACATCTGTTTTTTCCTCCCTCCTTCTCTCTCAAATGCCCATACCTCCCTGGAAAATGTAAGCCTAGAGTTACAATTCTTCCAGAAAACAAGAAGCTTTTGACTACATTCGATCAGAACAGACTGAGTTAAACAATAACAAAAACAACTATTGCATATATACAGGTGGGTGTCATAGAGTTTGACGTCAGCTTTCAGAGAAGAGAGTTTACAGTCTAGTTTTGATTTCTGGCTGAAACTAGAAATCTGTAGCGTAGTACTGAATGCAAGAAAAACGTAAATTAATTAAGATGCTGGACCACATTTTTTACCAGATCCAAAACAAATAAATGAAAAGACGTTAACGTTCACAGACCGGAGGTTTTTCGATGTTATATAAGTAATACATTATATATACTCAGAAAATGGGAAAATATATTTGCTTAAAGCAGTTAATGTTTAATTTAGGCACCTAGATGTTTAATGTTGATCTGAGCAGTGATACATAGTAAGAGTGAGAGAAGAAAAAGAGAAATAGGTGTGTGTAACAAGTGGCTTTAGGTGGAAGTGGAATACAATTTAACGTCAGATGTTTGTCTAATAGGATTAAAGCGTCAGCAAAAAGTTAAGGGACTTGCATTTAGAGTGATCTATTCTGTCATTTACCCCACCAAAAAATTGTCTTGATAAATCTATACAGTAATACGGACTCAAAATCTCAGTCTTAGGGTCATTATGTCATTCACATTAATGAGAACGAAATCATCTCATCTCGTTACCTATTTAAACTTTTTAATTTTTCAGAAGCAATGTAAGAGTTATTTCCCTTGCATCATTAACTCTGATTTGCATGCTATGTTGATATAAAGAGTTTTGCCAAGGATTAGTTTCGTAATAACTTTCTAGCATAACTTATATTTTCATTTTACATCAAGTATATTTGAATCACATTGTTACAATGTTTGGGGTTCGTATGTATCATGTTTCTAGCTGTAATGTATCTTAAGTCTCCCCAAACACTTTCTTTTGTTTCTCTAAAACAATTAGGTGTATTTCTATGTTTTGTAACATTCAGTATAAGTGAGTTTGTAATGGAGCGGCTTTAATAAATACATAATTGGTTAGCTACAGAATTTGGTAATGCTAATAGCGGCTCTGTAGTTTATTCCGAAGAGACGTCTGAGCAGACGGTTGCTCACCACTGAACGAGCCTCAACAATATCAATGTCCAATCGTCGGCAGCTACCCATCTTATTATAGCAAAAAATTATATCAATAAAAAATGTATATATATATATATTAAAAATGTATATATATATATATATTAAAGAAAAAGAAGCCACCCAAAGCTATTTTTTGAACCAGATGTATCCCACCTTATGATATATGTTCTCATGAAACTGTGAGCAGCATCCTCTCCTCTCCAACATGGACGAGTTCCAACAGGGAGTTGGGTGAAGCTCTCCAGCAATGGAGTGAGTTGGGCTTGTCTCTTCCTGAGTAGGTGGAGGACAGTCGAAGTCAGAGAACTTGGGACATCATAAGTTCGAAGGCCACCTTCGACTCCTTCTTCGTCCTATCGGATCAGTTTGCAAGGTGCCGCTTACTATCTGCCAGCGCCAAATACTCAGGCGACTGGGTTGATGCCCTACCCGTGGCCAATGTTGGTGGCCTACTCAGCCTGGACGAACTTCGTGTCTCCATCGCCCTCAGAGTGGGAGCTGATGTCTGCATGGGTTTGAGGTGCCGATGCGGCAAACTCCTCGACTCCACAGGCCTCCATGGTCTTTCTTGCCGCCTGAATGCCGGCGGCTTCGCGCGTCACACGGAGCTAAACCTCATTATCAAGAGAGCTTTGGCTCGGGCGAACATCTCAATCTTAGAATCATCTGGGTTGTCCAGAAGTGACGACAAAAGACCTGACGGCCTTACCTTGTGTCCCTGGTCGAGAGGCAGGTGCCTTGTCTGGGACGTCACCGTTAGTGACTCTTTTGCTTCTTCCCACATCCTGGATGCTGCGGTTAGGACGAGATCCACAGCTTCCGCAACCGAGCGGAGTAAGACCCTCAAATACTTTGATCTGTCGGCCAGCTATATTTTTCAGCCTGTGGCTTTCAAGAAGTTTCGGGGAGTCGGGCTGCTGACTGCGAGGTTCCTCTCTTCACCGGCGGCTCGCCTAATAGAGGTAACTGGCGAATCTCGCAAGGGCGCTTGGTTTTTCCAGCGCATTAGCCTCGCCATCACCCGAGGCAACGCTGCGAGTGTGCTGGCTTGCCTCAAAAATCATTAGAGAGGTTGCCCGGTACCCCTCGCTGCTGTCTTTTGCTCTGGTGATGGTTCGGTTGTTCACCCCTTCCTTTACATTTTCTTTACTATTGCAACATTAAAAGAATATATCCTTCTGAAAGAATCCCAAATATATATATATTGATATGTAACAAATATATAAGATGAAATAGAAGTCCATACATATAATCTATTAACTATTGCTAGGAACCTTATAAATAAAATACACACCATTGAACGAATGAACATATAAACATTAAGAAAATCTTTTATTTACAGTTGTCTAAAAGATATAATAATATAATGGTTAAAGAACGAAAACACAAACACATAATTTATATAAATCAGGGTATACATACAATTAGGATCACATGCAATAAAAGGCCAGCGAAAGGGGTGGACAGCAGAGCCGCTACCAGAGTAAAAGATAACAGTATAGCGAGAAGCACTGAGAAACCTCTCTAATAATTTTGAGGCAAGCCAGCACGCTCGCAGTGTTACCTCGAGTAATGGCGAGGCTGATGCACTGGAACAACCAAGCGCTCTCAAGAGCATCACGAGTTACCTCTGTTAGGCGAGCCTCCAGTGAAGATAAGAAACTCGCAGTCATTGAATGGATTACGGAAAGAAATAGCAACGGGAAATGGTTAGAAATAATGGAATGATAAATGATTTTTATAATGACTAAAATGGAGCGAATTGACAGAGTCGTTGGACGGACGTTGGGATATTCATTCCGGCTCTCTGGGTTCAAATCCTGCCAAAGTCAACTTTGTCTTTTATCCGTTCGATGTCGAAACAAAAGTACCAGTTAGGTACTAGAATTGGTTCTTCTTCAATCTCTCTCTCTCTCTCATATTTTCTAGAAGAAATCGGCTATGTCCAGACCAGGAGAAGAGACGGGCTCAACCAAATTTAAAATTATATGAATAGAAACTAGAATTTGAAAATATATTTGAACTTTTACCAAACATCACGCACTCAAACATTTATTTTTCATATTTCTCTTATTTCACTCATTCTATTTTATTTATTTTCCAGTTTGTTTATTCATTTATCTGTGTTTATTTTTTAAATTTTTATTATTTAAAAAAATATATTTGAATTTTATTCACTGTTGTATAAATAACTTTACAAATTGTTCACAATTCGGCATACGTCAAAAATTAGTTTCACTTTTGCGACCGGCCGTTTTGACGTATGCCCACAATTCTTTCAAAATGAAAGTATAAACACATCTATATATATATAAAACAGAGGATGTCTGTGTGTCTGTTTCCCTAAAACTCGAGAAGTACCCAACCGGTTTTTTTCAAACTTTATACATGTAACTCGTATGACCCCGGAAGTGTTTTGAGCAAAAATTTTTTTTTAATTTTCAATGCCCTAGGGACCGCATTAGGCGATTTAGCGATCTCTTTCTCTTTCTCTTAGTCTTTCTCTTTTTAGATAGATACATAGATATGACGTCGCGCCTTCATAATATCTGTCTGTATGCCTGACTGTCTGCATTACGTCATTATGACGCGATCAGTGTGTGTATGTATATATATTCTTATGCCAGGGAACGTCTTCACGAACCAAAGTATCGTCTTCCTGTTTTCCAGATTGATTTTTTTAGTTTAAGAAGATCCCGTTAAGGTTGAAAGCAGCGATTCTTTGCTTAAACATTAATATATTATTTTAATATAGATATTCGTGTACAGATATTTTTGCATACACAAAAACAAAATATAAACAAACAAGGCCAAAGATTACATCAATTAGTCTTAGTGTATGTACTTCATACTGCTTTTAGGTAGAATATCCCGTTAAGGGTGAAAGCAGTGATTCTTTGCTTAAACTTTAGTCTGTTATTTTAATATATATATATATAATTATATATTTATGGACAGATATTTTTGCATACACAATAACAAAATATAAACAAACGTATTTATTTCACGAGGTTCGATAAGGATAAATATATATCAAATATATAAGAACCCTATAGCAAATCCCGAGCAACGCCGGGCCATTCTGCTAGTAATAAATACAATTAACTATTGCTAGGAACTTCACAAATACAATGCACCAAAATATACGACCAGAGCGAAAGAAAAAAAAACAAAAGAGAAACAAAAACAAATAACGACCCTCAATTCACCACCAAGTGTGAGAATCGGCCACACATCATAAGGGTAAACGGTTCGCCTTCCAACTTCCATGTGTTTGGGCAGGAGGACCAATATTTCTCTAATAAGCTTGCTCATCCTGTCGGCTATACGCCAGTCTGGTTGGACTAAATATTAGTGGATACCATTTTGAAAAATGTCTCTTTTAAAATACTTTTTGACAATAGTGACACTTGTTGAGTGACGAAAAAGCCTGTCTGGTTAGACAATTTTGTTACAACGTTCGTCGCATACTAAGGGAGCTAACTTCATCAGTGTTGCTTTCAACGAAACTGATGCTGTTCATCCTGTCACCCACCCAACAGTTAGTTTGTTTCCACCGCTACCTTCTTCTCATTATAGTCCCGCTGCCGGTGTTGTATACCCTGTCTCACCCTCTACCGCTAGTCTGCTTCCACCGCTAACTTCTTGACATTTGAATTCCACTACCAGCATCCAGTGCAACATGGCCTCGGACAGACTAACGCGCCAGCTCGACCAGCACCGCCTGGCGTATTTTCGTTCGGCCTCGCAACCCCACAGCGGTGCCTAGCTCAATGCCTTACCCTCCTTTTCAATTCACACGCAGCTGGATAATCATAGCATGCGAACTGGGCTCTCCCTGAGGCTCGGCCTCCGGATCTGTGAGCCATACAAAGTCGCTGCGGATCCATCGTAGACCCTTTCGGCCTTCATCCGCTTTCCTGTCGCTACAGTGCCGGCCACCTTCCACACCATGTTGCTCTCAACAAGGTCATAAAGCATGGCTTTGATGCTGCAGGATTCCCCTCCTAGCTCGATAGTGGATTACAGTCGCTCTCCCACCGGCATGGTGCTCCCTTGAGGCCCCAATTACTGATTTAGTTTTCGAAACAACCTTTCTCTCCAGATTGGCAAACCTCGAGCAATTAAGTTAGAACATTGAGGTAATTGAGTCTCATCAAGATTTTTTTTTTTTTTTTAAATTACCTGTCTTTTGCTAACTTACTGTGTATGCTCAAAGTCAGTTCCTTCTGCGACGTTTTGACAACCCAATTTTTGAGAAACTCGGAAGTTTGGTTAACCATAGACATTCTCTGAAGTCTCGTGACTAGGCGGCGTTTCCCCCCAATTTGGGGACATAGATCTACACAAATGTTCGTCTCTGTCTTGACCCAGTTTTTCTTCTTCCACCCATGCTTACCCCCTCCACCTTCGATGGGCACCATTCTCTCCTTTCTAACATGGACTAACTCCAACAGGGAGGTGTGTAAACCCCTACTACAGTAGAGGGAGCTGGGTTTGTCAGTTTTGGCACAGAACAAGATCAATTGAAGCAAAGAATTTGGGACAAGAGACATTGTTAACTCCCTGTTCGACAACTTCAACAAATACTTAAGGTCCCGCTTATTTTCTGCAAGTGCCAAATTCTCAGGGGACTGAGCTGATGCTTTGCCCGTGGCTAATATCGTTAGCCTACTTTGTCTGGATGAGCTCCATATCTCCATCACGCTTCTGAGGTTTGTAGGGGTTTTACATGTTGATGTGGCAAGGCACCTTGACTCCATAGGTTTTCATAGAGTGTCTTGTCATTTACATGCAGATCACTTCGCTCACCATACCAAGATAAAAAACAAATAATAAAGCGGCTCTGAACAGCGTTAATATCCCTTCAATTCTGAAGCTAGCTGGATTGTCTAGAGTTGGTGGGGGAAATGCCAGATGATCTTCCTTTTGGCCTTTGGGTTAGAGATAAATAATTAATTTGGGATGTGACAGTTAGGCAAAGTTAAGTACTCAAAACCGAAAATAAAAGCTAAGATGCAAACTCGGTAGAGACTTGATCACATCATTTCAATACGTATAACATTAATAACTCTTTCTAACATTGGTACACAACTAGCAATCTGTGGGAAGGGAATAGTCGATTATATCGACTCAGTACGTAACTGGTACTTATCGGCCCCCGGAAGGATGACTAATAAAGTTGATCTCGGTGGGATTTGAACTCAAAACGTAGAAAATCGTAAGTAAATAACGGTTTCTGATTTAGGCACAAGGCCAACAAATTTTTTTGGCGGGGAGGTGGGGGTAAACTCAATTAAATCTTCCCCAGTGCATCACTGGTACTTTATTTTATCGACCCCGTAAGGATGAAAAGCAAAGCTAACCTCGGCGGGATTTGAACTCAGAAGGTAAAGGGCTGTAACTCTATGTTGCGAAGCATTTAGTCCGGCGTTCTACCGATGCTGCCAATCCATCACCCTTGATAATTCTTTTTAACTTTGGCACAAGGCCAGCAATTTGAGGGAAGGGAAAGTCGATTATATCGATTTCAGTACTTGATTTGTATTTTATTCTATCGACCTCGGAATGATGAAAGGAAATGTTGACCACGGCGTGATTTGAACTTAGAACATAAAAAGCATTTTGTCCGGCGCTCTACCGACATTACTCTACCTGCACCATACTGATAATATGACTGTATGGATAGTATTCCCTTCGATGACCGCTGTGAATATAAGAAGTGAACAACCAGAGTAATGGCGACTGCGAGCCGCTTTCGATTATATTTAGAAAACAATTCCCTTCCATTGGAAAAAATAGGAACGTCCTAAATTCACTTTTCTCTGAAATACAGAGTATAAATTTTTCTAGGCATGTGATACATAATTGTAGTGCACCTGAGCACTGTACACAATCATTTCATTATTATTATATTACCAGAGACTGCAGAGCTGTTTTTAGGCTGTGGTGATAACGGCGGCGGTGGTGAGCTAATAAAAATAAGTACGCGTGAACATATGAACATACACGCCCCCTCTCTCTCTCCTTCTAAAACGACGGAGTTTATAGTAAAAAATATCTTATTTAATAATTCATTAATTACAACATTCTATGTGAAAATGCTTGGATCCTCAAGTTTTCCTTGGCTTTACCCATGCTGTCCCTTTGGCTATGGTCGTATTTCATTTTACATTAATTTAAACCAATTATACAGGGGCGGTGGAAGCATTTCTGAATTTGAGCCCATATCCAAATAGATGTGTGTTTTGGTAGTTTGGGGAGAAAATATAATTATTAGAGGGGGTGCCCCCCTCACCTCTCGTTACATCGCTCTACATATATATAATTTTAAAAATATTATGCTCTGTGCCCTTTCCCAAAGGGTTAATATATCGAGCTTCTTCGCATTAAGTAAGAAACTGGTATTATACCCAATTTATTCATCTTCTCTCTCTCTATATATATACAGCATATATATATATATATATATATATATATATATATATATATATATATATATATATATATATATATATATATAATTATGTAATAAACAACACAACATAATTATTCCATTACCCAAGGTTTCATGAAGTTAGACGATTCTAACAGAAACGTCTGATATTGCTCATCAGAAAGAATCCTTTACCTTTTCCGCATACATATATATATACATTCATTTAATACGGCTATTGTTGAGCTTTGTTACTCTAAAGTTTCACCTGCGCACTCACAGGATCACCAGTCTTGTCTGGTGAGTACGCAGGTGAGACTCCAGAGCAACAAGGCTTAGCCATAATAAATGAATATTTAAACTCTACTTCGATATTGAGTTTGCGTTTTCATTCTTACGCCCGCCAATAATTCACGTACTGTCAAGTCTTGAATAATAGTCCCCATCCCCCGCTTATTAATTTGTCAGATCCCACCCACAACGGTTTTTATTCCACCCCACCCCACCTGCTTATCAAATTTTGCTAATCTATCTCCGGTGAAATGTTATTGTAAGTGATTCATATTGATACAGCAGCTGTAGAATCTAATAATAATTTGATTTTACATTAAAAAAATATTATATATGACAAAAAAAGAACATTACAAGGAATCCCATATTTACGAACGTAAACTAAACAATTATTGATTTCCCAAACCCCAAAACCCCCCTCTCCACCACCACCATTATTGCCACCCCTCCTGTTATTTGGGACCCGAGAGTGCCACCAAACTTTCCTCCTCTCTATGTCTATCACATAAAACTCTCTTTTAATCCCCCTCTCTGTATCTACTAACACCAAACTCTCCCCCTCTTTATATCTACTACACGGAACTCTCTTCCACCCCCTCCTCTATATCAATTAACACCAAACTCTCTCCCTCTCTATATCAACTACACGGAACTCTCTTCTAATAGCCCTCTCTATATGAATTAACACCAAAATCTCCTCTCTATCTATTAAACGGTAATATCTTCCATTCCTCCTCTCTATACCTATTACAGGGAACTCTCTTCTATTCCCCCTCTCTAATAAATTACCACCAAACTCTCCTCCTCTCTATATCTACTACACGGGACCCTCTTCCAATACCCCTCTATATATCAATAAACATCAATCTCTCCTCCTCTCTATATCTAATATACAACACAATCTCCCTAACTCCCTCTCTATATCAATTACCACTTGATATAGACATGAATTACTTCGCTCCGGATTTTTACGGATTATTGTCAAAAAAACTATGAGTTCATTGCTCAATTTAATAGCATTGTTTAGTTTAACCCCTTGCCTGGGCCGTCAGACGTTGAGTCAACTAATTTTCGCCCCTTTCTGGGGCGAAATTTTCATTTTCATCTCAAAACTGTGTAGACTTGGTATCAGCAATGGATGCCATTTCCACCTCGCACACTGTCGTGAGTGCCACGCCCACTAAGAAAAGTGGTGGATGGAAGGTAGGAGTACAAAGCTTGCAGCCTTCCCCCCTCACATTATCGAAAAACGTTGAAAATATTGAAACCACGAAACCAAACCCGGTAAATAATACCAGCACCAACAACAAGAACAATGACAATAACACCACAACCAACAACTGCAACAATAGCAACACCAAGGAAAACATGAACAATATTACCAACAGTGACAACAACTGCAGCAACAAAAAAGACAACACCAAAACAACATTCGCACAGACTGTAAAAAAAAAACGAACTATACACGCCAATAGACATAACAAATGCTAAACAACTATTACAAGACGCAAAACAATTCGTGACTTTTGGCGAAAACGGTGCTTTTAGCATCAATTCTCCACAGGAATTACGTAGAGAGGCTGTCCTGAAAACCACAGTTTTCAGGACAATATTGAACGAAACAAGAAAACCAGCTCAATTATCACAAAATGAAATTGAGCTGGTTCTAAAAGGTGCAATGAAGGACATAACCTTCATACAAAAAGGTAACTGTTTGGTAGCATTTCGGTGCTAATGAACAACCAGCCAACAGCACAAAAGTACGCGGTATCACCCATTGTGTCCCCCCGTTTCACCTTTTCCCCCACATACAGGGGAAAAAGGACACAAAGAATAAAAATAATGAGTATCACACCAAATGTAAATATTTGGTGGATACTATGTGGAATCATTGGCTTTGATGAAGACAAGATAATTTCAATAGGAAAGTCCTCCGGAGGTGTATTTGGTGGGACCAGCGTAGAAGTTCTGGTGCAAATGAGCCCAGAACGAATAGCGAATATCCCACAACACGTGCCTCTGGACGGGCTAACTTATATAAACATTTCAGTGGAGGGAAGGCAGCCGTCATGTTACCACTGCTTAAGCAGGGGTCACCTGAGGGCTGCCTGTCCTCAATTAACGAGTAAAAAAAAAAGGCTCTTCTGCCAACCCCGAACACAACAACACAAGGTGGTGGCAACGTATGCCCCATCTGGGACACCGCGACCGGACTTCTTCCGACGCCTGGAGAATTTCCTGGGAACGTCTCGCTCCTTGCTTTTAGTGTGTGACTGGAATGGTATCCTGGATGCACGTTGGGACTATGTAGGGGCATGTCCCGATAGAGGGGGGGTGTAACAGCCTCAAACGATTAATCGGCTGATTTGATCTGGCCGATAGATATCGACTAGATTTTCCGACTGTGCCACTGTGGACGTGGACTAATCGTAGCGGAACATCTAGGTCGTACCTAGATAGGTTCCTAGTTAGAAATAAGGATAGGGACATATTAAGCTGTCCACGAATGTTCATGGTTGACTATTCGGATCACAAGTTGGTGACCGGAGTGGTCAACCTTGATATAACTCATAGACAGGGACCCGGTTACTGGAAGCTAAACTTATCTTTACCGACAAACAAAGCTTACAGTAAGCGGATTAGCACACTAGTTAAGCAGCGTATGACGGGGGCAATTGTCAACAGCAGGTGGTGGGGCTCTCTCAAGAGAGAAATTAGAATAGAATCGATAGGTTTTAGTCGGGAATTAGCATCAGATAGGAATAGAACTGAAAGGGAATTAACAAATAGAGTAGAAGAGGGGATTAGGAGTGGCAACGTGGTCGGCGTGCTGGCGTCAAGAACGGCCCTAGACCAGTTCTTTGATGCGAAGCACGAAGGCTGCGTTGTCAGGAATAAAATACGTGCTCTGGGTAACGAGGGAGCCAAAGCTGTTAGCTGGGCCCGAGTGACAGAGGCAAAAAGTGGAAACAAGTCCACGATTCGGTCTTTGAAGGACCAGGATGGACGCGTGATCCTTGAACCTGAGCGGATGAGCGCGGCCTTTCAACGGTGCTTTGTACGACTGTTCGGGAGGGGCGGCGGGCCGGGTGGGGCCATGGATTTCGGTCCATACCTCGACGGTCTGGCGCGGCTCTCGGACGGGGAGGCGAAGTCCTGCGAGAGGCCGATTTCAGCCGCTGAAATAGGGGAAGCGCTGAGCCAATGCGGCAAACGCAAATCTCCGGGTCTCGATGGTCTACCATACGAACTCTATGTAGCGATGCCGGGCTTGTTCTCCGGTCTCCTCGAGGCAGTCTACTGCAACTGGCAACAGAACGGGAGAATTCCCAGTTCTGTGACCAAGGGCGTAGTCACGCTGGTGATGAAGGATGAGAACAAGGGGGATGACATAGATAACTTCAGGACCATAACTCTGCTAAACACAGAGTTAAAGGTTTTGGCCAAGGTGTTAGCGAAGAGGTTGGCTCTTGTCGTCAGGAACCTGGTGGGAGAAGCGCAGACATGCGCAATCCCGTTCAGGTCCATACACGACAACCTCCACCTCATGCGATACATCGTAAAGAGGGTAGGGAACGAACCCGGCTTTGGTGGGACCCTGATCAACTTGGATCAATCTAAGGCATTCGATAGGGTTGACCATCGGTACCTGGATGCGGTGCTCGCGGCGGCAGGCTTCGGACCTGTTTTCAGGGGCTGGATTGCTGCAATGCACAGCAGCAACACCTGCTCGAGGGTCAAGGTGACCGGCTACCTCTCGGAGCCGTTCCAAATCACGCGATCCATCCGACAGGGATGCCTCTCTCCTCCCTCCTGTATGTGCTGGCTCTCGAGCCACTACTGCGGAAGCTGGAGTTGTTGCAGGGCAGCCCCTTGGAACTGGGATTGCGGAAAGCGGTGTCGGCCTACGCCGATGACGTGACAATAATGGTGTCGTGCGCCTCGGAAATCGGGCAGATCGGCACCTTACTGGAGGAATATGAAAGGTTCACAGGAGCCAAGCTGAACCTGGACAAGTCCGTCGGTTTGCAACTCGGGACGTGGAGGAGAAAAACGATGCCCTCCGACGGCATCGTCGGACGTTGGACGGAGGGACCGGTGAAGCTGCTCGGGGTCTGGTTCGGACCGGACCTCCAGGTGGAGAAAAACTGGGACGAGGTAACGGGCAAGGTGTTTGCACTCGCCCAGAAGTGGGCCGAGTGCAAACTATCCCTGAAAGGTCGAGCGGAGGTGGCGAACGCTTATATAGCGTCCGTCATCTACTACCGCTTGACCGTCGTACCTTGCCCAGAGAAAACACTCGCCAAAATGGAGCGCGCGCTCTTCCGATTTCTTTGGAAGAAGCGGGCTCCTTTGGTGAGAAGATCCATCTGCTGTCAACACCCTTCGAGTGGAGGGCTGGGAATGCCGTGGCTGACGATGCGTAGACACGCATTAAGGCTACGGCACCTCCAGATATTCCTCACCGGTCAGCCGGTGTGGGCCCTGTTTGTGAGGCGAGCCTTTCCGAGACTCATCTCACTCACCGAGCTGCAATCCTGGGTCAAGCAAAGACCGAGAAAGTGGGCGTCTGGCACATTGAATGTGCCCAAGCGCTCACGGCCCTCTGGAAAGCGGATCCAGCAATCAGTGGAGACTCAACCTCAACATTCTATAGAGGGTTGGTGCGCAGTAAGTGCGACGACGCTCTCAGAGAGGCTCTGGGCATGGAGGAAGATGAGCTGGCCAGTCTGTTCGGTAGGACGTTTGGCCCGGGACCGATGGACAACTTCCAAAAGTCCCTGGCTTGGCAATGTTACCGAGGAGCTCTACTCGTTCGGGACAAGCTCTACAGACACGGGCGCCCGGGTGGGGACCCCTCGAGGAGGATCTGTCCGAGATGCGTGCGTGACGAGGAAACCGTCGCACACGCATTCGTGCACTGCCCGGGAGTTGCTGACCTGTGGGGCTATGTGGAACGAGTACTGTCGCGGGTGGGACCAATCCGGTTGACCACCGAGAACATTGTCACGATCAAACCGCCTCCCCCTTTCAAAAACGAAGGAGAGGCGGTTTTCCTCTGTGTGATAGCTATGGCGAAAGAAGTTGTATGGTGGACAAGGTTGAAAGGGCTGAGGTCAGACACCTTTCTCTCCGGCCAACAACTGGTCTTTTTTTTCAAGTACCACTTTAGAAGAAGGATCAGAATGGAGAGAGGGGTGCTCTACCCCAGCAAGTTTTATGAAAGGTGGGTGAAAGTAGCGAGAATGGCCCGAGTGAATGGGCCTTCTCTCTATATCAGCCTGTAGGTGAGAGAGGAGAATAATGAGAAGAGGAAGGAAGCACCCGCTCTTTGTGCTCCTGAAGAGGAGGGTTGCACATTTTTTCGGGGGTGTGTGCGACCCATGTCAACGCCCCTCCCTATTGAGGACATCGATTGTTAAATTTAATTTGTTATATGTTTTTTACACGTCTTTTTAAATGTATGTAAACTCCCCCCTTTGTATTTGTCCCAATTTTTGATGCCCTGGTGGCAAATAAATAGAAATATATATCTAATATACAACACACTCTCCCAACCTTCCTCTCTATATCAGTTACCACCAAACTCCCCCCTCTCTATATCTACATCTAACTCTCCCATTTGTCTCTACATAATATGTATATAAATTGTAGCGCATATACAAGTAGATGTGTTTTGGTAGTTTGTGGAGAAAATATAATTGTTGTGGGAGGGGTCTAAGGCCACCCCCTGGCCCTCCCAGTTCCACCGCCCCTGGGAAAGGGCAAAACTGATTAAATCAACTCCACTAGTTGATTAATACTTTATTTTATTGAACCCAGAAGGATGGAAGTCGACCTTGACGAGATTTGAACACTGAACGTAAAGAGTCCGAACAAATACATCAATGGCATTTTATTTGATAGTTTACCAATTCTGCCAATCGACCACCCTAAAGAATACATATAAACATTAAAACATAGATTAAGCCTGAGCTGTGTCGGATTTACGACAAATGAGGCCCTATGCTAGTTAAGTTATGAGGCCCCAAATATTTTTTTAATTTACTGTAAAAAATTTTGGCGGCAGGAAGATGCTCCCCCCCCAGGCCAACAGAACCCTGTGCTTAAGCACACCTAATCACAATGGCAAATCCAGCACTGAGCCTGAGCAAATGTGGTTAAGTACCGGTCGCTCTCCGACAGTTTCGCGGACATGCCCTTGGCAGTGGAGACTTCTGGTGTCCTTGGCCCTAGAGCTACCTGTAGCGAAATCTGTCCGCACCTTGAACCTTGGGTGACACCTAGAGGTCAAATTCTTGGTCACCACCCTTTTGGTGTTATAACAAAATACTGGTGTGTATGAATATAACAAGACACTAGGTTGTGTATATAAAGTTTAATTAACAAGTTGAAGTTATGTAGAACAGAATTGTTGACATGTCAATGGGTAGATGAAAGAATGAAGTAAAGTTATTTGTTACCGTTTTGAAGTTAGCTCGCAAGAGACCATGATAGGGTTGCCAGGCGAACGCGCCTGGCCGAAAGACCAGGCAGGTTAGAAGAGAGTGAAGCATCGGCGAACGCCAGGAGCCGAAAGGGCAAAAGAGAGAGAGATCGCTCTGAGTATCCCTTTTATAGGGTCTCAAGACGGAAGTGACAAAAAGGGTTCTGCCACCCCAACGGGAAGTAACTCCAGCTACTTCTTGTCTAGAGAGCGTTAATCTATTGGTGATGTGATCGTCACAATAAGGGAGGCAACTCTTGCTACATTATCCCCCGCCAGATTTTTAAAACATAAAAATCGAATGAACCATGTGTGAAGTAAGATGGCGAGCATGTTGTAACACCAAAGTCCAGGCATGAAAATTACGAAAAAAATAATGTTTGCAATAAAAGGAAAACAGCAAAAATCAATGATAGATATCAAGGTAGCCAACCGCTCTTAGCCAGAGAACGACTGGACATCTATCTATCCATCACTCAAAGATACAATGTAATCAAAGTAAAAGAAGAGGTCAAAGTTCAAAATATAGTTCACAGGTGTGCAATCACATGACAGCAGGAAAGAAAGTGTGTCCTCCAGAGAATGTATGCAGGTGGTCTCTGGTCTGTGGTATAACGTGAAATTTCCAACCTCCGAAGGATTTTCTCACAGGAAGAGTGCTGCAAAAATAAATTCTCTGGCTTGTTCTGCTGGATTTGGTTGTTGATGAAGCTGTGTTGTTGTTGTTGATGTTGTTGTCTCGCGGAGTGAGCGTATTCGATGTTTAAATTCACAGTAAAAATTTTCCAAGAAAAAATGAGTTGCGCAAAGTGCTAGAAATAACAGCCAAAGTTGATGGTCGATGTTGAGAATGCGTTGACCTGGAAGGGTCAAGAGGCCAGCGACCAAAGAAATAAGCATTCTGAATAAATGCGCAGTTTTCAACGGCAAATTTACGTGGTAAATTTTGAAACCGGCAAATAGGAGAATATAGCTTAAGGGTGGAGAATCCTTGGCAAGAAACATTATCTATGGCGCGTGGTATCTCAGTGAGTCGAGATGTGTGCTGCCCACACGTGCCGAAACAAGGTTAAAGTCAAGTAAAAAAAAATACATTTCTATGGCGTGTGGTATCTCAGTGAGTCGAGATGTGTGCTGCCCACACGTGCCGAAACAAGGTTAAAGTCAAGTAAAAAAAAATACATTTCTATGGCGTGTGGTATCTCAGTGAGTCGAGATGTGTGCTGCCCACACGTGCCGAAACAAGGTTATTGGCCACCATTTTGAAAAACTCGTGTGTGAACGTGATAATATGATGAAACAGAAAGAAAGGCTTCACTTGGTATAACAAATATGGCGAGTTCAACTTTTTTGTGAACGATGAAAAAAGCTTGGCGGAAAGAATAAGCAATAGTTGAGATTCAGCGAAAGTAAATGTTCATGTTGAAACGTGTAAAAAAAAAAATCAAATTTCTGTTTTTTTTTATTTTATTTTATTTTTTTAAAGTGTTCGTTGTAAGAAGAAACGAAAAACATATATATACATCCAGTGGAATGCGACACATAGTTGATGTGCGACACGTGCGTGAAAGGCAAAATTTTCTGTTTATTTTGCTTGCTGAGAAAACATTTCCTTTTTGATGTGTTCGTTATAAGACAGTGTATGCGGAGAGAAATCCTTGTCTAAGGAGGTCGGAACGATTTCTTAGTCCGAAAAAAAAAATATCACGTTAGGTGAGAGAAGAGTCTGTCTGAACGAGAATTTCACATGTGCGTGAGTTCGTTTCTGTGTCTGAGTATTTTTCCTATTTCGTTAATAAAGTTTGCTGCGTATTCGAAATGTTGGTCGACACATTCCAACGAAAATGGGGTACTGCTAATTAATTTTTTTTTATATATATTCACACAACACCAGATCCTATCATTTTTTTTCTCGGGGTCACCACTTATAACAAAATACTGGTGTGTATGAATATAATAAGACACTAGGTTGTGTATATAAAGTTTAATTAACAAGTTGAAGTTATGTAGAACAGAATTGTTGACATGTCAATGGGTAGATGAAAGAATGAAGTAAAGTTATTTGTTACCGTTTTGAAGTTAGCTCACAAGAGACCATGATAGGGTTGCCAGGCGAACGCGCCTGGCCGAAGGGCCAGGCAGGTTAGAAGAGAGTGAAGTATCGGCGAGCGCCAGGAGCCGAAAGGGCAAAAGAGCGAGAGAGATCGCTCTGAGTATCCCTTTTATAGGGTCTCAAGACGGAAGTGACAAAAAGGGTTCTGCCACCCCAACGGGAAGTAACTCCAGCTTCTTCCTGTCT
>OZ024740.1:387111123-387138623 GCA_964016885.1 Eledone cirrhosa | reverse complement strand
CTAGTATTGCCTGTGTGAGGTAACCGGGTTTCTGCGCATGCGCGTTCGTACGGTTGTCCTTCCTGTTCCTATAACCATGCCCATTACAAGCTGAGGATCCGCTAAGGTGAAACAATTGTTCTCGGTATGGTGAACTAACTGTTGTGTAACCACTTCTACCTAACTTGTCCCATGGACTGAGTGTTCTACCACTACGGATATTACCTTCCAGTGTTCCACCACTATATATATATATATATATATATATATATATATATACACACACACATATATATATATATACACACACACACACACACACACACACACACACACACACACACACACACACACACATATATATATATATATACACACACACACACACACACACACACACACACACACACATATATATATATATATATATATATATATATATATATATATATATATATATATATATATATATATATATATATATATACACACACACATATATATATATATATATGTATATATATATATATATATTAAAATAACAAATTAAAGTTTAAGCAAAGAATCGCTGCTTCATCCTTAACGGGATCTTCTGAAATTTATTATTATTACTATATATATATATATATATATATATATATATTTATATATATAACGGTGGAAATGTGGTAAGGAACCAGATGGACCAAACGCACCAAAGTACTCAATACTTAGGGTAGTAGAGTGGGTAATAGGAACAAGTAGGACCCCGACGGCTGAGCTCAAGCCGTTTCAACGGCTAATTCTGGACTAAATGAAAATGTTTATCCTGGTAAATGAATAGCCGAACTTCTCAGGGGGTAATTCCATATATGGTAAAAGTGATTGTCACAAGGATTGGTCAAAAGTTTGTTGTTAGGACACATGATTCTATCATGGCATTTTGTGGAAGGTAGGGGTAGCTGAACTTGCCAGTAGAAGAAAGGGGGAGAGGGAGTGGAGGAAACCCAGTCAAGCGTTGAAAGTGGCAACTACAGCAGATTCTAAGGATAGTGTATAGAACGTCGAAAAAAGTATACTAGAGAAGGGGAGGGGAGAGGAAGTTGAAACAATAAGTAAATCTAAATGGAGTAAATATATAAAAAATATAAAAAATATAAAAAATATAAAAAAAAACAATTTCTGGTTACTAGACCCCTTCCACAATCATCAAATCTCTCACTGGTACTGCTAAGCTATAGAAAAGTTTAATAGGTGGGAAGGAATACTAAATACGATATTGTAGTGAAAGAATTTTATGAGTTAGTAGTAATCGGCCAAATCTATCTTACAATCACAGGTCAACAAGTAAAGGGCCAACATACTAAAAAAAAAAAAAAAAAAAAAAAAAAAAACTAATAAGAAATAATAATTCAGAATCCCGAAACTAATACGAAATATTAATTCAGAATCCCGAAACATGAATACTAATACGATATATAAAAGTACTGCTACAATACATAAATTCTAATACAATCTACATAAATACTCATACAATAAATATAAAAAACTAATACAAAAAATTAATTCAGAATCCCCTCCAAAATAAATACTGATATACGAGAAACTAAAGCAGAAATACCATTAAGAAATCTAGAAATTACGGAAATGGGGTAGCAACCAGAGAAGATTCCTACAAAAACTCCCTAGCAATTTAACAGAGTATGAAAACACCAATGACATCATGGTGCACTCCGATAAAACTGGTAACCTCTACTTCGTCAACCCCGATAGATACCACACACTGACCAGGAGCAGCCTAAACTCCACCTATAAAAAGGCTAACCAGTCAAGCATCGAGGACATAAATCGAGATGGACAACAAATTACCTCCAGCCTCGGGGTCGCCGACCGCACGGAACCCCTAGACCCACAGATTCCCTACTTCACACTGAAGGATCACAAATCCGACTTCGACCGTAAACCATCTATCAGACTTATAAACCCAACGAAGTCCGACATAGGGAGAATCAGTAAAATAATCCTAGACCGCGTTATACCAAAAGTTAAGCAAAACGCCAGACTTAGCCTATCCTCTGGGTTAACACCCAGGAAGTAATCTCATGGTTCAACAATATGGAGGACAAACGAGACACAAAATTCATCCAGTTTGACATAGAGAGTTACTGTGCTTCAATTACCTTACCGCTCCTTACGGCCACCTTGGACTTTGCCGAGACACTTACGCCCATCATCGACCATGAAAGAAATATCATCCTCCACGCCAGGAAGACAGTCATACTTTTCGACAACTCCAAATGGATAAAGAGAGCTCCCGACTCCCCCTTCGACGTCAGTATGGGCGCGACGGATTCGGCTGAGGTCACAGATCTTATAGGATTATTCCTACTATTTAAACTCACCGATATGTTTCCTGCATTCGGCGGTGGATTGTACCGTGATGATGGGCTCCTTACCCTTAAAGGGTACAACCCCAGTAGCACAGACCGGGTCCGTAAACAATTAATCAGCTTCTTCCGCGACTGGGGATTTAAAATAACCCTACAAACGTCCCTAACCCGAGTAAACTTCCTGGACGTTACCCTTAACCTCGATAACGATATGTACTACCCATACAGGAAGCCAAACGACAACCTGCACTACATCCACCGCCGGTCGAACCATCCTAGAAACATCACCAATAACCTGGTTAAAAACATCTCCCTCCGCATATCTCGTTTGTCCGCTAATGAGCAGATATTCGAGGAACATGCGCCTTATTACAACCAGGCCCTCAAGCAGAGTGGCTTCCGGGAGGAAATATCCTATTGTCCAGCTTCCATTAGCGGAACCAGCAGGCGACACCGCCGCTCACGCAACGTAACGTGGTTCAATCCTACCCACAATGCCGAGGTGACAACACCTATCGGGATAATCTTCTTTAGGCTCATCGAAAAACACTTCCCACTACAAACCCGCTACCACAACATAATCAACAAAAATACCATACAGCACCATACCTAACTTTGCACAAAACATCGTCTCCTCTAACAACAAAAAACTCAACCCCTATGGAAGAAATAACCTAGATAGCAGTGGAGAGCCGACCAGGAGGTGTAACTGTCCTGATGGATCCCTTTGCCCCCTCGACAACAGATGCAGAGATCGTAATGTGATCTACCAGTGCAACGTGAGGACGAACACCTCCAACAAAGCTTATATAGGATTAACCGCTTGTGACTTCAAGACCCGGCTATACCAACACAGACATACTTTCCGAAACCCGGCCCGGCGTCACGCCACTACCCTTTCGGGCCATATCTGGGACCTCAAAGATAACAATATAACTTATAATCTCACTTGGAGCTTACTGTCCAGAGCCAACTCTTACACGGGAGGACGCCGTCTGTGTAACTTATGCTCGGAGGAAACATTACACATGCTGTTTTCGACGGACCAACTCCTAAACAAGAAAGACAAACTGGTAACTGCATGCAAACACAGATTGCGTAGGACTTACTTCGCTCTCAAACCCCATAATGACCCGGGAGTGTAGACAAGGGCTGAAACACCCCACTTGCCGACCCCAGATCTCCTTCTTTGTCGTCGTTCTTTTCACCTTCTCGCCCACCCCGATGCAGCCCTTCGGTTCTCTGTAGCCTCAGTACCCCCCCCTCCTTATTTTATGATAGAATTGGCCGATTCCGCTTTTTATAGCAGATATGCTAGACCCCAGATACTTGCTTTCTTCTCTGGTTGCTGCCCCATTTCTGTGATTTCTAGATTTCTTAATGGTATTTCTGCTTTAGTTTCTCGTATATCAGTATTTATTTTTTGGGGGATTCTGAATTAATTTTTCGTATTAGTTTTTCATATATATTGTACGAGTATTTATGTAGATTGTATTAGAATTTATGTATTGTAGCAGTATTTATATATGTTGTATTAGTTTTTTATATTTATTGTATGAGTATTTATGTAGATTGTATTAGAATTTATGTATTGTAGCAGTACTTATATATATCGTATTAGTATTCATGTTTCGGGATTCTGAATTAATATTTCGTATTAGTTTCGGGATTCTGAATTATTATTTCGTATTATTTTTTTTTTTTTTTAAAGTTTTTTTTTAGTATGATGGCCCTCTATTTGTTGACCTGTGATTGTAAGATAGATTTGGCCGATTACTACTAACTCATAAAATTCTTTCACTACAATCTCGTATTTAGTATTCCTTTCCACCCATTAAACTTTTCTATAGCTTAGCAGTACCAGTGAGATATTTGATGATTGTGGAAGGGGTCTAGTACCAGAAATTGTTTTTTTTAAATATTTTTTATATTTTTTATATTTTCTATATATTTACTCCATTTAGATTTACTTATTGTTTCAACTTCCTCCCCCCCCCTTCTCTAGTATACTTTTTTCGACGTTCTATACACTATCCTTAGAATCTGCTGTAGTTGCCACTTTCAACGCTTGACTGGGTTTCCTCCACTCCCTCTCCCTCTTTCTTCTACTGGCAAGTTCAGCTACCCCTACCTTCCACAAAATGCCATGATTGAATCATGTGTCCTAACAAAAAACTTTTGACCAATCCTTGTGACAATCACTTTTACCATATATGGAATTACCCCCTGAGAAGTTCGACTATTCATTTACCAGGATAAAAATTTTCATTTAGTCCAGAATTAGCCGTCGAACGGCTTGAGCTCAGCCGTCGGGGTCCTACTTGTTCCTATATATATATATATATATATATATATAGGAGGGTTGGCTGAAAAGTTCATTGGCTGACCATGAAAGAATGATGCTAGAGCTGTGAAATATTGCACGTATTAATTTTAAATCTTGTTATTAATAACTGTATTGTTACTCTCCGAGTAAACTGACATCTGACTGTTCAAAGAAGACTTCAAAAGTAACTAATACTGACTTCTCTTGAAAATGGACAAAATTTGGCATCGTGGTGTTATCAAGTACCTTTCATGAGAGTATCTCGGTCAGCTTATGAACTTTTCAGTTCACCCTCGTATATATATATATATATATATATATACACAACAAGAGGCTAGATCAGGCAAGAGCAACCTTTCTCGCGTAGTGGGCCGCATAAGATGTGGTTCATCTATGGTGGGCCGCACTACTAAAAAATTCAAGGCAATTTTGAAATTAGGCATGACATTCAGAAAGCCAAACTGGCCGCAGTTTGCCCATGACTGGACAAGACCTTCTTGGTCACAGAATAGCTCGGTCACACATTGACAAATTAAATATATCTAGCACTAGAACTCATCTAATTAAAATCTGTTGTTGTTTTTTAATTGTATACATCTACATGTAATTTAAGGTAAATTAAGTGTTAGCTTAGCAACCAGTAACAGACACAACAAAAAGAACTCGAAATAATACACTCGCTCGAAACTACAACAACAATAATTGTATAACAGACAAGCTGGTCTGTGATCTTTTGAGACAACTAAAAAATAAGCTATTTTGTTGACAGATATATTTAGTTTGTCAATGTGTAACCGGGCTATTCTATGACCAGGAAGATCTAGCCCTGTCAAGAGCAAACTGCGGCCCGTTTGGCTTCCTGAATGTCACGCCTAATTTCAAAATTGCCTCGAATTATTTAGTAGTGCGGTCCACCTTATGATGAGTAACATCCTATGTGGCCCATTGCTCGAAAAAGGTCACCCCTGCCTGATCTAGCCTCTTGTTGTGGCATTAATGTTCTGGCTCCGTTGTCTGTTAATATACTAACTGTTTTTTTCCGGCCATATAAATGGCGAAAGATATGCTTACTATTAGACATACAGACACCCATAAATCTTCGATATATATAATTCTACCTCCACTTAACGATTCTTCCATCTCACCCATCCCTACATAAGTAATGAAACATTCAAATACACACGGATGAGCACATAAATACTCACATACATACACACACAACCACTCTCTAAATATGTACATATGTATATATAAAATACAAATAATTCATTCTAAAACTTTTCTGCAACATCCAATAAAGATAATTTACAATTGGATGGACAGCTTTACATGGACAAGCTACGTTCCTGATGATATGGCCAGTCAACCGTGAGCCCCTTTGGCTAACAGTCTGGATCTAGCTATTGAAACGGCAAAAGCTAATCCTTCGGGCCCCAACTCTTTATATAATGAATGTGTGTGTGTGTGTGTGTGTGTGTGTGTGTGTGTGTGTGTGTGTGTGTGTGTGTGTGTGTGTGTGTGTGTGTGCATCCTGGTCCAATCGGGGGTAACCACAGTAAGTAAGGTACTCAATACATAGCAGAGTATAAATGTTTAATATAGAAATGGCGTCTACAGGACTAGAAAAGAAATTGAAAATGCAACTGGCGTCTTTTAAGAATATTTATTTATTTACTTTACCGGTTTCACAGCTCTTATGATTTTCAAAAGTAAAATGGAGATGGAGGGTTTGTGTTTCTATTGTGATTTGTCTCGCATCTGGTTCGTGTTCGAAACTTCTTTCTGTTTTATACGGAAAGAGTGACTCGAATTGTTTTTTTTTAAAAAGTAATTATGTTGGTTAATGACTGTCACGTGAATAAGTATAATAAATTTCGCGCCAGTTTGTGTTCCAAAGTTCTTATTGTATTTGCCTTAAAAAATTTGGCTCAAATTGTTGTATGTATATATATATATATATATATAATTCAAGAAAGAAGAGTGACGTGGTTTACTATACAATAAGGGGTTTATTCACATTGCTGACAATTGTTTCTTTGATCTGGAAGGTCTAGAGTTCGCTATACGCCTGATTATGCGCCAATCGATCTCCAATACTTTGTTTATAACCAGTCTTTTTCATCAGAGCGAGTAAAAAAAAAAATGAATAAAGCCCTTATTGTATAGCGAACCATGTCACTCTTCTTTCTTGATTTATTATTACTCCAAGTATAAACTACATAGAAATCAGTGCTAACTCGCAGCATCACTATGGAAACGTCTTGTTGAGTCAAACTAAGCCACACGTTAATACTATCCACTACAAAAACTATTCCAGCTGGACTACATCTAAGTGGTCTGCCATAAGGATAATCTGTTATCCCGGGTATATATATATATATATATATATATATAGAGAGAGAGAATTAGTACATCTACCAACATATATATATATATATACAACTATATATATATATATATATATATATATATATATATGAAAGACGTAAAATAAGAAAATTATAAAAATTAACTTACTTACTAAAATTTCACTCCAACTAATTAGTTTCTGAAAGGGAATAAACATGGTTTCCAAATGGAAAGCATGGAGAAGCCGTTTCGTCATCAGGAAGTCTGTTCTCAGCTAAGTTACCAGGCGATGCGTGGACACAGGGAACTTATACAAAAATAATTCAGTGGATGGAAAAAAGCAAGCGTGGACTAAATTCCAAGACATTGAAAAAATCACTGTCTACTTGGTCGGTGGCAAATTCAAAAGAATCAATCACGTGACATCGAGGTTAATCAGTGAGGAGTGGGGTGTTAAAGAGACAGTAGCCGAGCCATTACTATGAACTATAGTAGCAGTTTTGGCAAATTTTTGCTCAACAAAATAATTTGGAGATAATTATAAAGAATTAGTATATCTACCAAGATATATATACAGATGCATACCTATGCTAGCAAATATATAGGTTTTGTCTTAGTAACTTTGTGTGGTTCAATGCAAGGGGATGCAGAACAATTATATGAAAGACGTAAAATAAGAAAATTATAAAAATTAACTTACTTAATAAAATTTCACTCCAACTAATTAGTTTCTGAAAGGGAATAAACATGGTTTCCAAATGGAGAGCATGGAGAAGCCGTTTCGTCATCAGGAAGTCTGTTCTCAGCCACTGAATTATTTTTGTATAAGTTCCTTTAGTCAGAAGTACGGTGAAAGCTATATTATATATATATACAGTGGAACCTCGGTTCACGAACGCCTCTCATCACGAATAAATCGGTTCACGAATAATTTTTCCGAACATAAAACGTCTCGGCTCACGAATGGTGTCTCGTGTAACGAACACGCAAGCCGGCAAAAAGGGTTGGTAACAAGCTTGGAGTATCGGTTGGAAAGCGCCACATGCTGTTTAGTGAGTTACTATGGTGATATCAATCTGTTTTTCACATACAGTCTCTCTCTTACTCTATTTCTCTCTCACCATTTCGTATGGAAAAATAATTTTGGCTTTCGAACATTTTGGGTGACGAATGACCTTCACGAGGTTCCATTGTAGACACACACACATACACACACACACACACACACACACATATATATATATATATATATATATATATATATATATATATATATATATATATATATATATATAAATATATATGAATGTATGTATAGTATATTTGGCAATATACCGTATGTTTAATTAAAAACATTTTGAAGACCTTGCGCTATCATTTTTAAAGTAGTGACTATGTCACTTCTTTTTTTCGCAAAAGGAGGGAGAGAAGCTGACAGAGTCTGTTTCACACTGTTTGCCGAAAATCATAGAAGCTGAAGCTGGATTCTTATAGAATTCCAGTAATAATCAGCTCCTGATTATACAGAACGATTGCCGGTCCAGCAAAAATTAGGTATTAGGATTGGTGCTCTCTCTCTCTCTCTCTCTCTCTCTCTCTCTCTCTCTCTCTCTCTCTCTCTCTCTCTCTCTCTCTCTCTCTCTCTCTCTCTCTCTCTCTCTCTCTCTCTCTCTCTCTCTCTATATATATATATATATATATATATATATATATATATATATATATATATATATATATATATATATATATATAGGTTGAAATAAAATGAAAACGAAATTTCATTTCTCACTCTTAGTATGGCACTTACTTAAATGTAAGTATGTATGTATACGTACATACATATATGTATACAGACGTATAGTAGCATGCATATATATATATATATATATATACAGGTACACATACATATATGCACGCATCAGTTTAGCGGTTCATATATGTATGTGTACCTGTATGTATATATATATATATATATATATGCATGCTACTGTACGTCTGTATACATATATGTATGTACGTATACATACATACTTACACATATATATATATATATATATATATATATATATATATATATATATATATATATATATATATATATATATATATATATATCCTATTACTACTACCTCCACTAATGTTGAGAACAAATTTGGTCGTCCTGACTGCTGCTAGCAATAGATGTGGCTAGTTTGACCTACCTCCTTTTGCCTCTATCTTTGCTACGGCCCTTGATAAACCTGTTTCTACATCATCCACTCTCATCCCAGGAACAGTTTTGATAGCGCTAGTTTGTGATTTAAATTCAGGAATTTTATATTCTTTGAATGAAAAGAACCTTCTGACGAGAATCTTTCTTTGCAACGAAGGCCGTATGGTCTCCGTTTTATTTTTGGGATTCGAAACCGATTGGTAAAGGTAACTATAGTAGGTAAAGTCAATTTTTTAAAATTTATTTTGAAACTTTTTCATTATTTGCTAAACCTTGTTTATATATATATATATATATATATATATATATATATATATACGCACGACGGCGGGGGAGGAGAGGGTGATCATTTCAGAAGTCTGAGATTTTCACACACACGAGGTTATATATATATATATGTATATATATACACACACACACACACACACACACACACACACACACACATATATATATATATATATATATATATATATATATATATATATTATAAATCATAGTAATGAGAGAAAGACAATAAATTATGTCTGATAATAGGGGATATTCCCTATTATCTGACATAATCTATTATGTGTCTTTCTCTCATTACAATGATTTATAAAGAGCTCGGTTTCTCTTCCTTGAATCATAGGGGATTATTGTGAGTTTTTAAATCAACCTTTTGATTTGATATATATATTATATGTGACATTCACAGACTTCTTTACAATTATACTCCTATCGCTTTGGAGGTAAAACTAATATTGATGTTTCAAAACCATCGGACATTATTCGTTTTTTTTTAGTTTTTTTTAGTTAACTTGGTTGGAGAGGGCACCCTGGAAGTTTTCGTATTTGGAGGTGAATATTATGCCCGTCTCGTTTTCGAGGTGAAATTTGTTTCTTCTATTGTTTTAGAACGAATATGGCTTCAGCTGTGAGAAATTATTCGTGTTTTAGTTAACTCGAGGAGGTGGTTGTTTTCAAGCTTTGAAAGAGAAGTAAAATATGATGACAATAAAGCTTTATGTATATTGTACAAGGTTTAAATATAATCTCATAAAACATGTTTCTTCAGTTAAGCATAAAAAAAAACTGTAGTAATAAACCAGAATTCACAGTAAACTATCAAAACATTTTTTTTCTTCCAGTAGCGAGATGACAAAATTAGAATTACAGTTAGCAGCATTTCTAGCTTATCATGTAAGTCTTCGTAGCATCAATTATGTAGAAAAACCTATTAATAAAGGAATTTCTTCATTAACAATAGTAGAACAAAATACACAGCACTTAAAAAATATTTTAACTCCATGTTCACTAAAAAAATAAATTGAAGGTATTAGTAATAGTTCTTGATTTTGAATGACAAACCTGCCATTTTCTAAAAACCAAAACGAGGATTACCATGAAAAAAAAATGCCCCAAAACGGGGAGGAATGAGGCAAAATGGGGAGATTTTACATCATGAAAGCTGTACCCATTTTCACAAGAGAAGACATCTCTCACACACCACAAAGTGGATGGGAGATCTCCCCGTCGGACAGGGAGAGTTGACAGATCTAGAATGAGTCAACTGAAGAGTGAGAGAAAGAGTGGTACTTTTTTTTATTGACCTCGAATGGGTGAAAGGCAAAGTTGATCCCGGCAATATTTGAACTCCGAGCAATACCACAAAGCATTCTATCTGGCGTTCTAACGACCGACACTACCAATTCACCGCCTATGCAGTATAAGCAACACCCATTAAATCTGCTCTGCTACAGCAATAGGGACCTAAAAATAACATCCATTATGAAGATTAAAATCTAGTCTCTTTAACAATGACACAACTGCCGCTCATATCAAGGAAACCATCTTAGATAATAAGAAATTTTAGAGCCACAAAGTCACTACAAACGTTAAGCGCCAACATCTCAGATAATTTTTCCTGATGATCGTACAAGTATAATATGTACAACTACATCCTAAAGACCATCTTTTCTCTTCAGGATAAAAAAAAAAAAGAAAAAATGCTGCAGCTATTGACTTTCCATAAGACCCAAAATAGAACTGCTCCCACATCTGGAGCTCTCGTGTTGCTACACACGCAAACATTCTAGCCTACACTAGCACATTACAACATATGGCTCTCTCTCTCTCTCTCTCTCTCTCTCTCTCTCTCTCTCGCACTCTTTCTCTCTTTCACACACACACACACACACATTCTATCTTTATCTATCTCTCTTTATCTATCTGTCTCCCCCCTCTCTCTCTGTCTATTCTATCGCTACTAAAATGGCGTCTGTTCTACTGTACAAGCTAATTGCTTACTACCTCTTCCTAGGTTCATCTAACACAGCCTTCTTTCTACTTTTCGTACCCCCACTTCTCTCTTAGTGCTAAGCCTACGGAAGCCCCCTCCCTATCCATGTTTTTCTCCCTATGAACGTCGATTTTCAGATAAAAAAGCTGAGCATAAACTATATCAATCTCAGTTATCCTGGTGGTCAGTGGTGGGGGGTGGGGGGTGGGGTGCTGTGAAGGTAATAGGCACTCAGTCTTATCCCATGACGAAGAAAAAAGTATCACAAAATGGAGACATAATACGATTGTAATTCTTAGACAAAATAATGTCCCACTTTTACATAATACCGAAAGAAATTTTAATTTGTTAATGTGTGACCGGGCTATTCTATGACCAGGAAGATCTAATCCAATCATGGGCAAACTGCGGCCAGTTTGGCTTTCTGAATGTCACGCTTAATTTCAAAATTGCCTTTAGTAGAGGATGAGCCACATCATATGCGGCCCATTGCTCAAAAAAGGTTGCCTTTGCCTGATCTAGCCTCTTGTTGTACACATATATATATATATATTTCCCCAAACTCTCACACTCACATCCTCACATACACACACACACGTACACCTACATACATACACACACACCACCTTCCGCCCTCCTGGTGGTGTCGTTGGAGCAGCGTAATGACATACAGCATGTCTTAGGCATGTTTTAAACCTGGCGGAATCCATTCCCTCTTTAGGCTTGAACACATCCTATTTCTTCCAGAGAGAGAGATGATATAGCGGATGGATGTACCCTAGTACCGGACTGGTACTTTTTTTTTATTGACCTTGAAAGGATGAAAAGCAAAGTTAACCTCGGTGGGTCTTGAACTCAGAGTGGAGATGGCCGAAACAAATACATCAAAGCAGCCTATCCAACGTTCTAACGACCCAGCACTTGACCGCCTAATCTAGTAGCTGGGCAAACTGGAAAATATAACTTCAGGTTGGAGAGTCAAGCTAACACCTATATTCAAAATATCATAAATGCATAGTTTTAGATAAGTCAGCAATTAATTCTAAATAATTAGCATTCCAGAGAACATTTTCATGAAAACAAAAATCCTCAAGCTGCTTACTTTATTTGTATATGTCCATAAACTTGATTAAAAAAAACACAACTTCTTTATGGCCTAGTGAAAAATTTATTACTCTTAAGAAGTTGTAGCTTGGCTTTATTTAGCCAAATTAATTTAAAAAAACAACAACAGCAGAGGTTTCAAGATTGGACTACAATCCTCTCAAGGTTACAGGCTATTATTTGTCATTTGGAGTATTTGCTACTTGAATTTTTTTTTCACTTTGAATTTCATATCTGTTGAATTTCATATCAAATTATCAACTAAATTAGAACCGACATAAAGGCTATTAGAACCGACTAAAGGCTATTAGAACCGACATAAAGGCTATTAGAACCGACATAAAGGCTATTAGAACCGACTAAAGGCTATTAGAACCGACATAAAGGCTATTAGAACCGACATAAAGGCTATTAGAACCGACTAAAGGCATCTAAGTGGTGTTCAACTGAGTGATGGAGTTGGCCTGCCAACAATAACAAAAAATATGTGAAGACTTAAGGTACTTCTATCCCGAGGATATGTGTACCTTAATTGATGAAATGTTCATGAAGTATTTTGCAATCCCTATGTTTATAATGTTTGCTGTATTTTTATGTGCAAGCCCTTGTGGGAAATAAAAAAATCATTGTTATTATTGAGTTCAAATTCCGTCGCGGTTAGCTTTGCCTTTCATCCTTACGGGGGGGGGGGGTCGATAAAATAAAGAACCTGTAATGCACTGGGGTCGATTTAATCGACTTCTTTCTCCAAAATAATTGTTAGCCTTGTACCTAAATCAGAAGTGGATTGGCAGTATCGGTAGAGGGTCAGGCGCCATGCTTTGAAGCATAGAGTTACCCCCCTTTATGATCTGAGTTCAAATCCCGCCGAGGTTAACTTTGCCTTTCATCCTTACGGGGTCGATAAAATAAAGTACCAGTAATGCACTGGGATAATTGCTGGCCTGGTGCCAAAAGTAGAAACAATTATTATTATTAACCTTTCATAAAATCTTATAGGACAGAATATTTCTCTTTAAGGGAACCTTGTTCGTTCAGTCAGTTTTGCCAACCAATTTCATCTATTAATATTACTAGTATTCTGTGCCAACCAGTACTCCCAGCCAAGAGTATCAAGTCCCCCCCACCCTTTCTTGTTATTTAACCCCCCTTCCCTTTTATCTCTTCCTGTTTGTTATTTTAATTTTTTTTTATATTTTCCTTTTTGTATACTTTTGATCACTCATAAATATTCTCTAAAACAAATATTGTACATTTACATGTTGATATTGCACTTCCACCCATTCGTCGGAAATCAATGCCTCGCTGATGAGGTCCTAATAATACTAAAACATGTCCGTAGTTATCACGGGATTTGTTAAAATAAAGAAATAAACAATATTAAACATTGGATAATATTTAGTTGCTTTTTTTAATGTTCCTCGCATTAGGCCCGCTCAGGAGCATAGGCCGCCAACAAGTTTTCTCCAGCCATCATGGTTATAAGCTAGTCGCTCCAGCTGACCTCAGGAATATCCCAACCTCTTCGCTTATACCTCCAGATTATGATACCAGATATTCCTAGACCTTTCTATTTTCCTTTTCCCCTGCGGGTTCCATGTCAGGGCTTGCCTTGTGGTACTAGATGCAAGCTTTCAAAGAGATTTATCAATTCATTTCCATCACTTTTGGATAATTCCATCGTGGATTAGATCGCTGCCACAATTTCTGGTTATTAATTGTGTCTAGTCAATGAATTCGAATTTTCCTGCGGCAGGTGTTGACAATAAGGTGTCTGTTTCTGGGCAACATAGGCTGTTTTGCTAGTAATACCTGAACAAATATTTGAATATTCGAATTGAAATCCCCACCGAAGAACTTAATAGAATCTTTTTTCAACAGTAGTAATGACAGCAGAAACAACTTTGATTTTTCAGCTTTATTAATTGGTCCAATTTTCTTCTTGTCATCCTCTCATCCTCTTCTATATACGAATAGAAGGCTCCCTTCAGTCATCACAGACCATGAATTTGCACCTAGAGTGTGCCTATCCGAAGCAACAACCCGAGCAAGGTATTTTTGTAAAAAATCCCCTGTTACCCCACACATGTCTGTCTCCCCCTCTCCTTGCCACCAATATTGTCCAAAGAAAAAGCAAAGGCTGATACAACATGGCACCAGTAAAGTCATAATTAAGTTTTCCAGTTAAGTGATCAGCAGCAACAGGAAATAAAGTGCGTTGCTCAAAGACACAGCGTGCCGCCCAATCAGGGAATCGAAGCTATAATCTTATGAGTGTGAGCCCAACACTTTAACCACTAAGCCACGTGCCTTCACACACACACACACGCACACACACACACACACACACACACACACACACACACACACACACACACACACACACACACACACACACACACACACACACACACACACACACACATATATATATATATATATATAATGTATACAAACACACACAGTGAGAGGAACATAACGTTTCAAAAATGTTGTTTCTTGTTTAGATATGATTCGAGGAAGATTTGGTTGTTGTTTTTAGCAGGTCATATGATCGCGTAGAAGCTATCTTCTTGGCTCATTATTTAAGTGGTTCGCGAAATCTGACATTCCTTGCTTGCCTGCATGTGCAGGGTATGCAATATAGCTGACAAGCGACAATGGCTTTTCATGATATTACAGAAAAAAAAAAGGTGATGATATCATAAATGCTACGATGTTCTGTCTTCAAAATGAAAATGATAAAAACATAAACAAAATAAACACGGATTTTCAAAACTATAAAAAAAAGTGTTATCTCGACCGAATTTAACAAGTGCTAAAAACCATCACCGACATATGACCGCCTCTTTCGTTTACATGTATGTAGTACACCCCCACCGCAGTTTCTATTTCGCCTCAGAAAATGAGCCTAAAATCTTAACGGTCTCTCTATGTCGGGGATGGAGAACCTTTTCAGTCTGAAAAACCTTTTTAGCTTAAAAAAAAAATTATTATTATTAATAAAATACCAGTAATGCACTGAGTAATTGCTGGCCTTGTGCCAAAAGTAGAAACTATTATTATTATTATTACTATTATTATTATTAAGGGCGGTGGATTGGCAGTATCGGTAGAGGGTCGGACGCCATGCTTTGACGCATAGAGTTACGGCCCTTGCCATTCTAAGTTCAAATCCCGCCGAGGTTGACTTTGCCTTTCATCCTTACGGGGTCGATAAAATAAAGTACCAGTAATACACTGGGTAATTGCTGGCCTTGTGCCAAAAGTAGAAACAATTATTATTATTATTATTATTATTATTATTGTGATGATGATGATGATGATTTCTTTATTAGTCACACAGAAGACACGAAGAAAATATTAAAAATGGTGTAACGTGTGCGCGCGCGCGCGCGTGTGTGTTTCGTGTAAAAGAGTGATAACAGTTAACACATACAAAAATAATTCAAACAAAGGAAATTCACCAATAGGAAGGAAACATCCGAGGGTTACTCTTGAAGAAAGTGCCCCTCGCCCCCACACACACTCACTCACAAATGCCACGGTCACCTTGACCGCCAGAGCAAGTGTGCCCTCCCAGCTGTTCTCTTTCAATCTACAGACGTATTCTCAGAGCAGGCTCGTCCCCTCGGACCATGCTCGTCACTCTCATCCACCTTTCAACAAACTGGTTTGAAGGCAGCACTTCCCTCTCTTCCTTGATATTCCGCTTCAAATGAAACTTGAAAAAGTTAATCAGGGCCTCACCGAAGAGCAAAGTGCCTGTCTTGAACCCCTTCAAATGCACCCATCACACAATTTCTTACGCCATTGCTATCAAGTATATAATAACTGCCTGCCCTGCCCAGCTAAAAGAAAAAGCGGCGGAGCGAAGCCTGGCATTCTGTGTGAATTTAATTTTCGTATACAGACGACACTCCTAGGCAACCTAAAAGGTCTGCGCCCTACTTCTATAAAGAGAGACCTGAAGAACATCTCGAATTGAAGGCATAACTTGGTCTCGTCAACACCACAAAGTCAGTCACTACACATCAAAGTAACATTTTGACAAGATTTCACCTTCCTATTAACGAACAACATACAGCTAGAAGACCCCAAACCCAATACAAATGTTATGTGTTATTGCTTAGTTCCAGGTCAGTCTGATTGAGTAGAATTATGGACGAATTCGTTCTAGTTACAATAATCACTCCTTTTTGTATATCAAGGATTTCATGGTTCAACGTGAGCTTTCTTTCTTTTAAGATGTGATTTGAGTAAGATTTGGTTACTATTTCCAGCTGGTCCAACAACCATGTAAATCCACATCAACTGGCTCTGTTTTTCATGGTGACCACAAATCCATTAACATCTCGGTTGATTTTAGTTTTTACCAAATATAATTGTTTCTACTTTAGGCACAAGGCCAGCAATTACCCAGTGCATTACTGGTACTTTATTTTATCGATCCCGTAAGGATGAAAGGCAAAGTCAACCTCGGCGGGATTTGAACTCAGATCGTAAAGGGACGTAACTATGCTGGAAAGCATGGCGTCCGACCCTCTACCGATACTGCCAATCCACCGCCCGTTTTTACCAAATATAATAAACAGTAATTAAGTGGTAGCTCGGGCAGTCGGTTGAATCGACTTATTAAAGCCTTCGTCGGTCAGGATTGAACAGGATTCTTGCATCCCATTAATCTACTACTCTGGGGCAACGTTTCTTGCGAGAATGGAAGTCTCTATAGCAGAGAGTATTAAGTATTATGTGGATGTGTGACTCAGTGCCGGGTTTACCATTGTGCTTAGGTGTGCTCAAGCACAGGACCACGTTGGCCAGGTGGGGTCCATCTTCCCGCCAAAAAAATTCTTATGATGTATTTTTCAAATGTTTGGGGCCTCATAACTGAACTAGCACAGGGCCTCATTTGTCCTAAATCCGACACTGGTGTGACTGTTATTTTAATGATATGCTATACCAACGAAAGGAAATCTAGAAAAATGCCAAATAATTTTAATCTCTTATAAGACATATATATGTGTGAGTATGTAGTTTCAGCTTTGTGTTGCAGTATTTTTTTCAGTGGGTCTTGTTTCCTACCACCTCCATCAGTTTCTGCTACCATTTCTTGAGGTGCTGGTGCAAAGTGCCTTCACCAATTCATTTGTCTCATGCAAACACATGTTATGTAGATAAGGACAGCCTATTGTACTCTTTTCATTAGCCAGCTCTCGATAGAAAATGTCTTTGATGATGCAGCCATCTTCCATGCGGTATATCTGTCCCATGTCAGCGCTGTCTGAGCAGCGTGTTCACACTGGGGAAGCCGGCGCGGGTCTAATCTTAGTGTTGATTGGTCACTTTATCATGCTAGGATATGCCCAAGATCCTATGGAGACTTTTGAGATTGAAGGAGTTAGGTCTTCATTCCTGTCTAAGAAAGACTGTGCAAGTTTTGCTACCTTACAGCAGACCTGTCAACTCTCCCCGTCTCCCCGTTTTTGTGATATTGTGATAATAAGTATAACTTTCATTATGCAAAATCTCCCCGTTTTACCTCATTTCTCCCCATTTGGGGGGCACTTTTTTACATGGTACTCTCCGTTTGGGTTTTTAAAGGTTAGCAAGCCTGTTACATCACTACAGTAGTATACTGACAATATAGACGTTATAAACAACCACCATCTTGGCCTCATCTGTTAATTTGATGGTTTCCTACTATAGTTTGATAAGGCGGGTGAGTGCAGATGCTGCTTTCCAAATACTCTTATCGATTATGTTCTTCCCATATCAATATATGGCACTGTACCAATGTAGAAACTATAAATGCAATCAATCGACTATATATTCCTTCCTTACAAGGAAAACATCATGTACCTTAATGCAATAAATAATAATTCTTTGTGTTAGTTTTGTACTTCTTGATTCAGAAAAAGATTAACCTGAGATTAAATTTGACTTTAATAATAACTTAAAAGACATTTTTAAAAAAAAGTAGCTTAAATACAATTTCTAAATCAAAGAGCAATAGATTAATGAATCGCTAGAACATCTAACAAATTGGTGTCTTCTGTTTAGTTACACACGTTTCTGTTTTTGTTTGTTTGTTGGGTGTTTTTCAGAACCCGCCAGGCTGACTTTCATTATTCTAGTATTTTTTTAAAAAAATAAGTACGAATGAAGAACCATTTAATTTGTTACCTTCTGCTGTTTCAGACACGTGTGCTCCATGAGAGAATTAAAGCTAAAAACCCAAGACCTCAGAACGGTTGCACATTACTAATATTATAGGAAATCACATATCTAATATTTTGCAGAGAACAATGAATATATTTAGGTTAAAAAACAGAGACAAAGCCACTAAGTTTAAGTATATATATATATATATATATGCAGGAGCGGTGGAACTGCGGAGGAAGGGGGCATGCCCCCCCCCCCCCCCCCCCCATTATATTTTTCTCCCCAAACTACCAGAACACACATATATTTGAATATGCGCTACAATTTATGTACATGTTATGTAGAGATAGATGGGAGATATAGATATAGAGAGGGGGAGAGTTTGGTGGTAATTAATATAGAGAGGAAGGTTGGGAGAGTGTGTTGTATATTAGATATAGAGAGGGGGGAGAGTTTGGTGGTAATTGATATAGAGAGGGGGGAGAGTTTGGTGGTAATTGATATAGAGAGGAGGGTTGAGAGAGTGTGTTGTATATTAGAGATAGAGAGGGGGAGAATTTAGTGGTTATAGATACACAGAGAGGGATAATGGGAGTGTCGTGTAGTAGATATACAGATGGTTAGAGTTTAGGGGTGATTGATATACGGGGGGTGGGGTGATTGAGAGAGATAAGTGTAGATATTTATAGAGAGTGAGAGAATGTATTAGTCTTAGATATAGAGAGTGGGATAAGAGAGGTGGTGTCGTGGTAGATATAGAGAGGGGTAGAGTTTGGTTTCAGTAGATAGAGAGAGAGGGATTAAAAGAGAGTTTTCTGTGATAGACATAGAGAGGAGGAGAGTTTGGTGGCACTCTCGGGTCCCAAATAACAGGAGGGGTGGCAATAATGGTGGTGGTGGAGAAGGGAGTTTTGGACCTTGGGAAATCAATAATTGTATAGTGTACGTTCGTAAATATGGGATTTCTTGTAATGTTCTTCTATTGTCATATATAATGTTTTTTTATGTAAAATAAAATAATTATTAGATTCTACAGCTGCTGTATCAATATGAATCACTTACAATAACATTTCACCGGAGATAGATTAGCAAAATTTGATAAGCGTTTGGGGGTGGAATAAAAACAGGGGTGGGGGATCTGACAAATTAATAAGCGAGGGGGTGGGGACGATTATTCGAAACCTGAGTACGTGAATTATTGACGGACGTAGGAATGAAAACTCAATACTGAAGTAGAGTTTAAATATTCCTTTATTATGGCTAAGCCTTGTAACTCTGGAATCTCACCTACGTACTCAGAGGATCATTAGACAAGACTGTCGATCCTGTGAGTGCGCAGGTGAAACTTTAGAGTAACAAAGCTCACCAATAGCCATAATAAATGAATATATATATATATATAAGGTGCGGTAAGATACTAGGTGGCCCATAACACACCAGAGTACTCGATACTTAAGATAGTAGAGTGGGTAATACAAAAAGAGTCAGGACCTCGGCGGCTGAACTCCGGTCGTTTCGACAGCTAGATCCAGCACTATTAGAACTTTGCTAAGTGTTAGATTTGGCATACTTACTTACACTCTCAAACTATCTTCCTTGATTCTTACATGTGAAATTATATCTTCACCTCTTTGAATTCTAGGTTACCGTCTCTATAAATGAAAGATAGTTGTAAAGATTTCTCTCTTAACGCCTGACTGGCTTGGCACCCACGGGTCGGGCTGTCCTCTTACTTCCTCCCCTTTGTTCTTCAAGCCAGCTCAGCACCCACCCCGCAGCTATGAAGGAATTACTACCAAAACACATATCTATTTGGATATGTGTTACAATTTAAGTACATGTTATCTTTATCGCATAACGAAGATTTCTGCTGATATGAGGTGTGTGTGATAAAATAAACAGCACAGCTAGAAGAACGAAAGAATACAAAGAATAGAAAATAATGGGATAGTTGACCTCAAGCTGTGGTGTTGTCCTAAATAGAAAGCTAATCAGAGCTATACTAATACATTGGTTATATTGAAATGCATAAGTATGAAAATACAGTCTTGACTAGTGCAATATGTCCGAACACGGAGAGCCGAACTCCCACCGTCATCGCCCCCATCTCTCTGTGTAGTGAGGAAATGGGGTCCCACGTGTTGACGAAAGTGTTGCTGCAAGTGGCATCCTAGATGAGGGGTTTGCCACCGCGGAACGGGAAGATGGTAATACCGTCTGGCCTTTTGCTGTCCCCTCGATCCAGCCCCACCGGCTCGATCAGAGCTATGATAAACTTAAATGAAAAAACAACAATGTTGTCTTTGATGGAGACGAAGCGAAAGTGTATTTGAATACATATAAAAGTGAGAAATCTGATCACTAGGATAACAGTTAAAACAGCTAAATGCTGTCAAAGTCAGCGATGGGCAAAAATACCTCTTTTCTTTGTTTTCTCTCTTCCTTCTGTTTATGTTGACAGGACCCGCTGGAAGAAGTGTTTGAGGACCCTTCCCCCATGACCACTTCAGGAAGAAGAAGAAGAAGAAGAAGAAGAAGAAGAAGAAATTTTGATTGGGGTTTTCCACAAATATTTTTATTGTTCAGAATGCCGTTATTTCGGGGCTTTGCTATAAAAGAGAATATTTATCTACTTATATATATATAACCAGCAATTTCTCTGTCTGTCTGTCCGACAGTGGAAACACGTGCGTAGAGTGAGAGTGAAAGAAAGAGACAGACTACGAGAGGGGGAGGGAGAGAGAGTGAATAGACGCTAAAACATGTGCTACAGAAACATTACCTTCCCCTCTCCACTGACTTTGGTCACTGAGGCCGAGGGAATCGCTGGTTGCTATAGAGACACCTTGCACAAGCCAGAAGTAACCAGTTCGAGGCGGTTCTGACTTGACACCATGCGAAGAAGGTTGCCATTGAATTTGTGGTTGTTGCTGCTGATAATAAGGACCATTTGAAGAAGGTTGCTGCTGTTGAGGTAATTTATTAATCAGATTGCGCAGTTCCATAACCTACGTTTGATTTGTTCAATTTTTTTCTTCAATTTTTTTGTTGTTTTTTTTATTTCTTATTGAAAAAATATAAATAATAAAATAAGGTTAGAAATTTAAATACAATTAAATACGATTTAATTTCCATTTCCAGCAGCCAATGTCCAGTGTTCAATTTCATGAAAAAATTGGAAATAATTAAAAAAATTGAAGTTTAACTTTTGAACATTTGTTTTGACAATAAAAAAATATTTCCTTATTCACACCTAATGGTATGATTAACATTTCATAGGAATATTTTTTTCTAACCGCCAGTTATTTAAATATTATTAAAAATAAATAAAAAAAAAAAAAGAATGGAAAATTTTGTGGATTTTTTTACCACCTTCCAAGCCTTAAACACTAATTCTCGCGAATTTGTGTTTTGTAATGACCCTCAGGACGCTGCTATTGTTGATTCCAATAGTGCCTGGTATTCGAATATGTTAGTATACAATTTTTTGAATAAAATTAAGGCGCAATTAGAGCTGTCAAACAAAATTTTTTTCGGCTTCGGCCCATATTATATATATATGATGGTGATGATATACATAGTTACATATGTATATGTAATCTCCTTATAAGGAAACACGTGCGCGCGTGCGAATGTTTTTTGCGCACGCGTAGAGAGAGAGTGAGAGTGAAAGAAAGAGAAGACTACGAGAGGGGGATAGCGGGAGGGAGAGAGGGAGAGAGAGAGAGTGAATAGACGCTAAAACACGTGCGCGCGTGCGAATGTTTTTTGCGCACGCGTAGATAGAGAGTGAAAGAAAGAGACAGACTACAAGAGGGGGATAGCGGGAGGGAGAGAGGGGGGAATTGAGGAGTGCTACAGAAACATATATACATTTCTGTGTGTGTGTAATATATATATATATACACACACAGAAATATATATATATACACACAGAAATATATATACATTTCTGTGTGTGTAATATATATATATATACACACAGAAATATATATACATTTCTGTGTGTGTGTAATATATATATATATACACACACAGAAATATATATATATACACACAGAAATATATATACATTTCTGTGTGTGTAATATATATATATATATACACACAGAAATATATATACATTTCTGTGTGTGTAATATATATATATATATATACACACAGAAATATATATACATTTCTGTGTGTGTAATATATATATATACTAGTAGAAAACCACCCGGTGGGTGGTTTTCTGCTAGTCTATATATATAAAACAGAGAATGTCTGTCTGTCTGTCTGTCTGTCTGACTCCCTAAAACTCGAGAACCACCCAACCGATTGTTTTCAAACTTTAGACATGTAATACTTATGGTCCTGTGAGTCTTTTGAGCAAAACATATTTCAAATTTTCAATGCCCTAGGGATCGCAATAGGCGATTAGCGATCTCTCTCTATAATTCTTAGTCTTTCTTTTTAGATAGATACATAGATATAAAGTTGCGCCCTTATAATATCTGTCTGTATGTCTGGCTGTCTGCATTACGACATTATGACGCTATATGTGTGAGTGTGTGTATATATGTATATATAGTGTGTGTATATATATATATAGTGTGTAACGTTTTTCGAAATATTTACTTCTGCGTTCACAGATTTATTATTTTAATTTCAGAAGATCCCGTTAAGGGTGAAAGTAGCGATTCTTTGCTTAAACTTTAATCTGTTATATATATATATATATATATATATATATATAACACATTTAAGCAAAGAATCGCTACTTTCACTCTTAACGGGATCTTCTGAAATTAAAATAATAAATCTGTGAACGCAGAAGTAAATATTTCGAAAAACGTTACACTAAAATTCTTACACTAAAATAAGTGGAAGAATATGCTCCGAAATCATTAGCCGTGTCCGTCGAACATGCGGGTCCAGAATCAGACAGATCCACACAATGATCGCGTCTCGAGCTGTCCGCCGGGGAAACAATTGTAACACACAATAAATTGAGTTCAGTTGCATCACTGATTTTTATATATATATATATATATATATATATATATATATATATATATATATATATATATATATATATATATATATATAAACAAAATTATATATTCGTGAATTTTTTTGTAAGCACAAAATGTAGACACCATCCCGAGGCCGAGGTATTCCGTACTTCTTTGAACTGTTTCAGAAAGGAGGGATAAACATGCCAATCTATGTTTAGAATCCCGAGCAACGCCGGGCCATTCTACTAGTGTAAACTAAATGTCGTTTGGAATTCATAGAATCCCAAACGCAGACCATAATTGTAATCACAGTAGTTTGCTATAAATAATAACTTAGAAAATCGGGTACAATACTAAAGACGTTACGAAGAATCGAACTCCGTATCCCTCAAATTTCTGTTAAGTGCTCTAACTATTGAGCTGAACAAGAAGATTTATATCCAATGTGAGATATATTTATTTTATAGATCAAATGTTAGTTTTAGTAGTCAAAACCATTTGTGACAGTGACATGACCTTCTCTGCTGTCATATCAATGTCATAATTGCAGGTAGAAAATTTAGGAAAACATATCAAACCTAAAATGTTATTTTTCTATTTGTAACCCCCCCCCCCCCCTGTTTTGCAGTGTAATACATTTGTCTATTAAGTTTAATTTTATTTGTTTCCTCGGCTCTCTATTTTTTAAATATCTTTTCTCCCACCACTTCTTTTCTCAATGTCTTATTAATCCTCTAATTTCCTCTCTGTTCTTCTTCATACTCGTATTCTGATGTGTTGCTTATTTTCTCTGAATATTTCCTTTACCTTCCTTCTTTCCACTCTTCTCTCGTTCAACCCATTTCTCTTAAATATTTTCCACGATTGACAGTCAAACTCGGGGGTGGGGTGGGAGGAGAAGTATACCGAATCTCTAAACTCGGGGGTGGGGTGGGAGGAGAAGTATACCGAATCTCTAAACTCGGGGGTGGGGTGGGAGGAGAAGTATACCGAATCTCTAAACTCGGGGGTGGGGTGGGAGGAGAAGTATACCGAATCTCTAAACTCGGGGGTGGGGTGGGAGGAGAAGTATACCGAATCTCTAAACTCGGGGGTGGGGGTGGGAGGAGAAGTATACCGGATCTCTAAACTCGGGGGTGGGGGTGGGAGGAGAAGTATACCGAATCTCTAAACTCGGGGGTGGGGGTGGGAGGAGAAGTATACCGGATCTCTAAACTCGGGGGTGGGGGTGGGAGGAGAAGTATACCGAATCTCTAAACTCGGGGGTGGGGGTGGGAGGAGAAGTATACCGGATCTCTAAACTCGGGGGTGGGGGTGGGAGGAGAAGTATACCGAATCTCTAAACTCGGGGGTGGGGGTGGGAGGAGAAGTATACCGGATCTCTAAACTCGGGGGTGGGGGTGGGAGGAGAAGTATACCGAATCTCTAAACTCGAGGGTGGGGGTGGGAGGAGAAGTATACCGAATCTCTAAACTCGGGGGTGGGGGTGGGAGGAGAAGTATACCGAATCTCTAAACTCGAGGGTGGGGGTGGGAGGAGAAGTATACCGAATCCATAAACTTCTTTACCGTCCTAAGAACGTTGCAAGTCCTCCCTCATTTTTAAAAATTATTAATTAGAAAGGGGACAGCATTAATACGGCTGATGTTCAGCAGGAACAATGTGTAGGTGGCGTAAAAAACAATTCCTGGGGAGGAATGACTTAACAGAGTTAACTCACTCCCCCCCCCCTCCTCTCCCTCTCTCTTTCTCTCTTAAGAGACAGAGAGGGGGTAGGGGTACATCATACAGGACGGATTTCCACAGTTTTTCCCAACCAAGTTACACTCACAAAGTATAGGTCAACCCAAGATACATCTTCAAAGTTCCGCGCAATCGGAACCTGAAACCATATGTATTGCGAAACAAACTTCTTCTTCTTCTTCTTCTTCTTCTTCTTCTTCTTCTTCTTCTTCTTCTTCTTCTTCTTCTTCCTCTTCTTCTTCTTTTTCTCCCGCTTATTCCTGAGAGGGTCCTGGGGGAAGAGTCTTCAAACACTCCTTCCAGCGGGTCCTGTCAGAAACAACCATCTCCAACTGATCTGGTTGAATCCCCAAGCGTGACTAGCCAAGCTCATGGATGTTATCCAACCATCTTGCTCGGGGTCTACTCCTGGGTCTCTTTCCAGTTGGTTTTGCTACAAAATCTGTCCAGCGATTCTTTCCATGCCTATAGTATCGGAGCTGCGATATCTCAATTCGGAGAAGTAGCGGTTCTATCTGGAGTGACTCTCTCATCTCCGAGTTACGCACTTTATCGAGTAACGCTACTCCAAAGACCCGTCGGAGGAACCCCATTTCGGCCGCTTGTATTCGCGATCGTATTCTTTCGGTCATTGCCCAATATTCAGGACCATAGATAAGGGTTGGCATGAATTTTCTATTGGTTTATTATGAAAGAAGGATTAAATCCATTGCCTTTGCAGAGTTAGATAGTCGACATTTTAGAGCACAATGACTGTGTGTAATGATTAGTGCGGGACTAAGAGGTACAGGATATCGATGACTAATGAAGGAGAGATGAATGAGGAGTGCTTGAGTGGAGGTAGCACGAAACTAGCTCTGAAGTGCAGATACCATTGTAGCAACAGTAGAGAGAGATGGACAGAGTGGAGATAGCATATCTGTAATCCAGAGACTAGAGTGTATTTGTGATTGACCTCATGTCAACCAGTTGAAGTGAGCGTGTGTGATTGTGTGTGTGTGTGTGTGCGTGCGTGAGTGTGAGTGTGTGTGCGTGAGTGTGTGCGTGAGTGTGCGCGCGCGCGCGCGCATGTGTGTGCGTCAGTGCGTGTGTGTATACAGTGCCGGATTTAGGACAAATGAGGTCCTGTGTTAGTTAAGTTATGAGGCCCCTTACTTAGGCCCTGAAGGAAGTAAAAACATGTTTTGACAGGAATACGCCCACCCCCCACCCCCTGGCCAATTCGGCCCTGTGTTTAAGCACACCTAAGCACAATAGTAAATCCAGCACTGTGTGTTTGTGTGTGCTTCATTGTGGATTTAACCTGAGCTTCACGTCGGCTTAGTAGATGTTAAGTATTTTCTGGATTTTAAGAAAAAGGCCAATCTTTGCGATGCAGTTTTCGCTATTGAAGATGTCCTCGGTGATAATTAGGTCTAACATTGAAAGTGATCGTAATAGTTTTAGTTGCCTGCTGTTCATGTTTAATAGGGGGCTGAGTGAGATAATATTTTCTTCAGATGTGCAGTGATTGTGACATTTTGCTGTTGAAGGAGGCAAGTATGGCATGACACCACTAGACAGTCTCTCTCTCCCTCTCTCTCTCTCTCTCTCTCTCTCTCTCCCCCTCTCTCTCTATATATATATATGTGTGTGTGTATATATATATATATATATATATATATATATATATATATATATATATATATATATATGTATATATATATATATATGTATATATATGTATATATATATATATATATATATGTATATATATATATATATATATATATATATATATATATATATATATATATGTGTATATATATGTATATATATGTATATATATATATGTATATATGTATATATATGTATATATATATGTATATATATATATATGTATATATATATATATGTATATATATATATATGTATATATATATATATATATATATATATATATATATATATATATATATATATATGTATATAT
>OZ024740.1:387083623-387106123 GCA_964016885.1 Eledone cirrhosa | reverse complement strand
AATAAATGATACAGAGAAAGAGAGAAAGAAAATGACTAAGTGACGTGGAAAGCTTAGAAGACCAGGAGCACAGGCCCTTTCTTAAAATCAAACATTAAAAAAATAGATATATGAAAAAAAGTGAATTGGTGGGATGACGACACACAGCAACACATTCAAGAGAGATGGAGAGTCAGTGTTTAAAATACAGAAAATATGAGACATGCAGGATAAATTAAAATGCTAAGAGAAGGTAAAAATAAAAAAGAGATAATGAATGAGAGGAATGCTGAGGTACATAACGGAATAAGTAAGAATGATACTAACAAAGAAAATAGAAAGAGGAGTTTAAGGGCACAATGCCCTTAAACATTATAGAGAGAAAGGTAGTGATTATAGAGTGAAATACTGAAAGGGAGAGGAGAAAATATGAGATGATGAGAAAAGACAGTAGAAATTTAATAATATTGAGAGAGAGGAGAAGAGAGAGGAAAAGAGAAAGAGCTTAAACGTGGCAATGGGGAATAAAGAAAACAAAAACAATAGAGAGGAGGGGTAGAGAAAGAGAATGCTGGTTGACAGGAAGAGGGGATAATCATAATGTAAAGGTGGCGATGAAGGAAAAGGAGGAGGGTAAAAGAAAAGTAGTAGGGGGAGGATGTAGGAGAAAGGAAGAGAATGTTGTAAGGAAAGAAAAACAAGGAGTGTGTGGGGGGGGGGGGGAGAAAGAGAAAGCAACAATAGAAAGAGGGAAGGTAAAGTGGAAAGAGAGGGAAAGAAAGAACAATAACTTCAGTGTCATTTGGAATATAAAGCAGAACAGTGTAACTTTTTAAGAGCCTAAACGAAGATAAGATTTACCGCTGTACATATAGGTACCACTGAAAAACATCTCCTGTTAGACAGAAAATATAGAACTAACATCATCGACAGCCATAGTTACGGAAGAAAATTCAATAAAATAAATCGATCAGCTATTATATAAATCATGTCTTTCCATTTAAGACAGCGAACATTATATAACCACTTGTTGCATAATTTTATCAATAGACGGACGTTTTGTGGTTTCTCATGCGTTATTAGAAATGTTATAAACAGTCAACAAAAATCATGTGTGAATCTGCTGCGACCAACACAATCAATGCAAGTGACATTCTGGCGACATATACACTTGCAGAAGATCGGGGTTGTTGGAGTGCCATTAAATAAAGGACAGGTAAGATTGTATTTACGTTATCTTGTTTCTATTTTCTTTATCTTATATTTCAACTACACGAAGAGAACTGTGTATCAGAATGGACAAGGAACATTATAGTCTTCATCCAGTCATGTATATGGTTTATCTTTATTTTTTTTTTTTTTTCACCAATTTTCTCAAAAAAACGAATGGACATGCGTATGTATGTTCATTTGTTGAAACGGCTTTTAATTCTCAAATTCCTAATGCGACACAACCAATTATATATATATATATATAATTTGTATGTGTGTATACATCATATGAAAAACAAATGTTTGTCAAATTTAACAACCGAATGCAGTAGAAGCTTATAAATCCCTGATGTTGATAAACACACCACACACACATATATAGTAATAACATTTTAAAATACATTATTTACCCCCCCCCCCCCCCCCAAACCGACAAATGACAAAATATTTCCTCGAACTTTCTTGTGGTTCCCTATACTTATTACAATTGGCAGTTTTAACCCATTAGTTACTAAACCGGTTCTGGTTCTATGAAATAAAACCACCCATTTTAAAGGTTGCCAGTTTTAATAAAAATATCCCAACATAATTTTATATAAGAATCTTAAGTTACTTCGTAATGAAATAATTAATAATTTTAGTAAATCTCTCGAAATTCTTCAATAATTAATTAAAATAGTGTATTTCATTAGAGATGCGATCACGAAAGGGATAAACAAACTAAAAATGATTTCTTAAAAGTTTGTGACAGTTTAAATGAGCTGTACTGTGGCTATCCAATTTAACAGTACAATTCATTTCTGTGTGTCTACCACGTAAATAAGATTTTTACCTGTTCATATTCATTTATTTTATTTCGTTTCTCTACTACTGTTCTCAACTATTTATATGGTGACACTCCAGCTGCAAGAAATCGCTTTCATCGACCACCAACACGTGGCTTGTCTACTCGCTGATTTAGCTTATGTTATATATATTGCTTTCTATAATTATTTTTATCCCACTAACCAATTTTAAAGATAAAAGTGTTTTTTTTTTTTTTTTTTAATTTTATTAAATAGGGGGCAGGATTTATAAATTTCTGCTCTGTTTGAATGTATTTAACTTACCGAACTTACAACAACGATAGCAACAATAAACACAAAAGTAGCTGGAAGGATGTAAACATCTGCTGTCAGTTGTTTTCTTCTTTATATTTCTATAAATTGAAGCTGTGGAGATGACCATGTTCAATATTTCACGGTTCTTAATGCAAATCTCGTCATTCGTCGATGAATGTTACATTTCATCATTTTTTTAAAAGGACTTGATGAATTAATTACCCGACTAAAAAATACTGGGGTGGGGGGTGAAATGTATAATTTAGATCCCTTCTACTAATTTGTTGTTGTCTTGAGTCAGTCCTGATCGAGTAAACATTAAAGGCGTTCCAATCATGACCATTTTGTCTGTATATCAGGGGCTACACTGTCGACTGTTTAGCAAAATTTAAGATGCATAGGAGATTTGGTTGATATTTCTAGCAAGTCAAGCGAATTGTTTCGTCTCCTCGCAAGTACTTGTTGTTTAGTACCCAAGAAAACATCGATTGAGCAGACATGATCAAAGGCATTCTAGTCGTGAGCATTTCGTCTTTTCCCTATTATTCAACGTGTGCTTGAGGTGGCTGCTGTCTCGAGCGGATCATACGACCTCGTAGAGACTCCCCTGTTGGCACCGGTGTTGAAAGACACCTATATTTAGTAAAAACAAATAACGTCGATCTTGTAATTTCATAAAATGGTTAATGTGTTGATAAATGCTACTTGTCACGACAGGTAATGTTGAGAATATAGACCTTTACCACCTGCTTTCTTTTTTTTATTTACATATATAATATAATTTTAGATACACTATCTGAAGAAAAAAAAGGCAGGATGGTCACGACTGACGTGTTTTTGATCATAGGTTTTTCAGTCAACATTGATCTCAGACTAAATAACCACATAGAAACGCAGAGAGCATCTTTGCGGTCACTCGAACTGCTGGAAATAAGCCTTTTCTATTTTAAAGACAGTAAGGCAGTGGTTTTTAACTTTTTTCTATCGTGGCATCCTTAGAGATTTTGAAATTCCATGCCACACCCTTCGGCTAGTGCCTATGACAAAAGAACTTCAATTTCCAGGTCAAATTATCAGTTTCTTAGCTGCTACTAATTAATTAACTACTATAATTAATAAATACAAATTTTTGAAAATGATAGAAAATATCCAATAAAAGTATGGAGATAGTATATTTAAAATTATATTATACAAATATTATTCTATCAGTGCTGTCCTAGGGTTAAACAGTAGCAAAACAAGTTTCTAAAGAAATTGATAAACTTCGTATAATATGAATGAATGTATGAATAAATATATATATATATTTTAAACTTTATTTCATAAATACATTACAAATCGTTTGCAATTCTTTCAGAATGAAAATATAAACAGAGCATATAAATAAATTTACAGTAGAATAACATATGTTTTAAATATATACATAAATAACATTACAAATGCTTAGATAACATTATATATATAAATTGTGTAAAGAATTAATTGAAATCTTACAGCTGAAAGTTTCTAGTTTTATCTCTAATTACAAATTCCGATAATGTTCAAATGTTTCCGAGCTACTGGAGATGGAAGGTAGAATGTTATGTACGCTTTATCAAAAGACCTTATATAATGTAGCAGAATGTATTCTTATCGCCGTAGTACAGTAAGGTTCCAGTGGTAAACTGTAGGGGTTGGATGGGGTAAATTAACTGATTCTCAACTTTTTTTAATTATTATTATTACACCCGTCGCAGAGACAGATGTAATCGTCTTTCTTTTTATTTTATTTTAAAATGTTATGGTTTGGGGTGAAACTTATGTTTTTCTTATTGTTGGTGTGTTTTGAACGAATGTTGCCTTCGAAACGGTCGTACATTTTTCGTTTTCTGTGATTCATCCACCCGAGAACTCCATAACACCCGTCTCGGAGATGGATGTAATAATAAAAATGACCAACAGAGATTTTATTCAACAAGCAAATGGTGTGTTTATATAAGGTTTATGCTTTGCTAAAAGAACAAATTAAAAAAAATAGACATGCCCTCTCAATTGCACACTGCTAGGGAATGCCAGTGTTGCCTTCTAAAAAAAAAATTTGTACAAGCCAATAAACGAGTGATAAGCGAGGCTAAGGCAGTGGAGTAGTCAAGCACATTCACGAGCATCACCTGATATTTCAATAAGGCCAACGATGACAAATTTCGCTGTTTCCCAGAACGTCTTGAATATCAAAATATGTACGATGTAATTAACCGATAAATCACGGTATTTTAGTAGTTTATTCCGTTCGGCTCCGGATGCAATGACGCCCACTTTTACCGTTGCATCTTGGATGTGAGACAGTTAGTTTCTGAGAGTGGTGTCCCATAAAATTTGAATTTGAAAAGAAAATGTGAAAGTAGGCCTATTTTGTTTATCAAAATAGTTGTTTTCTTGTTAGTGTTAACCTTAACGATATGAATTTTATAATATGTATGTGCTAGTTATTATAGTCCTAGTATTGGCATCTGCTTATTACAAATTGTTCATAGGTAATTAAAATAATGCAGTTTGATGCAATTATTGTTATTTGAACCTAAAATAATACTGATAAAAACAGTATTTAAAAACTTCCGCCTTGTCAGTTGCTCTATTATAGTAGCGATGTAAACTCAAATTACTGAAGTAAACAGATGGGGTAAAATTACATACGAAACGTTGCCACGGGGTAAGCTAGTCGAAAAATATTGGGGAACCCCCTTACCTACGACTTTAATAATCTGGAAATCTCTGAACGGATCTACACACCAATTCTTTTACCATAAAAGAATAAGACCGCGTGCCTAATAAAGAAACAGAAAAGAAAGACATATATGTAGTTTAGAAACATAGTTATATAATATATATATTTTTTTTACTAATTGGACTCATTTTATTATTACTAACTCGTCAAATTTGCTGGCCTTGTGCCAAAATTAGAATTATCAACTTGGGCTCCTTTCTGCCTCTACGAATTGGTACTTCACGAAACTAAATATCATACAGTATTTAGTTTCCTTTACATTCTGATTTTCGAAACTCGCGGGGATCGCCTTTTTATTTTATTTATCTAAGATCGATGCAATAAATACTGCGCATGTATTCGTGTTCACGAGATCGATTTAGTTTAAGTTCAATTTGTACTAACGTAAGAAATGTATATGACTTAAATGTTTACTTTCCTCGGCGTTCTGTTTAAAAACCTCATGGGGATAGCAGCCTTTGCTATTCCTCGTGTACTTTAAGATTGTCGAAATGAACTAATGTAAGACATATGATAATTCAAGTATATAGTTCTCTCCTCTACATATATTCTATATCAATTGGCAATAAGCTGCAGTCTTATAAATATATCTGTAATATTGAAACTTGGTTAACTCTAGGTGTATGCCTGCCCCTCTATCGTACCATTCCTACTGCCTGCCTCTCTCTATCATACCATTCCTACTGCCTGCCCCTCTATCGTACCATTCCTACTGCCTGTCTCTCTCTATCATACCATTCCTACTGCCTGTCTCTCTCTATCGTACCATTCCTACTGCCTGTCTCTCTCTATCATACCATTCCTACTGCCTGCCTCTCTCTATCATACCATTCCTACTGCCTGCCTCTCTCTATCATACCATTCCTACTGCCTGTCTCTCTCTATCGTACCATTCCTACTGCCTGCCCCTCTCTATCGTACCATTCCTACTGCCTGCCTCTCTCTATCATACCATTCCTACTGCCTGCCTCTCTCTATCATACCATTCCTACTGCCTGCCTCTCTCTATCATACCATTCCTACTGCCTGTCTCTCTCTATCATACCATTCCTACTGCCTGCCCCTCTCTATCGTACCATTCCTACTGCCTGCCTCTCTCTATCATACCATTCCTACTGCCTGCCTCTCTCTATCATACCATTCCTACTGCCTGCCTCTCTCTATCATACCATTCCTACTGCCTGTCTCTCTCTATCGTACCATTCCTACTGCCTGCCTCTCTCTATCATACCATTCCTACTGCCTGCCTCTCTCTATCATACCATTCCTACTGCCTGCCTCTCTCTATCATACCATTCCTACTGCCTGTCTCTCTCTATCGTACCATTCCTACTGCCTGCCCCTCTCTATCGTACCATTCCTACTGCCTGCCTCTCTCTATCATACCATTCCTACTGCCTGCCTCTCTCTATCATACCATTCCTACTGCCTGTCTCTCTCTATCATACCATTCCTACTGCCTGCCTCTCTCTATCGTACCATTCCTACTGCCTGCCTCTCTCTATCATACCATTCCTACTGCCTGTCTCTCTCTATCGTACCATTCCTACTGCCTGCCTCTCTCTATCATACCATTCCTACTGCCTGCCTCTCTCTATCGTACCATTCCTACTGCCTGCCTCTCTCTATCATACCATTCCTACTGCCTGTCTCTCTCTATCGTACCATTCCTACTGCCTGCCTCTCTCTATCATACCATTCCTACTGCCTGCCTCTCTCTATCGTACCATTCCTACTGCCTGTCTCTCTCTATCATACCATTCCTACTGCCTGCCCCTCTCTATCGTACCATTCCTACTGCCTGCCTCTCTCTATCATACCATTCCTACTGCCTGCCTCTCTCTCATACCATTCCTACTGCCTGCCTCTCTCTATCATACCATTCCTACTGCCTGCCTCTCTCTATCATACCATTCCTACTGCCTGCCCCTCTCTATCGTACCATTCCTACTGCCTGCCTCTCTCTATCATACCATTCCTACTGCCTGCCCCTCTCTATCATACCATTCCTACTGCCTGCCTCTCTCTATCATACCATTCCTACTGCCTGCCTCTCTCTATCATACCATTCCTACTGCCTGCCTCTCTCTATCATACCATTCCTACTGCCTGCCTCTCTCTATCATACCTTCCCTACTGCCTGTCTCTCTCTATCATACCATTCCTACTGCCTGCCTCTCTCTATCATACCATTCCTACTGCCTGCCCCTCTCTCATACCATTCCTACTGCCTGCCTCTCTCTATCATACCATTCCTACTGCCTGTCTCTCTCTATCATAACATTCCTACTGCCTGCCCCTCTCTATCATACCATTCCTACTGCCTGCCCCTCTCTATCATACCATTCCTACTGCCTGCCTGCCCCTCTCTATCGTACCATTCCTACTGCCTGTCTCTCTCTATCATACCATTCCTACTGCCTGCCTCTCTCTATCGTACCATTCCTACTGCCTGCCTCTCTCTATCATACCATTCCTACTGCCTGCCTCTCTCTATCATACCATTCCTACTGCCTGTCTCTCTCTATCGTACCATTCCTACTGCCTGCCTCTCTCTATCGTACCATTCCTACTGCCTGCCTCTCTCTATCGTACCATTCCTACTGCCTGTCTCTCTCTATCATACCATTCCTACTGCCTGTCTCTCTCTATCGTACCATTCCTACTGCCTGTCTCTCTCTATCATACCATTCCTACTGCCTGTCTCTCTCTATCGTACCATTCCTACTGCCTGTCTCTCTCTATCGTACCATTCCTACTGCCTGCCTCTCTCTATCGTACCATTCCTACTGCCTGCCCCTCTCTATCATACCATTCCTACTGCCTGTCTCTCTCTATCGTACCATTCCTACTGCCTGTCTCTCTCTATCATACCATTCCTACTGCCTGTCTCTCTCTATCGTACCATTCCTACTGCCTGCCCCTCTCTATCATACCATTCCTACTGCCTGCCTCTCTCTATCGTACCATTCCTACTGCCTGTCTCTCTCTATCATACCATTCCTACTGCCTGTCTCTCTCTATCATACCATTCCTACTGCCTGCCTCTCTCTATCATACCATTCCTACTGCCTGTCTCTCTCTATCATACCATTCCTACTGCCTGTCTCTCTCTATCATACCATTCCTACTGCCTGCCTCTCTCTATCGTACCATTCCTACTGCCTGCCCCTCTCTATCATACCATTCCTACTGCCTGTCTCTCTCTATCGTACCATTCCTACTGCCTGTCTCTCTCTATCGTACCATTCCTACTGCCTGCCTCTCTCTATCGTACCATTCCTACTGCCTGCCCCTCTCTATCATACCATTCCTACTGCCTGCCTCTCTCTATCGTACCATTCCTACTGCCTGCCTCTCTCTATCATACCATTCCTACTGCCTGTCTCTCTCTATCATACCATTCCTACTGCCTGTCTCTCTCTATCGTACCATTCCTACTGCCTGTCTCTCTCTATCATACCATTCCTACTGCCTGTCTCTCTCTATCGTACCATTCCTACTGCCTGCCCCTCTCTATCATACCATTCCTACTGCCTGTCTCTCTCTATCATACCATTCCTACTGCCTGTCTCTCTCTATCATACCATTCCTACTGCCTGCCTCTCTCTATCGTACCATTCCTACTGCCTGCCCCTCTCTATCATACCATTCCTACTGCCTGTCTCTCTCTATCGTACCATTCCTACTGCCTGTCTCTCTCTATCATACCATTCCTACTGCCTGTCTCTCTCTATCATACCATTCCTACTGCCTGTCTCTCTCTATCATACCATTCCTACTGCCTGTCTCTCTCTATCATACCATTCCTACTGCCTGTCTCTCTCTATCATACCATTCCTACTGCCTGTCTCTCTCTATCATACCTTCCCTACTGCCTGTCTCTCTCTATCGTACCTTCCCTACTGCCTGTCTCTCTCTATCGTACCATTCCTACTGCCTGTCTCTCTCTATCATACCATTCCTACTGCCTGTCTCTCTCTATCATACCATTCCTACTGCCTGTCTCTCTCTATCGTACCATTCCTACTGCCTGCCTCTCTCTATCATACCATTCCTACTGCCTGCCTCTCTCTATCGTACCATTCCTACTGCCTGTCTCTCTTTATCATACCATTCCTACTGCCTGCGCCTCTCTATCATACCATTCCTATTGCCTGCCTCTCTCTATCATACCATTCCTACTGCCTGCCTCTCTCTATCGTACCATTCCTATTGCCTGCCTCTCTCTATCATACCATTCCTACTGCCTGTCTCTCTCTATCATACCATTCCTACTGCCTGTCTCTCTCTATCATACCATTCCTACTGCCTGTCCCTCTATCGTACCATTCCTATTGCCTGTCTCTCTCTATCATACCATTCCTACTGCCTGTCTCTCTCTATCATACCATTCCTACTGCCTGTCTCTCTCTATCATACCATTCCTACTACCTGCCTGTCTCTATCATACCATTCCTACTGCCTGTCTCTCTCTATCATACCATTCCTACTACCTGCCTCTCTCTATCATACCATTCCTACTGCCTGCCCCTCTCTATCATACCATTCCTATTGCCTGCCTCTCTCTATCATAACATTCCTACTGCCTGTCCCTCTATCGTACCATTCCTATTGCCTGCCTCTCTCTATCGTACCATTCCTACTGCCTGTCTCTCTCTATCATACCATTCCTACTGCCTGCCTCTCTCTATCGTACCATTCCTACTGCCTGCCTCTCTCTATCATACCATTCCTACTGCCTGTCTCTCGCTATCATACCATTCCTACTGCCTACCCCTCTCTATGATACCATCCCTACTGCCTGCCCCTCTCTATCATACCATTCCTACTACCTGCCCCTCTCTATCATACCATTCCTACTGCCTGTCTCTCGCTATCATACCATTCCTATTGCCTGTCTCTCTCTATCGTACCATTCCTACTGCCTGCCTCTCTCTATCGTACCATTCCTACTGCCTGCCTCTCTCTATCGTACCATCCCTTCTGCCTGCCTCTCTCTATCGTACCATTCCTACTGCCTGCCTCTCTCTATCGTACCATTCCTACTGCCTGCCTCTCTCTATCGTACCATTCCTACTGCCTGCCTCTCTCTATCATACCATTCCTACTGCCTGCCTCTCTCTATCGTACCATTCCTACTGCCTGTCTCTCTCTATCGTACCATTCCTACTGCCTGCTCCTCTCTATCATACCATTCCTACTGCCTGCCTCTCTCTATCATACCATTCCTACTGCCTGTCTCTCTCTATCGTACCATTCCTACTGCCTGCTCCTCTCTATCATACCATTCCTACTGCCTGTCTCTCTCTATCGTACCATTCCTACTGCCTGTCTCTCTCTATCGTACCATTCCTACTGCCTGTCTCTCTCTATCGTACCATTCCTACTGCCTGTCTCTCTCTATCGTACCATTCCTACTGCCTGTCTCTCTCTATCGTACCATTCCTACTGCCTGCCTCTCTCTATCGTACCATTCCTACTGCCTGTCTCTCTCTATCGTACCATTCCTACTGCCTGTCTCTCTCTATCGTACCATTCCTACTGCCTGCCTCTCTCTCATACCATTCCTACTGCCTGTCTCTCTCTATCGTACCATTCCTACTGCCTGCTCCTCTCTATCATACCATTCCTACTGCCTGCCTCTCTCTCATACCATTCCTACTGCCTGTCTCTCTCTATCGTACCATTCCTACTGCCTGCTCCTCTCTATCATACCATTCCTACTGCCTGCCTCTCTCTATCGTACCATTCCTACTGCCTGTCTCTCTCTATCGTACCATTCCTACTGCCTGTCTCTCTCTATCGTACCATTCCTACTGCCTGCCTCTCTCTCATACCATTCCTACTGCCTGTCTCTCTCTATCGTACCATTCCTACTGCCTGCCTCTCTCTCATACCATTCCTACTGCCTGTCTCTCTCTATCGTACCATTCCTACTGCCTGCTCCTCTCTATCATACCATTCCTACTGCCTGCCTCTCTCTATCGTACCATTCCTACTGCCTGTCTCTCTCTATCATACCATTCCTACTGCCTGCCTCTCTCTCATACCATTCCTACTGCCTGTCTCTCTCTATCGTACCATTCCTACTGCCTGCTCCTCTCTATCATACCATTCCTACTGCCTGCCTCTCTCTATCGTACCATTCCTACTGCCTGTCTCTCTCTATCGTACCATTCCTACTGCCTGTCTCTCTCTATCGTACCATTCCTACTGCCTGTCTCTCTCTATCGTACCATTCCTACTGCCTGCTCCTCTCTATCATACCATTCCTACTGCCTGCCTCTCTCTATCGTACCATTCCTACTGCCTGTCTCTCTCTATCGTACCATTCCTACTGCCTGCTCCTCTCTATCATACCATTCCTACTGCCTGTCTCTCTCTATCATACCATTCCTACTGCCTGTCTCTCTCTATCGTACCATTCCTACTGCCTGTCTCTCTCTATCGTACCATTCCTACTGCCTGTCTCTCTCTATCATACCATTCCTACTGCCTGTCTCTCTCTATCGTACCATTCCTACTGCCTGTCTCTCTCTATCGTACCATTCCTACTGCCTGTCTCTCTCTATCATACCATTCCTACTGCCTGTCTCTCTCTATCATACCATTCCTACTGCCTGTCTCTCTCTATCATACCATTCCTACTGCCTGTCTCTCTCTATCGTACCATTCCTACTGCCTGTCCCTCTCTATCGTACCATTCCTACTGCCTGCCTCTCTCTATCGTACCATTCCTACTGCCTGCCCCTCTCTATCGTACCATTCCTACTGCCTGTCTCTCTCTATCGTACCATTCCTACTGCCTGCCCCTCTCTATCATACCATTCCTACTACCTGCCTCTCTCTATCATACCATTCCTACTGCCTGCCTCTCTCTATCGTACCATTCCTACTGCCTGCCCCTCTCTATCGTACCATTCCTACTGCCTGCCCCTCTCTATCGTACCATTCCTACTGCCTGTCTCTCTCTATCGTACCATTCCTACTGCCTGCCCCTCTCTATCGTACCATTCCTACTGCCTGCCCCTCTCTATCATACCATTCCTACTGCCTGTCTCTCTCTATCATACCATTCCTACTGCCTGCCTCTCTCTATCGTACCATTCATACTGCCTGCCCCTCTCTATCGTACCATTCCTACTGCCTGCCCCTCTCTATCATACCATTCCTACTGCCTGTCTCTCTCTATCGTACCATTCCTACTACCAACCCCTCTCTATGATACCATCCCTACTGCCTGCCTCTCTCTATCATACAATTCCTACTGCCTGTCTCTATCGTATCATTCCGACTGCCTGTCTCTCTCTATCATACCATTCCTACTGCCTGCCCCTCTATCGTACCATTCCTACTGCCTGCCCCTCTATCGTACCATTCCTACTGCCTGCCCCTCTATCGTACCATTCCTACTGCCTGCCTCTCTCTATCATACCATTCCTACTGCCTGCCCCTCTATCGTACCATTCCTACTGCCTGTCTCTCTCTATCATACCATTCCTACTGCCTGCCTCTCTCTATCATACCATTCCTACTGCCTGCCCCTCTATCGTACCATTCCTACTGCCTGTCTTTCTCTATCGTACCATTCCTACTGCCTGCCTCTCTCTATCATACCATTCCTACTGCCTGCCTCTCTCTATCGTACCATTTCTACTGCCTGCCCCTCTCTATCATATCATTCCTACTGCCTGCCCCTCTATCGTACCATTCCTACTGCCTGCCTCTCTATCATACCATTCCTACTGCCTGCCTCTCTCTATCATACCATTCCTACTACCTGCCTCTCTCTATCGTACCATTCCTACTGCCTGCCCCTCTCTATCATACCATTCCTACTACCAACCCCCCTCTATCGTACCATTCCTACTGCCTGCCTCTCTATCATACCATTCCTACTGCCTGCCCCTCTCTATCATACCATTCCTACTGCCTGCCTCTCTCTATCATACCATTCCTACTGCCTGCCCCTCTCTATCATACCATTCCTACTACCAACCCCCCTCTATCGTACCATTCCTACTGCCTGCCTCTCTATCATACCATTCCTACTGCCTGCCTCTCTCTATCATACCATTCCTACTGCCTGTCTTTCTCTATCATACCATTCCTACTGCCTACCTCTCTCTCTATCGTACCATTCCTACTGCCTGCCCCTCTCTATCATACCATTCCTACTGCCTGCCTCTCTCTATCGTACCATTCCTACTGCCTGCCTCTCTCTATCGTACCATTCATACTGCCTGCCCCTCTCTATCATACCATTCCTACTGCCTGCCTCTCTCTATCGTACCATTCCTACTGCCTGCCCCTCTCTATCATACCATTCCTATTGCCTGTCTCTCTCTATCATACCATTCCTACTGCCTGCCTCTCTCTATCATACCATTCCTACTGCCTGTCTCTCTCTATCATACCATTCCTACTGCCTGCCTCTCTCTATCATACCTTCCCTACTGCCTGCCTCTCTCTATCGTACCATTCCTACTGCCTGCCTCTCTCTATCATACCTTCCCTACTGCCTGCCTCTCTCTATCGTACCATTCCTACTACCTGCCTCTCTCTATCGTACCATTCCTACTGCCTGCCCCTCTCTATCATACCATTCCTACTACCTGCCTCTCTCTATCGTACCATCCCTACTACCAACCCCTCTCTATGATACCATCCCTACTGCCTGCCCCTCTCTATCATACCATTCCTACTGCCTGTCTCTCTCTATCATACCATTCCTACTGCCTGCCCCTCTCTATCATACCATTCCTACTGCCTGCCTCTCTCTATCATACCATTCCTACTGCCTGCCCCTCTCTATCATACCATTCCTACTGCCTGCCTCTCTCTATCATACCATTCCTACTGCCTGTCTCTCTCTATCACACCATTCCTACTGCCTGCCTCTCTCTATCGTACCATCCCTACTACCAACCCCTCTCTATGATACCATTCCTACTACCTGCCTCTCTCTATGATACCATTCCTACTGCCTGCCTCTCTCTATCGTACCATTCCTACTGCCTGCCCCTCTATCGTACCATTCCTACTACCTGCCTCTCTCTATCATACCATTCCTACTGCCTGTCTCTCTCTATCATACCATTCCTACTGCCTGCCCCTCTCTATCATACCATTCCTACTACCTGCCTCTCTCTATCGTACCATTCCTACTGCCTGCCTCTCTCTATCATACCATTCCTACTGCCTGCCTCTCTCTATCATACCATTCCTACTGCCTGCCTCTCTCTATGATACCATTCCTACTGCCTGCCTCTCTCTATCGTACCATTCCTACCGCCTGCCTCTCTCTATCGTACCATTCCTACTGCCTGTCTCTCTCTATCATACCATCCCTACTGCCTGTCTCTCTCTATCATACCATCCCTACTGCTTGTCTCTCTCTATCATATCATTCCTACTGCCTGTCTCTCTCTATCATACCATCCCTACTGCCTGTCTCTCTCTATCATACAATTCCTACTGCCTGCCTCTCTCTATCATACCATTCCTACTGCCTGCCTCTCTCTATCGTACCATTCCTACTGCCTGTCTCTCTCTATCATACCATCCCTACTGCTTGTCTCTCTCTATCATACCATTCCTACTGCCTGTCTCTCTCTATCATACCATTCCTACTGCCTGTCTCTCTCTATCATACCATTCCTACTGCCTGCCTCTCTCTATCATACCATTCCTACTGCCTGCCTCTCTCTATCGTACCATCCCTACTGCCTGTCTCTCTCTATCATACCATTCCTACTGCCTGTCTCTCTCTATCATAACATTCCTACTACCTGCCTCTCTCTATCATACCATTCCTACTGCCTGCCTCTCTCTATCATACCATTCCTACTGCCTGCCTCTCTCTATCATACCATTCCTACTGCCTGCCTCTCTCTATCGTACCATCCCTACTGCCTGCCCCTCTCTATCATACCATTCCTACTGCCTGCCCCTCTCTATCATACCATTCCTACTGCCTGCCTCTATCTATCATACCATTCCTACTGCCTGCGCCTCTCTATCATACCATTCCTACTGCCTGCCTCTCTCTATCATACCTTCCCTACTGCCTGTCTCTCTCTATCGTACCTTCCCTACTGCCTGCCTCTCTCTATCATACCATTCCTACTGCCTGCCCCTCTCTATCATACCATTCCTACTGCCTGCCCCTCTCTATCATACCATTCCTACTGCCTGCCTCTATCTATCATACCATTCCTACTGCCTGCGCCTCTCTATCATACCATTCCTACTGCCTGCCTCTCTCTATCATACCTTCCCTACTGCCTGTCTCTCTCTATCGTACCTTCCCTACTGCCTGCCTCTCTCTATCATACCATTCCTACTGCCTGCCCCTCTCTATCATACCATTCCTACTGCCTGCCCCTCTCTATCATACCATTCCTACTGCCTGCCTCTATCTATCATACCATTCCTACTGCCTGCGCCTCTCTATCATACCATTCCTACTGCCTGCCTCTCTCTATCATACCTTCCCTACTGCCTGTCTCTCTCTATCGTACCTTCCCTACTGCCTGCCTCTCTCTATCATACCATTCCTACTGCCTGCCCCTCTCTATCATACCATTCCTACTGCCTGTCTCTCTCTATCGTACCATTCCTACTGCCTGCCTCTCTCTATCATACCATTCCTACTGCCTGCCCCTCTCTATCATACCATTCCTACTGCCTGCCTCTATCTATCATACCATTCCTACTGCCTGCCTCTATCTATCATACCATTCCTACTGCCTGCCTCTCTCTATCGTACCATCCCTACTGCCTGCCCCTCTCTATCATACCATTCCTACTGCCTGCCCCTCTCTATCATACCATTCCTACTGCCTGCCTCTATCTATCATACCATTCCTACTGCCTGCCCCTCTCTATCATACCATTCCTACTGCCTGCCTCTCTCTATCATACCATTCCTACTGCCTGCCTCTCTCTATCATACCTTCCCTACTGCCTGTCTCTCTCTATCGTACCATTCCTACTGCCTGCCCCTCTCTATCATACCATTCCTACTGCCTGCCTCTCTCTATCATACCATTCCTACTGCCTGTCTCTCTCTATCATACCATTCCTACTGCCTGCCTCTATCTATCATACCATTCCTACTGCCTGCCCCTCTCTATCATACCATTCCTACTGCCTGTCTCTCTCTATCATACCATTCCTACTGCCTGTCTCTCTCTATCATACCATTCCTACTGCCTGCCTCTATCTATCATACCATTCCTACTGCCTGCCTCTCTCTATCGTACCATTCCTACTGCCTGCCCCTCTCTATCGTACCATTCCTACTGCCTGCCTCTCTCTATCATACCATTCCTACTGCCTGCCTCTCTCTATCATACCATTCCTACTGCCTGCCTCTCTCTATCATACCATTCCTACTGCGTGCCTCTCTCTATCATACCATTCCTACTGCCTGCCTCTCTCTATCATACCTTCCCTACTGCCTGTCTCTCTCTATCATACCATTCCTACTGCCTGTCTCTCTCTATCATACCATTCCTACTGCCTGTCTCTCTCTATCATACCATTCCTACTGCCTGCCTCTCTCTATCGTACCATTCCTACTGCCTGTCTCTCTCTATCATACCATTCCTACTGCCTGTCTCTCTCTATCATACCATTCCTACTGCCTGTCTCTCTCTATCATACCATTCCTAGTGCCTGTCTCTCTATCATAGCATTCCTACTGCCTGCCTCTCTCTCATACCATTCCTACTGCCTGCCTCTCTCTCATACCATTCCTACTGCCTGCCTCTCTCTCATACCATTCCTACTGCCTGCCTCTCTCTCATACCATTCCTACTGCCTGCCTCTCTCTCATACCATTCCTACTGCCTGCCTCTCTCTCATACCATTCCTACTGCCTGCCTCTCTCTATCATACCATTCCTACTGCCTGCCTCTCTCTCATACCATTCCTACTGCCTGCCTCTCTCTCATACCATTCCTACTGCCTGCCTCTCTCTATCGTACCATCCCTACTGCCTGCCCCTCTCTATCATACCATTCCTACTGCCTGCCCCTCTCTATCATACCATTCCTACTGCCTGCCTCTATCTATCATACCATTCCTACTGCCTGCCCCTCTCTATCATACCATTCCTACTGCCTGTCTCTCTCTATCATACCATTCCTACTGCCTGTCTCTCTCTATCATACCATTCCTACTGCCTGTCTCTCTCTATCATACCATTCCTACTGCCTGTCTCTCTCTATCATACCATTCCTACTGCCTGTCTCTCTCTATCATACCATTCCTACTGCCTGTCTCTCTCTATCATACCATTCCTACTGCCTGTCTCTCTCTATCATACCATTCCTACTGCCTGTCTCTCTCTATCATACCATTCCTACTGCCTGTCTCTCTCTATCATACCATTCCTACTGCCTGTCTCTCTCTATCATACCATTCCTACTGCCTGTCTCTCTCTATCATACCATTCCTACTGCCTGTCTCTCTCTATCATACCATTCCTACTGCCTGTCTCTCTCTATCATACCATTCCTACTGCCTGTCTCTCTCTCTCATACCATTCCTACTGCCTGCCTCTCTCTATCATACCATTCCTACTGCCTGCCTCTCTCTCATACCATTCCTACTGCCTGCCTCTCTCTCATACCATTCCTACTGCCTGCCTCTCTCTATCGTACCATCCCTACTGCCTGCCCCTCTCTATCATACCATTCCTACTGCCTGCCCCTCTCTATCATACCATTCCTACTGCCTGCCTCTATCTATCATACCATTCCTACTGCCTGCCCCTCTCTATCATACCATTCCTACTGCCTGTCTCTCTCTATCATACCATTCCTACTGCCTGTCTCTCTCTATCATACCATTCCTACTGCCTGTCTCTCTCTATCATACCATTCCTACTGCCTGTCTCTCTCTATCATACCATTCCTACTGCCTGCCTCTCTCTATCATACCATTCCTACTGCCTGCCTCTCTCTATCGTACCATTCCTACTGCCTGTCTCTCTCTATCGTACCATTCCTACTGCCTGTCTCTCTCTATCATACCATTCCTACTGCCTGTCTCTCTCTATCGTACCATTCCTACTGCCTGTCTCTCTCTATCGTACCATTCCTACTGCCTGTCTCTCTCTATCGTACCATTCCTACTGCCTGTCTCTCTCTATCATACCATTCCTACTGCCTGTCTCTCTCTATCGTACCATTCCTACTGCCTGTCTCTCTCTATCGTACCATTCCTACTGCCTGTCTCTCTCTATCGTACCATTCCTACTGCCTGTCTCTCTCTATCATACCATTCCTACTGCCTGTCTCTCTCTATCGTACCATTCCTACTGCCTGTCTCTCTCTATCGTACCATTCCTACTGCCTGTCTCTCTCTATCGTACCATTCCTACTGCCTGTCTCTCTCTATCATACCATTCCTACTGCCTGTCTCTCTCTATCGTACCATTCCTACTGCCTGTCTCTCTCTATCGTACCATTCCTACTGCCTGTCTCTCTCTATCATACCATTCCTACTGCCTGTCTCTCTCTATCATACCATTCCTACTGCCTGTCTCTCTCTATCATACCATTCCTACTGCCTGTCTCTCTCTATCATACCATTCCTACTGCCTGCCTCTCTCTATCGTACCATTCCTACTGCCTGTCTCTCTCTATCATACCATTCCTACTGCCTGTCTCTCTCTATCATACCATTCCTACTGCCTGTCTCTCTCTATCATACCATTCCTAGTGCCTGTCTCTCTCTATCATAGCATTCCTACTGCCTGCCTCTCTCTCATACCATTCCTACTGCCTGCCTCTCTCTCATACCATTCCTACTGCCTGCCTCTCTCTCATACCATTCCTACTGCCTGCCTCTCTCTCATACCATTCCTACTGCCTGCCTCTCTCTCATACCATTCCTACTGCCTGCCTCTCTCTCATACCATTCCTACTGCCTGCCTCTCTCTATCATACCATTCCTACTGCCTGCCTCTCTCTATCATACCATTCCTACTGCCTGCCTCTCTCTATCATACCATTCCTACTGCCTGTCTCTCTCTATCATACCATTCCTACTGCCTGCCCCTCTCTATCATACCATTCCTACTGCCTGCCTCTCTCTATCATACCATTCCTATTGCCTGCCTCTCTCTATCATACCATTCCTACTGCCTGTCTCTCTCGTACCATTCCTACTGCCTGTCTCTCTCTATCGTACCATTCCTACTGCCTGTCTCTCTCTATCATACCATTCCTACTGCCTGCCTCTCTCTATCATACCATTCCTACTGCCTGCCTCTCTCTCATACCATTCCTACTGCCTGCCTCTCTCTATCATACCATTTCTACTGCCTGTCTCTCTCTATCATACCATTCCTACTGCCTGCCTCTCTCTCGTACCATTCCTACTGCCTGTCTCTCTCTATCATACCATTCCTACTGCCTGTCTCTCTCTATCATACCATTCCTACTGCCTGCCCCTCTCTATCATACCATTCCTATTGCCTGCCTCTCTCTATCATACCATTCCTACTGCCTGTCTCTCTCTATCATACCATTCCTACTGCCTGCCTCTCTCTATCATACCATTCCTACTGCCTGCCTCTCTCTATCATACCATTCCTATTGCCTGCCTCTCTCTATCATACCATTCCTATTGCCTGCCTCTCTCTATCATACCATTCCTACTGCCTGTCTCTCTCTATCATACCATTCCTACTGCCTGTCTCTCTCTATCATACCATTCCTACTGCCTGTCTCTCGCTATCATACCATTCCTATTGCCTGTCTCTCTCTATCATACCATTCCTACTGCCTGTCTCTCTCTATCATACCATTCCTACTGCCTGTCTCTCTCTATCATACCATTCCTACTGCCTGTCTCTCTCTATCGTACCATTCCTACTGCCTGTCTCTCTCTATCATACCATTCCTATTGCCTGCCTCTCTCTATCATACCATTCCTACTGCCTGCCTCTCTCTATCATACCATTCCTACTGCCTGCCTCTCTCTATCATACCATTCCTATTGCCTGCCTCTCTCTATCATACCATTCCTACTGCCTGCCTCTCTCTATCATACCATTCCTACTGCCTGCCTCTCTCTATCATACCATTCCTACTGCCTGTCTCTCTCTCTCGTACCATTCCTATTGCCTGCCTCTCTCTATCATACCATTCCTATTGCCTGTCTCTCTCTATCATACCATTCCTACTGCCTGCCTCTCTCTATCATACCATTCCTACTGCCTGCCTCTCTCTATCATACCATTCCTACTGCCTGTCTCTCTCTATCATACCATTCCTACTGCCTGTCTCTCTCTATCATACCATTCCTACTGCCTGCCTCTCTCTATCATACCATTCCTACTGCCTGCCTCTCTCTATCATACCATTCCTACTGCCTGTCTCTCTCTATCTTACCATCCGTACTGCCTGCCTCTCTCCATTCGTCTATTTAAAAGTCAGCTGATACAAAAGCACAATCTACATTCATACATACATTATACAGAATTTGCTGACTACTATATCCCATGAGATGAATAACTCCAGTACCAGACATACATAGGGGGTGGGCTGCAGTCGAAGGATCCACAATCTAGGTGTCTCAGTCTCGTTTTAATTATATATTGAAATGTGTGTGCCAAGAAAACGGCGAGCAGAATTTGAAAATTGAATTAGATTTCACTAACTTAGACCAAATAAAATACTCTAATATAATAACGGGGCTTATAAGCCAACTGAATGGAGAAAAATGAGCATCAGTACACATGAAGGGTGAACCCACACAATTTGTTTGCTGGACAAGTGCGCTACCATTTACACATAAATGGTAGTGCTCTTGTCTCATATTTGCAGATCTTGCAGCAAGACAATACCAACATACACATCAATTTTATATATAAAATAGAATACCTAATATCTATTTTGTTTTCACTTGTTCCAGTCATTAGAGTGCAGTACCACCTTCAAAGGTTTGAGGCAATCATATCAATTCCAGTATATATTTTAGTTGTACTAATTTTATCGAAAGGCTAAGTTATCGTTTTTGACATGGTTGGCATTAGGAAGGGCATCCAGCCTTAGAAAACTAGCCAGAAACAGTCCTATATGAGCAAGACACGGTCACCTGACACAACTTGTCTCTAATGGGACAAACCCGTCTAACCCATGCTAGCATGGAAAATAGACATTAAACGATGATGATGATGAGATAAAGGGATGTAGCATTGAGAAAAATAAGCATACACACACACACATGCATTATATATAAGCATCTACAGGGAAAGTACCAAGGTAAAAGTAAGCCACTTTACTTAGCATTTGTTGATCTGGAGAAATCTTTTGAGTCACTTGAGCCATAATCTGGTGGGCTCTTAGAAAACTAGGAGTAGATGAATGGCTTGTAGAGGCTTTACAAGCCATGTATAGGGAGCAGTCAACAAAGTTAGGATTAACGATTATAGTGAAGAATTTAGTGTGCAGGTTGGTATCCAACAAGACTGTTCTTAGCCTTCTCCTGTTTAATATCGTTCTGCAGGCTATAACAGAAGAGTTTAAGACTGGCTGCCCATGGGAACCCTGTATGCGGATGATCTTGAACTTATAGCTGAATCTATGGCAGAATTAGAGAAGAAATTCTAAACCTAGAAGCATGGCATAGAAACAAAGGGTCTTAAAGTCAACCTGACAAAGACTAAGGTCCTAGTAAGTAGAAGGGAAAACAGAGCCCTAATTCCTTCAGGGAAATGGCCTTGCTCAGTGTGTAGGAAAGGTGTAAGTAGAAATACCATCCTCTGTCCCAAATGCAAACTATGGGTACACAAGAGATGTAGTGGGATCTCAGGTAGTTTAGCTAAGAACATATGTTTTACATGTAGCCGTTGTACGGGAGCTGTAAGTAGCAAACGACCATGGGAAACATTATCAAATTCTGGGAAGTTTCTTTAGAAGCAGTAGACAGCTTCTGTTATCTGGATGACCAAATTAGCAGCGAAGGTGGGTGTTCTGAAAGTACAGTAGCCATAGTGAGAATGGGATGGAAGAAGTTCAGGGAGCTACTACCACTGCTAGCTCAAATGAAGAGCAGATTATATGATGCATAGTAGTGAGGCGTGGGTGCTTTGTGCAGAAGACCTGCGACAATTAGAAAGAAATTAAGCTTGCATGCTTCGATGGATGTGTAATAGTAATATATGTGAACGGCAAAGCATAAATGAACTGTGAAAGAAACTAGGCATAAGAAGGATCAGATGCAGTGTGCTGGTATGGGCATGTGATGCATATGAAGGATGCTAGCTGTATAAAAAGGTACTGAGCGCTCAAAGTTGATGGAAGCTATGGAGTAGGAAGATTTGGGACGAGGTGATAAAAGCTAACCTTGCACAATTGCATCTCTCAGTAAAACAAAGTATTTGGTGTATCTGGAAGATTTTTTTTTGTTACACACACACAC
>OZ024740.1:387049294-387064294 GCA_964016885.1 Eledone cirrhosa | reverse complement strand
GTTCTTAGTTAGCTTACATGTGATCCCACTACATCTTTTATGCACCCATACTTTGCATTTCTGACACAAAATGGAGTTTCTACCTACGCCTTTCCTACACCACTGAGCATGGCCACTTCCCGGAAGGGACCGCCGCCTTGTTTTCTTTCCTACACACTAGAACTTTGGTCTTAGCCAGATTAATTTTAAGGCCTTTTGATTCCATGTTTGGAATTTCTTCTCTAGTTCGGCCATTGATTCAGCTATGAGCGTTAGATCATCTGCGTATAGGAGTTCCCATGGGCAGCCGGTCTTGAACTCCACTGTTATAGCCTGAAGGGCAATAATAAATAGTAGGGGGCTAAGAACAGAGCCCTGATCAACACCAACTTTTACGCTAAACTCTTCACTATATTCGTTGTTAATTCTAACCTTGCTCACTGTTTCTTTCCACATGGCTTGTATAGCTCTCACAAGCCATTCGTCAACACCTAGTTTTCTAAGAGCCCACCAGATAATGGAACGGGGGACTCTGTCGAAGGCTTTCTCCAAGTCGACAAAAGCTAAGTATAGGGGTTTACTTTTAGCTAGGTACTTCTCCTGTAGTTGTCGTACAATGAAAAGAGCGTCTGTGGTACTTTTGCCTGACACAAACCCGAACTGCATTTCATCTAGATCAATTCTCTCTGATTAGTTGCGCTATTACTTTTTCCGTGACCTTCATGACCTGGTCGATTAATTTAATGCCTCTATAGTTAGTCCTATCTAGGGCATCTCCTTTACCCTTGTAACAGTTAATGATGATGCTGCTATGCCAGTCCTTCGGAACAACCCATTCTGTATGACTTGGTTTACTATCCGGGTGACCATGGTGTCTCCCACCGTTCCAGAGGCTTTCAGCATCTCGGCAACTATTTCCAAAGGCCCCAGCCGCCTTACTCGTCTTCATATCTTTGATTGCCTTACTTATTATACTACCTTCGACTAACACTACTGGTCCTTCTATTGGGTTGATGTGGGGGAGACTGTCTTTCTCCCATTTATTCTCCTCATTTAGTAGCCTTTCGTAGTGACACTTTCAAGCTACCTTCTTATCAGTGTCAGTGATGGCAAGTACGCCATCATCATTTAGTACACACTTCTCCCCGACAATATCACGGCTTTCCTTGACACATTGCCTAGCAATCCTGAACACCTCACGTTTTTGGTCCTCGTGTTGTAGAACATGCTTGAACTTTCTTTCCTCTGCTTCCCTTCTTGCGAAGTACACTTGTCTCCTAGCTTCCCTCCTGGCCACTTGATAGTCTTCTCTATTTCCCCCGTCCCGCCATATTTTCCAAACCTGCTTTTTGGCCTTAATTGACTCCTCCACCTTACTGTTCCACCACCATGTTACTCTCCTCCTGCCTACAGGCCTGCTCCAGCCACAGACTTCGTCTGCCGCCATCAGCAGGTTTGCTTTCAGGAATTCCCACTGTTCCTCTATATTGTACGACTCTAATTGCTCTTCCTTACTATCAAAAACATCAAGTAATATGCTTTTAAATTTATGACTGGCTGTGGGGTCCTTTAATCTCCATATTTTTCTCCTGAGGATAGTCCTCTTCTGTTGTCGAATACGTCTCGTCCTGACTATGAGGTCGCTAATTATCAGTCTATGTTGGGAGGTGCATTCTTCATGGGGAAGGGATTTAGTGTTTACAACAGACACTCTGTCACGTCTCCTGGTAAGGATATAATCTACCTGGCTTGTGTGTTCCCCTGATCTATAGGTGATCAGGTGATTGTCTCGTTTTTTGAAGTTGGTGTTACAGACAGTTAGGTTATTTGCGTCACAGAATTCCAGGATTCTGGAGCCTTCCTCATTTCTAGTACCAAACCCATAGCCTCCATGGATTCCGTCATAGCCATCACAATGTTGTCCAACGTAACCATTTAGGTCGCCTGCAATAATTATATAGTCACTGTCGGTTATTTGGGAGGTAGTGAGCATCAGTGTCTCATAGAATCTGTCTTTTATAGTGCCGAGCAGTCCGGATTAGGGTGCGTACGCAGATATTACTGTCACCGTAGTTCTATTGAGGACAAGTCTTATTTTAATTATTCTGTCGTTCACTCTATTTACGTCTATTATCTTATCTGCCCACTTTTCTGCTACCATGATTCCTACTCCACCCAGCCCATTGTCATTTCCCACCCAGAAAAGCTTATAGCATCATTCTTTACCCACGATGAATCTAGCAGACCCACCCTTCCACCTGGTCTCTTGAATACAACAAACATCGACCTCCTTACGTTCAAGCATTTCTACAACCTCGTTCATGGTACCAAATCTGAAGTTTTGGATTGCGTTTAGAGGGTGGGGGGGATGGGGGAGATGGTTATGTTAGCCATCCACAGCTGAAACAAGGAGGAGGAGTGCTTGCATTCTCGTCCACGACGTGGATTTGTCTTTATCTTTGGCATTGTCGCTGAGCGTCCAGATTTTTCTCTTCAACTCTCAAGAATTCCGTAGTTCATCCATCATATCGAAAGGCAACCAGGTAAGCGATAGTATAGGCCTCTGACTTATGATTGGTTCACGGTAATAATGGAGGTGCGTGGGGGCAGGCGGGAGGGATGTTGGGTAGTTAGCGAGAAGGTAAAGTTTAAATAAGATCCCCCTTATTTTGGGCACAATTTAACAAGCATAAACAAAAATACAAAATTTCCGTAAGGTTTAAATAAGATCCCCGTATTTTGGGCATAATTTAACAAGCATGAACAAAAATACAAGATTTGTTTTGGAAAATACGACAGAGCATCGAGTAGAAAGGCAAAGATTGGATTCGGAGAAAAAATGATAGAGAATGGCGAATGGATGGACTAATGAATTAAAATATATATATATATATATATAGATATGTATATATATATATATAGATATGTATATATATATAGATATGTATATATGTATATATATATAGATATGTATATATATATATAGATATGTATATATATATATAGATATGTATATATATATAGAGATATGTATATATATATATAGATATGTATATATATATATAGATATGTATATATATATATAGATATGTATATATATATATATATAGATATGTATATATATATATATATAGATATGTATATATATATATATATAGATATGTATATATATATATATATAGATATGTATATATATATATATAGATATGTATATATATATATAGATATGTATATATATATATATAGATATGTATATATATATATATAGATATGTATATATAGATATGTATATGTATATATAGATATGTATATGTATATATAGATATGTATATAGATATGTATATAGATATGTATATAGATATGTATATATGTATATAGATATGTATATATGTATATAGATATGTATATATGTATATAGATATGTATATATGTATATATGTATATAGATATGTATATATGTATATATATATAGATATGTATATATGTATATAGATATGTATATATGTATATATGTATATAGATATGTATATATGTATATATGTATATAGATATGTATATATGTAATATATATATAAGATATGTATATATGTATATATATATATAGATATGTATATATGTATATATATATATAGATATGTATATATGTATATATATATATAGATATGTATATATGTATATATATATATAGATATGTATATATGTATATATATATATAGATATGTATATATGTATATATATATATAGATATGTATATATGTATATATATATATAGATATGTATATATGTATATATATATATAGATATGTATATATGTATATATATATATAGATATGTATATATGTATATATATATATAGATATGTATATATGTATATATATATATAGATATGTATATATGTATATATATATATAGATATGTATATATGTATATATATATAGATATGTATATATAACTGACTGCCATTTATAATTGACTGCCATTTCATCACTAGAGATTAAAAAACATAACCTCCAAAACAACATAATGTCCCTCATCAACAATCAGAGAAGAGCTGAAGAGGCCTGGGCCATTGAGAAGATCAAACTCAATCCCAAAGTGTTCTTTTCATTTGCAAAAAAACACAAAATCACTGGCTCTACTGTTGGCCCTCTAATTGATGAAAATGGCACTCTTCAAGACAATGCTAAAACCATGGGTGAGATACTGCAGAAACAATACTGCTCTGTTTTCAGCAATCCTGATATGGCCGATCTGGGCTGTATCGGCGATGTTACTCCCCATTACACCTTATCGGACATAACGTTTGGCGCCCCTGATGTCTTGGCGGCAATAAAGGAAATCAAGCATAATTCAGCAGTAGGTCCCGATAGGTTCCCTGCTTGTGTCTTGAAGGCGTGTCAACACCAACTTGCTTCTCCTCTTGCCAATCTGTGGCGGAACTCACTGGATGCTGGATATGTGCCAGAAAACCTTCTATCCCAGTCTGTTGTCCCAGTTTTCAAAAAGGGAAACAAATCCCTTGCCGTGAATTACCGTCCAATCTCACTCACCTCTCATATCATTAAGGTATTTGAGCGAGTGGTGAGATCGCGAATGACCCACTTCCTTGAGAGTAACAATATGCTGAACTCCAACCAGCATGGATTCCGTAATGGAAGGGATTGCCTGACGCAACTACTGCATCACTTTGATGACATTTTGAGAGCCTTGGGAGAGGGTTCCAACACTGATGTTATCTACCTTGATTTCAGCAAGGCCTTTGACAGGGTTGATCATAACATTCTACTGAGAAAGCTGTCCAATATTGGTGTCACTGGAAAGCTGCTGCAGTGGATCAAGAGCTTCCTGTCAAACAGAACCCAACATGTTGTAGTTGAGGGAGTCAAATCAAGCCCAGCCAAAGTCAGTAGTGGAGTCCCACAAGGCACTGTGTTGGGCCCACTTCTCTTCATCATCTATATTAATGACATCACTGACATCATCAAACACAGCAACATTAAAATTTTCGCTGATGATTCCAAGCTCCAAAAGGTCATCAATGGCGTGGATGACCGGATAAGCCTTCAGTCAGACCTACTGGCTGTTACCCAATGGGCAGAAAAGAACAACATGTTACTGAACGAAGACAAATTCGAACTGATCCACTTTGGAAAAGAGGATGCTCTGAAACTCCCGTACTCCCTTCCCTCCGGGGAAACTCTCGTGGCATCTAACAACATCAGAGACTTGGGAGTAACCGTGGACAGCAACATAAGCTGGACCACGCATATAAGCAGCAAAGTTGACATGGCCCGCAGAATGTGTTCCTGGATCCTCAGAACCTTCCAGTCGAGAGATTCCCGCACCATTATCCTTCTCTTCTCTACTTTCGCCCGACCACACCTTGAATACTGTTGTCCACTGTGGTCTCCCCACACGAAACAAAGTATCATGAAACTTGAAGCTCCTCAAAGGGCAATCACGAAAAAGATAGATGGCATGTCAGACCTTGACTACTGGGGTCGATTGGAAAACCTGAAACTTTACTCACTCCAACGTCGCCGTGAGCGTTATATTATCTGCATGATGTGGAAAATGTTCCATCATCACTGCCCAAATGATGTTGGCATCGCCTTCAAGATACACCCAAGGCTTGGGCCCCGTGCTATCCGTCCCATTCAAAATCTAAATCGCAACTCATAACAACAATACGGCACAATTATTTCACCTCAATCGGCCCTGCTCTCTTCAACATCACACCAGGACACGTCAAAACAGAAACTGACCACACAAAATTCAAGAAGTCTTTGGACAAATTCCTCCAAGTAATCCCGGACAAACCACCCACACCCGGATATGTCTCCGCAAACAGTAATTCTCTTCTCGAATGGGCCATGGTGCCCAAATCCTGAATTGAAAGACTTCGCCAGGTGGTGCTATTAAGTTAGACATGGCCTGGCCAATACTGGCCAAAACATTTCAAAGTTAAAGTTATTCAAAGTTATATATAGATATGTATATATATATGTATATATATATAGATATGTATATATATATATAGATATGTGTATATATATATATAGATATGTATATATATATATAGATATGTATATATATATATAGATATGTATATATATATATATAGATATGTATATATGTATATAGATATGTATATATGTATATAGATATGTATATATGTATATAGATATGTATATATGTATATAGATATGTATATATGTATATAGATATGTATATATGTATATAGATATGTATATATGTATATAGATATGTATATGTATATATGTATATAGATATGTATATATGTATATATATATAGATATGTATATATGTATATATATATAGATATGTATATATGTATATATATATAGATATGTATATATGTATATATGTATATATATATATAGATATGTATATATGTATATAGATATGTATATATGTATATATATATAGATATGTATATATGTATAGATATGTATATATGTATAGATATGTATATATATATATAGATATGTATAGATATGTATATATATATATAGATATGTATATATATATATAGATATGTATATATGTATATATATATAGATATGTATATATGTGTATATATATATAGATATGTATATATGTGTATATATATATAGATATGTATATATGTGTATATATATATAGATATGTATATATGTATATATATATATAGATATGTATATATGTATATATATATAGATATGTATATATGTATATATATATATATATAGATATGTATATATGTATATAGATATGTATATATGTATATATGTATATAGATATGTATATATGTATATAGATATGTATATATGTATATATGTATATAGATATGTATATATTATATAGATATGTATATATGTATGTATATATGTATATATGTATATAGATATGTATATATGTATATAGATATGTATATATGTATATAGATATGTATATATGTATATATGTATATAGATATGTATATATGTATATATATATATAGATATGTATATATGTATATAGATATATAGATATGTATATAGATATATAGATATGTATATATGTATATATATATATAGATATGTATATATGTATATATATATATAGATATGTATATATGTATATATATATATAGATATGTATATATGTATATATATATATAGATATGTATATATGTATATATATATATATAGATATGTATATATGTATATATATATATATAGATATGTATATATGTATATATATATATATAGATATGTATATATGTATATATATATATATAGATATGTATATATGTATATATATATATATAGATATGTATATATGTATATATATATATATAGATATGTATATATGTATATATATATATATAGATATGTATATATGTATATATATATATATAGATATGTATATATGTATATGTATATATGTATATATATATATATAGATATGTATATATGTATATATATATATAGATATGTATATATGTATATATATATATAGATATGTATATATGTATATATATATATAGATATGTATATATATATATAGATATGTATATATGTATATATATATATAGATATGTATATATGTATATATATATATAGATATGTATATATGTATATATATATATAGATATGTATATATATATATAGATATGTATATATGTATATATATATATAGATATGTATATATGTATATATATATATAGATATGTATATATGTATATATATATATAGATATGTATATATGTATATATATATATAGATATGTATATATGTATATATATATAGATATGTATATATGTATATATATATATAGATATGTATATATGTATATAGATATGTATATATGTATATAGATATGTATATATGTATATATATATATAGATATGTATATATATAGATATGTATATATGTATAGATATGTATATATGTATAGATATGTATATATGTATATATATAGATATGTATATGTATATATATATAGATATGTATATATGTATATATAGATATGTATATGTATATATATATAGATATGTATATATGTATATATAGATATGTATATGTATATATATAGATATGTATATATGTATATATAGATATGTATATATGTATATATAGATATGTATATATGTATATATAGATATGTATATATGTATATATAGATATGTATATATGTATATATAGATATGTATATATGTATATATAGATATGTATATATGTATATATAGATATGTATATATGTATATATAGATATGTATATATGTATATATATATATATAGATATGTATATATGTATATAGATATGTATATATGTATATATATATATATAGATATGTATATATGTATATATATATATAGATATGTATATATATATAGATATGTATATATGTATATATAGATATGTATATATGTATTTATGTATATATAGATATGTATATATGTATATATGTATATATAGATATGTATATATGTATTTATGTATATATAGATATGTATATATGTATATATATATATATAGATATGTATATATATATATGTATATATAGATATGTATATATATATATAGATATGTATATATATATATATATATATAGATATGTATATATATATATATATATATAGATATGTGTATATATATATATATATATATAGATATGTATATATATATATATATATATAGATATGTATATATATATATATATATATAGATATGTATATATATATATATATATATAGATATGTATATATATATATATATATAGAGATATGTATATATATATATATATATATAGATATGTATATATATATATATATATATAGATATGTATATATATATATATATATATAGATATGTATATATATATATATATATATAGATATGTATATATATATAGATATGTATATATATATAGATATGTATATATATATATATATATAGATATGTATATATATATATATAGATATGTATATATGTATATATATATATATAGATATGTATATATGTATATATATATATAGATATGTATATATGTATATATATATATAGATATGTATATATGTATATATATATATAGATATGTATATATGTATATATATATATAGATATGTATATATGTATATATATATAGATATGTATATATGTATATATATATATAGATATGTATATATGTATATATAGATATGTATATATGTATATAGATATGTATATATGTATATATATATATAGATATGTATATATGTATATATATATATAGATATGTATATATGTATATATATATATAGATATGTATATATGTATATATATATATAGATATGTATATATGTATATATATATATAGATATGTATATATGTATATATATATATAGATATGTATATATGTATATATATATATAGATATGTATATATGTATATATATATATAGATATGTATATATGTATATATATATATAGATATGTATATATGTATATATATATATAGATATGTATATATATGTATATATATATATAGATATGTATATATGTATATAGATATAGATATGTATATATATGTATATATATATAGATATGTATATATGTATAGATATGTATAGATATGTATAGATATGTATAGATATGTAGATATGTAGATATGTATATATATCTACATATCTACATATATATACATATGTAGATATGTGTATATATATAGATATGTATATATGTATATGTATATAGATATGTATATATGTATATGTATATAGATATGTATATATGTATATAGATATGTATATATGTATATGTATATAGATATGTATATATGTATATGTATATAGATATGTATATATGTATATGTATATAGATATGTATATATGTATATGTATATAGATATGTATATATGTATATGTATATAGATATGTATATATGTATATATATGTATATATATGTATATATGTATATATGTATATATATATAGATATGTATATATGTATATATATATAGATATGTATATATGTATATATATATAGATATGTATATATGTATATATATATAGATATATGTATATATATATAGATATGTATATATGTATATATATATAGATATGTATATATGTATATATATATAGATATGTATATATGTATATATATATAGATATGTGTATATGTATATATATATAGATATGTGTATATGTATATATATATAGATATGTGTATATGTATATATATATAGATATGTGTATATGTATATATATGTATATATATATGTTTCTTTTATTTGCCACCAGGGCATCAAAAGTGGGACAAGTACAATGGGGGGAGTTTACAAAACAAGGCGTCCTCAATAAGGAGGAGGCAATAACAATATATAAAAATAAAATAAAATATAACAAAAAATAAAATTTATAACAAAGTCCTCAATAGAGAGGAGGCGCCTTGGGGGGTCGCACACACCCCCGAAAAAAGTGTGCAACCCTTCTCCTCAGGAGCACAGAGAAGGGGTACTCCCTTGGTCTTTCATCTTCCTCACCTATAGTCTGATGTAGAGTGAAGGCCCATTCACACGGGCCATTCTCGCCACTTTCACCCATCTTTCATAGAAACGGCTGGGGTGCAGCACCTCTCTCTCCATCCTGATCCTTCTTCCGAAATGATATCGGAAGAAACAGACCAGTTGTTGGCCAGAGAGAAAGGTGTCTGACCTCAGTCCTTTCAGACGCGTCCACCATACAACCTCTTTCGCCATGGCTATTACGCACAGAAACACCGCCTCTCCTTCGTTTTTGAAGAGGGGAGGCGGCTTGATCGTTACAATAGACTCGGTTGTCAACCGGATCGGTCCCACCCTTGACAGCAGTTGTTCGACATAGCCCCACAGATCGGCAATGCCCGAGCAGTGTACCAATGCGTGTGTAACGGTTTCCTCGTCGCACACGCATCTGGGACAGACTTTTTTCGATGGGTCCCTACCCGGGCGCCCATGTCTGTAGAGCCTTTCTCGAACGGGCAGAGCCCTTCTGTAGCATTGCCAGGCCAGGGACCTCTGGAAGTTATCCATGGGTCCCGGGCTGAATGTCCTACCGAACATGTTGGCCAGTTCGTCTTCCTCCATGCCTAGGGCTTCTCCGAGGGCGTCGTCGCACCTGCTAACCACCAGCCCTCTATAGAATGACGAGGTGGATTCTCCACTGACAGCCGGGTCCGCCTGCCAGAGAGCCGTGAGCGCCTGGGCACACTCGGTGTGCCAGGCGCCCAGTTTTCTCGGTCTTTGCTTGACCCAGGATTGCAGCTCGGTGAGTGAGACGAGTCTGGGAAAGGCTCGCCTCACAAACGGGGCCCACACAGTTTGACCGGAGAGGAATACCTGAATGTGCCGTAGCCTTAATGCGTGTTTACGTATCATCAGCCACGGCATCCCCAGCCCTCCTTTCGAAGGGTGTTGACAGCAGATGGATCTCCTCACCATAGGAGCCCGCTTCTTCCAAAGGAATTGGAAGAGTGCGCGCTCCATTTTGGCGAGCGTTTCCCTTGGGCAAGGCACAACGGTCAGGCGGTAGTAGATGACGGACGCTATATAAGTGTTCGCCACCTCCGCCCGACCTTTCAGGGACAGTTTGCACTCGGCCCACTTCTGGGTCAGTGCAAACACCCTGCTCGTCACCTCACCCCAGTTCTTCTCCACCTGGAGGTCTGGTCCGAACCAGACCCCGAGCAACTTCACCGGGCCCTCCGTCCAGCGCCCGACGACGCCATGGGAGGGCATCGATCTGCCCCTCCACGTGCCGAGTTGCAGACCGATCGACTTGTCCCGGTTCAGCTTAGCCCCTGTAAACCTTTCGTACTCCTCCAGTAAGGTGCCGATCGCCCCGATTACTGTTACGTCATCGGCATAGGCTGACACCGCTTTCCGCAATCCCGGTTCCAACGGGATGCCCTGCAACAACTCCAACTTCCGCAGCAGTGGCTCTAGAGTCACTACATACCGAAGGGAGGAGAGAGGGCACCCCTGTCGGATGGACCGCGCGATTTCGAACGGCTCCGAGAGGTAGCCGTTCACCTTGACCCTAGAGCAGATGCGGCTGCTGTGCATGGCATTGATCCAGCCCCTGAAAACGGGTCCGAAGCCTGCCGCCGCTAGCACCGCATCCAGGTAACCATGGTCGACCCTATCGAATGCCTTAGATTGATCCAAGTTGATCAGGGCCCCACCAAAGCCGGGTTCGTTCCCAACCCTCTCTATGATGTATCGCATGAGGTGGAGGTTATCGTGGATGGACCTGGACGGGATAGCACATGTCTGCGCATCTCCCACCAGGTTGCCCACGACAAGCGCCAACCTCTTTGCTAGCACCTTGGCCAAAATCTGTAACTCTGTATTTAGCAGAGTTATGGGCCTGAAATTATTTATATCGTCCCCCTTGTTCTCGTCCTTCCTCACTAGCGTGACTACGCCCTTGGTCACAGCACAGGGAATTCTCCCGTTCTGTCGCCAGTTGCAGTAGACCGCCTCGAGGAGTTCGGGGAACAAGTCCGGCATAGCTAGATATAGTTCGTATGGAAGACCATCGAGACCCGGGGATTTGCGTTTGCCGCATTGGCTCAGCACGTCCTCTATCTCAGCGGCTGAAATCGGCTCCTCGCAGGACTTCGCCTCCCTGTCCGAGAGACGTGGCAGGCCGTCGAGGTATGGACCGAAGTCCACGTCCCCAACCGGCCCCCCGCCCCTTCCGAACAATTCTGCAAAGTGCTTTTGAAAAGCCTCGCACATCTGCTTAGGCTCAAGGATCACCCGTCCATCCTGGTCTCGCAAAGACCGGATAGTGGATCTGCTCCCTCTTTTGGCTTCTGTCACGCGGGCCCAGCTAACAGCTTTGGTCCCCTCGTTTCCCAGAGCACGTATTTTGCTTCGGACGATGCAGCCTTCGTGTTTCGCATCGAAGAACTGGCCCAGGGCCGTTCTCGACGCTAGCACTCTGGCCACGTCGCCGCTTCTAATTGCCTCTTCTACACTATCTACCAACTCCCTTTCCTTCCTATTTCTATTGGAGGCTAACTCCTTACTAAATTCTATAGAGACTACTCTAATCTCTCTTTTGAGAGATCCCCACCACCTGCTGTTGACGATGGCGCCCGTCAACCGCTCCTTAACTAAAGTGCTAATCCGGTTCCTGTAAGCCTTACTTGCCGGTAAGGACAAATTGAGCTTCCAGTAACCGGGTCCCTGTCTATGAGTTCTGTCAAGGTTGACCATGCAGGTCACTAATTTGTGGTCTGAATAGCCAACCATGCGCATTTTTGGACAACTTAAAAAGTCCTTATCCTTAATTCTAACTAAGAACCTATCTAGGTACGACCTAGATGTTCCGCTACGATTTGCCCAAGTCCAGGTTGGCGCAGTCGGAAAATCTAGTCGATATCTATCGGCCAGGTCAAATCGACCGATTAACCCTTTGAGGCTATTACACCCCTCTCTATCGGGGCAGGCCCCTATGTAGTCCCAGCGTGCATCTAGGATACCATTCCAGTCCCCCGCTAATAGCAAGGAGCGGGACGTCCCCAGAAAAGTCTCCAGACGATGGAAGAAGTCCGGCCGCATTGACCCGAAAGGGCCGTAGGCGGCTACCAACCTAAACGCTCCGCCTTTACCACTGCCAAGGTCCAGAACCACTAGTCGACCCTCCGGGTCCAAATGTACCATCTGTGTTGCGAGACCCAGATGTTTTTGCAGCAGAACGACAACCCCACCCCCACCTCCGGGCTGACAGAGAGATGCGTGCATCTCAAAGTCATCAAAGGTGGGGGCCAGCTGTCGCACGTTGCTGATCCGGGCCTCGCAAATAACCATCACATCTATACGTTGTGACCTGAGGTCATTTAGAAGCATTGCTTGCTTCCAAGTTGAGCCCAGGCCACGCGCATTTAAACAGCCTACTCTTAGCATAGCCATGTTGGTGGTGAAGAGAAAAGGCACTTACCTCTCTGCGTCCCGGGTATCGGGCTGCACAATTTCCATTAGGGTGGGGGATGGGTTGTTAGGTGGGGTGGTGGTTTGTGGAAGTGTGGGGGCATCAGTGTGTTGTGTGGTTGGGGAGCTTGGAGTTGTGTGGGTGTTTGGGGAGGGGGTGGGATAGTTTTTTAGGAGGACGCGGTTAATGGGCCCGACGCAGGGGGGACCCACGTCCTCTTTAAAATTGTTTTTTAAAGTTTTATAGGTGTCCTGTGGGGCCTTAATCATTTTGAGGTGGGGGAAATCCCCTGCCTGGGTGAAGTTAGGCCCTTGTGTTTTTATTAGATTGTTGTTGTACACAATGTTTAACAGTTTTTTGTTTCTTGTATTTATGTATGTGTATGCATGTTTTTGTTTTTGTGTGGTGTTTTTTGTTTGCTGTTGTGAGCTCTTTTGTGTTGGTGTCAGTGTTATGTTTTGGGGAGGGGTTTTTTTCATTTGTGTGTCTGAGGTGTGTTTTCTTTTTTTTCTTTTGATTGTGTGGAAGTGCTCCTCCTCGTCTGACGACGAACTAGGGTCATCTTCCGCGTTGGAAGGGAGGGGTATATTTTCGGGTTGTGTTTGCGGTACGGGTGTTTTGGAAATTGTTTTTGTTTTTTGAGTGGAGGGGATGGGTTGGACATTGTTTTGTTTTGGTTTGAGCTGTGGTGGTTGTTTTTGTAGTGGTAGTTGTGGTGATTGTGTTGGTTGTGCAGTTGTTGGTGGTGTAGGCAGGATTGGGGTTTTCTTAAGTTGGGGACAGACAGCCCTCAGGTGACCTCTGGTTCCGCAGAGGTAACACGAGGGCCGTCTACCCTCAACGGTAATGTTGATGAAGGTTAGATCATCCAGTATGACGCGTTCAGGGATCTGGGCGATCCTTTCGGGCCTCATTTGAACTACAAGTTCGAGGCTCGTTCCACTGAACGCGTCACCCGATGCCTTTCCCATGGACACCAGCATGTCATCCTCCAGGTCCAGAAAACCTGTCAAAACCCACCATATGTCCATAATCGGCAGGATGGTGTGGATTTTTATTTTTTGTGTTCTTCTACCC
>OZ024740.1:386846794-387036794 GCA_964016885.1 Eledone cirrhosa | reverse complement strand
TACATTTTAAACATAGCTCTTCATTCTGAAAATGTAAAAATTGTTGGTGAACTTTTAGCTATTTCCTTTCCTCATGACACATTAACATATCCATTTTGTTTTTATTTTAGTTATTTTTGGCAGTATATGTTACCCACTAGTTTCATTGAATATATGTAAGTATATAATGGATAACAACCAATATTAGCTTAAACAGAAAGCAGCTGTTTAACACACTAGAAAAATAACTCATATTGGAGAAGCTATCAAAACATAGGATAGGCATTGATAAGGAGCTTCACCATCCCCACATCACTATCATCACCAACATCAACATTACCACTATCTTTACCCCCCCCCCCCCCCCTAGTATAAAATAATTACAGCTGTTGCCTTTTGGTAATTCTAAGCTGAAAGGTTTTTAACATGGTATTTTTATCATACTGTTGACATCAGTTATATTATAAAGGCAAAGCTGAGGTTAGCTTTGCCTTTCATCCTTACTGGTCATGAAATAAAGCACCGTTATTGCATCGGGGTCAATTTAATTGGCTTTCTCTTCCACCAAAAATTGCTGGCCCTGTGCCTAAATCTGAAACAATTATTATTATTGTTGATATTGTTTAGTCGAGATGTACATTGAATGAGCATATCTTTGATTAAAGATATTCCAACTGTGACCACCTCATCGGTTCTGTGTATTATTTTTGTTTTTTAATGTTGGTCTCGGACATAAATATAATTGTTTCTACTTTTGGCACAAGGCCAGCAATTATCCCAGTGTATTACTAGTACTTTATTTTATCAACCCAGTAAGGATGAAAGGCAAAGCTAACCTCGGCGGGATTTGAACTCACATCATAAAGGACCATAACTCTATGCTGCAAAGCATGTCGTCCGACCCTCTACTGATTCTGCCAATTCACCGCCCATAGATATAATGGTGAGTTATCAGAAACTGTTGAGTATCGGCTTAAAATTCATTATTTTATTTCACTAACAAAATACGTAGCAGCCATAAATTGGAATAATCACAGGCATGACTATATTAAGACATTCACTTTAGAACCATATAGTCTTGGGCTCCATCCCACTGTCTGACAACTATAATCCCCTTTCTTACAAAAATTGACTATGTATATAGTCATTATGTTGCTTAAACAAAAGGTTTCATATTTTGTTGATTAAATGTAAATCCAGGAGATAACTGGTACTTATTTTATGAACCCCAAAATGATGAAAGCCAAAGTTGACGCTAGCTGGATTTTGTTTCAGTAGGTAGAAGGATGAAGTGACATACTAGATGGTATTTAATTTATAACTCTACTGTTTTGATAATGCTTTGAAAGAGTATACTTGAATTGATGGACTAATACTTAACTGGTACTTTATTTCATTTGATCTCAGAATGTAAAGAGATAGAACAAAATGTCTTGTAGAATTTAGTTATATGTTCTAATGCTTCTACTCTGATTATCCATTGCCCCCATTGTTCTTTTAATGTTAATGTGGAGTGAAAGATGGTGGATTGGTATTTGTTCTGGCTCTTTACATTCTGAATTCAAGTCCCTTCAAGGTCAACTTTTATCCTTTCAGGATGGAAAAATAAAATACCAGTCAAGTATTTGCTACCTTGGTGCCTAAATTAAAAATCAGTATTAATGTGGATTGACAGAATTGTTGGAGGGTCTGACAAAATGCCTTACAGTATCAAATGTAGTGGTTTTGTTCTAATATTAGAAATTAACATTGTATTGTGTCGTACTTCGTTTCATCCTTCTGCATTCTCACCTTTTACCCTTCAATTCTTATGAAAGGCATTGTGCTTGATAAGATCTGTTGTCTTCAACAATAGATTTTTTTGCCTGATTGAGAAATCATGAATGGTGCAGAGCAACTTAAAACTTTTGGCAAGCTTGCTTTCAATCCATGATTGAGTCCAGTGATTTTATGGAAATAGTATTAATACCACAAAATACCGTTTTCTTCTCCATTGAATTTATGACTTTGTATAGTAAAATATAAATAATAATTGTTTCTACTTTAGGCACAAGGCCAGCAATTACTCAGTACATTACTGGTACTTTATTTTATCGACCCCGTAAGGATGAAAGGCAAAGTTAACCTCGGCGGGATTTGAACTCAGACTGTAACTATGCTAGGAAGCATGGCGTCCAACCCTCTACCGATACTGCCAATTCACAAATGGTTGTAAAGTATACGGTATGGGTTTAATAATGGTTGTAAAGTATACTGTATGGGTTTAATAGTGGTTGTAAAGTATAGTGTATGGGTTTAATAGTGGTTGTAAAGTATACTGTATGGGTTTAATAGTGGTTGTAAAGTATATTGTATGGGTTTAATAGTGGTTGTAAAGTATACTGTATGGGTTTAATAGTGGTTGTAAAGTATATTGTATGGGTTTAATAGTGGTTGTAAAGTATATTGTATGGGTTTAATAGTGGTTGTAAAGTATACTGTATGGGTTTAATAGTGGTTGTAAAGTATACTGTATGGGTTTAATAGTGGTTGTAAAGTATACTGTATGGGTTTAATAGTGGTTGTAAAGTATACTGTATGGGTTTAATAGTGGTTGTAAAGTATATTGTATGGGTTTAATAGTGGTTGTAAAGTATATTGTATGGGTTTAATAATGGTTGTAAAGTATACTGTATGGGTTTAATAGTGGTTGTAAAGTATATTGTATGGGTTTAATAGTGGTTGTAAAGTATACTGTATGGGTTTAATAGTGGTTGTAAAGTATATTGTATGGGTTTAATAGTGGTTGTAAAGTATATTGTATGGGTTTAATAGTGGTTGTAAAGTATACTGTATGGGTTTAATAGTGGTTGTAAAGTATATTGTATGGGTTTAATAATGGTTGTAAAGTATACTGTATGGGTTTAATAGTGGTTGTAAAGTATATTGTATGGGTTTAATAGTGGTTGTAAAGTATACTGTATGGGTTTAATAGTGGTTGTAAAGTATATTGTATGGGTTTAATAGTGGTTGTAAAGTATACTGTATGGGTTTAATAGTGATTGTAAAGTATACTGTATGGGTTTAATAGTGGTTGTAAAGTATACTGTATGGGTTTAATAGTGGTTCTAAAGTATATTGTATGGGTTTAATAGTGGTTGTAAAGTATATTGTATGGGTTTAATAGTGGTTGTAAAGTATATTGTATGGGTTTAATAGTGGTTGTAAAGTATACTGTATGGGTTTAATAGTGGTTGTAAAGTGTACTGTATGGGTTTAATAGTGGTTGTAAAGTATATTGTATGGGTTTAATAATGGTTGTAAAGTATATTGTATGGGTTTAATAGTGGTTGTAAAGTATACTGTATGGGTTTAATAGTGGTTGTAAAGTATACTGTATGGGTTTAACAGTGGTTCTAAAGTATATTGTATGGGTTTAATAGTGGTTGTAAAGTATATTGTATGGGTTTAATAGTGGTTGTAAAGTATACTGTATGGGTTTAATAGTGGTTCTAAAGTATATTGTATGGGTTTAATAGTGGTTGTAAAGTATATTGTATGGGTTTAATAGTGGTTGTAAAGTATATTGTATGGGTTTAATAGTGGTTGTAAAGTATATTGTATGGGTTTAATAGTGGTTGTAAAGTATATTGTATGGGTTTAATAGTGGTTGTAAAGTATACTGTATGGGTTTAATAGTGGTTGTAAAGTATATTGTATGGGTTTAATAGTGGTTGTAAAGTATATTGTATGGGTTTAATAGTGGTTGTAAAGTATACTGTATGGGTTTAATAGTGGTTGTAAAGTATACTGTATGGGTTTAATAGTGGTTGTAAAGTATACTGTATGGGTTTAATAGTGGTTGTAAAGTATACTGTATGGGTTTAATAGTGGTTGTAAAGTATATTGTATGGGTTTAATAGTGGTTGTAAAGTATATTGTATGGGTTTAATAATGGTTGTAAAGTATACTGTATGGGTTTAATAGTGGTTGTAAAGTATATTGTATGGGTTTAATAGTGGTTGTAAAGTATACTGTATGGGTTTAATAGTGGTTGTAAAGTATATTGTATGGGTTTAATAGTGGTTGTAAAGTATATTGTATGGGTTTAATAGTGGTTGTAAAGTATACTGTATGGGTTTAATAGTGGTTGTAAAGTATATTGTATGGGTTTAATAATGGTTGTAAAGTATACTGTATGGGTTTAATAGTGGTTGTAAAGTATATTGTATGGGTTTAATAGTGGTTGTAAAGTATACTGTATGGGTTTAATAGTGGTTGTAAAGTATATTGTATGGGTTTAATAGTGGTTGTAAAGTATACTGTATGGGTTTAATAGTGATTGTAAAGTATACTGTATGGGTTTAATAGTGGTTGTAAAGTATACTGTATGGGTTTAATAGTGGTTCTAAAGTATATTGTATGGGTTTAATAGTGGTTGTAAAGTATATTGTATGGGTTTAATAGTGGTTGTAAAGTATATTGTATGGGTTTAATAGTGGTTGTAAAGTATACTGTATGGGTTTAATAGTGGTTGTAAAGTGTACTGTATGGGTTTAATAGTGGTTGTAAAGTATATTGTATGGGTTTAATAATGGTTGTAAAGTATATTGTATGGGTTTAATAGTGGTTGTAAAGTATACTGTATGGGTTTAATAGTGGTTGTAAAGTATACTGTATGGGTTTAACAGTGGTTCTAAAGTATATTGTATGGGTTTAATAGTGGTTGTAAAGTATATTGTATGGGTTTAATAGTGGTTGTAAAGTATACTGTATGGGTTTAATAGTGGTTCTAAAGTATATTGTATGGGTTTAATAGTGGTTGTAAAGTATATTGTATGGGTTTAATAGTGGTTGTAAAGTATATTGTATGGGTTTAATAGTGGTTGTAAAGTATATTGTATGGGTTTAATAGTGGTTGTAAAGTATATTGTATGGGTTTAATAGTGGTTGTAAAGTATACTGTATGGGTTTAATAGTGGTTGTAAAGTATACTGTATGGGTTTAATAGTGGTTGTAAAGTATATTGTATGGGTTTAATAATGGTTGTAAAGTATATTGTATGGGTTTAATAGTGGTTGTAAAGTATACTGTATGGGTTTAATAGTGGTTGTAAAGTATACTGTATGGGTTTAATAGTGGTTGTAAAGTATACTGTATGGGTTTAATAGTGGTTCTAAAGTATATTGTATGGGTTTAATAGTGGTTGTAAAGTATATTGTATGGGTTTAATAGTGGTTGTAAAGTATACTGTATGGGTTTAATAGTGGTTGTAAAGTATTCTGTATGGGTTTAATAGTGGTTGTAAAGTATATTGTATGGGTTTAATAATGGTTGTAAAGTATATTGTATGGGTTTAATAGTGGTTGTAAAGTATACTGTATGGGTTTAATAGTGGTTGTAAAGTATACTGTATGGGTTTAATAGTGGTTGTAAAGTATATTGTATGGGTTTAATAATGGTTGTAAAGTATATTGTATGGGTTTAATAGTGGTTGTAAAGTATACTGTATGGGTTTAATAGTGGTTGTAAAGTATACTGTATGGGTTTAATAGTGGTTGTAAAGTATATTGTATGGGTTTAATAATGGTTGTAAAGTATATTGTATGGGTTTAATAGTGGTTGTAAAGTATACTGTATGGGTTTAATAGTGGTTGTAAAGTATACTGTATGGGTTTAATAGTGGTTGTAAAGTATATTGTATGGGTTTACTAGTGGTTGTAAAGTATATTGTATGTGTTTAATAATGGTTGTAAAGTATATTGTATGGGTTTAATAGTGGTTGTAAAGTATATTGTATGGGTTTACTAGTGGTTGTAAAGTATATTGTATGGGTTTAATAGTGGTTGTAAAGTATATTGTATGGGTTTAATAATGGTTGTAAAGTATATTGTATGGGTTTAATAGTGGTTGTAAAGTATACTGTATGGGTTTAATAATGGTTGTAAAGTATACTGTATGGGTTTAATAGTGGTTGTAAAGTATATTGTATGGGTTTAATAATGGTTGTAAAGTATATTGTATGGGTTTAATAGTGGTTGTAAAGTATACTGTATGGGTTTAATAATGGTTGTAAAGTATACTGTATGGGTTTAATAGTGGTTGTAAAGTATATTGTATGGGTTTAATAATGGTTGTAAAGTATATTGTATGGGTTTACTAGTGGTTGTAAAGTATATTGTATGGGTTTAATAGTGGTTGTAAAGTATATTGTATGGGTTTAATAGTGGTTGTAAAGTATATTGTATGGGTTTAATAGTGATTGTAAAGTATATTGTATGGGTTTAATAATGGTTGTAAAGTATATTGTATGGGTTTAATAGTGGTTGTAAAGTATATTGTATGGGTTTAATAGTGGTTGTAAAGTATACTGTATGGGTTTAATAGTGATTGTAAAGTATATTGTATGGGTTTAATAATGGTTGTAAAGTATATTGTATGGGCTTAATAGTTGTAAAGTATACTGTATGGGTTTAATAGTGGTTGTAAAGTATACTGTATGGGTTTAATAGTGATTGTAAAGTATATTGTATGGGTTTAATAATGGTTGTAAAGTATATTGTATGGGTTTAATAATGGTTGTAAAGTATATTGTATGGGTTTAATAATGGTTGTAAAGTATACTGTATGGGTTTAATAGTGGTTGTAAAGTATATTGTATGGGTTTAATAGTGATTGTAAAGTATATTGTATGGCTTTAATAATGGTTGTAAAGTATACTGTATGGGTTTAATAGTGGTTGTAAAGTATATTGTATGGGTTTAATAGTGGTTGTAAAGTATACTGTATGGGTTTAATAGTGGTTGTAAAGTATATTGTATGGGTTTAATAGTGATTGTAAAGTATATTGTATGGGTTTAATAATGGTTGTAAAGTATATTGTATGGGTTTAATAGTGGTTGTAAAGTATACTGTATGGGTTTAATAGTGGTTGTAAAGTATATTGTATGGGTTTAATAGTGATTGTAAAGTATATTGTATGGGTTTAATAATGGTTGTAAAGTATATTGTATGGGTTTAATAGTGGTTGTAAAGTATACTGTATGGGTTTAATAATTGTTTCTACTTTAGGCACAAGGCCAGCAATTACCCAATGCATTACTGGTACTTTATTTTATCGACCCCGTAAGGATGAAAGGCAAAGTCAACCTCGGCGGGATTTGAACTCAGATCGTAAAGGGACGTAACTATGCTGGAAAGCATGGCGTCCGACCCTCTACCGATACTGCCAATCTACCGCTGGTTTTAATAATGGTTGTAAAGTATATTGTATGGGTTTAATAGTGGTTGTAAAGTATACTGTATGGGTTTAATAGTCGTTGTAAAGTATACTGTATGGGTTTAATACTGGTTGTAAAGTATACTGTATGGGTTTAATACTGGTTGTAAAGTATACTGTATGGGTTTAATAGTCGTTGTAAAGTATATTATATGGGTTTAATAGTGGTTGTAAAGTATACTGTATGGGTTTAATAGTGGTTGTAAAGTATATTGCATGGGTTTAATAATGGTTGTAAAGTATATTGTATGGGTTTAATAATGGTTGTAAAGTATACTGTATGGGTTTAATAGTGGTTGTAAAGTATATTGTATGGGTTTACTAGTGGTTGTAAAGTATATTGTATGGGTTTAATAATGGTTGTAAAGTATATTGTATGGGTTTAATAGTGGTTGTAAAGTATATTGTATGGGTTTAATAGTGGTTGTAAAGTATACTGTATGGGTTTACTAGTGGTTGTAAAGTATACTGTATGGGTTTAATAGTGGTTGTAAAGTATATTGTATGGGTTTACTAGTGGTTGTAAAGTATATTGTATGGGTTTAATAATGGTTGTAAAGTATATTGTATGGGTTTAATAATGGTTGTAAAGTATATTGTATGGGTTTAATAGTGGTTGTAAAGTATATTGTATGGGTTTAATAGTGGTTGTAAAGTATACTGTATGGGTTTACTAGTGGTTGTAAAGTATACTGTATGGGTTTAATAGTGGTTGTAAAGTATATTGTATGGGTTTAATAGTGGTTGTAAAGTATATTGTATGGGTTTAATAGTGGTTGTAAAGTATATTGTATGGGTTTAATAGTGGTTGTAAAGTATATTGTATGGGTTTAATAGTGGTTGTAAAGTATATTGTATGGGTTCAATAGTGGTTGTAAAGTATATTGTATGGGTTTAATAGTGGTTGTAAAGTATATTGTATGGGTTTAATAGTGGTTGTAAAGTATATTGTATGGGTTTAATAGTGGTTGTAAAGTATATTGTATGGGTTTAATAGTGGTTGTAAAGTATATTGTATGGGTTTAATACTGGTTGTAAAGTATACTGTATGGGTTTAATAGTGGTTGTAAAGTATATTGTATGGGTTTACTAGTGGTTGTAAAGTATACTGTATGGGTTTACTAGTGGTTGTAAAGTATACTGTATGGGTTTAATAGTGGTTGTAAAGTATATTGTATGGGTTTAATAGTGGTTGTAAAGTATATTGTATGGGTTTAAGAGTGCAGTTCTGATTGTGGAAAGGGTACCACTGGAAAAAAATGAAGCAAACACTATATCATTTTCATCATCATATAAAATGTTTTTCCTGTTAGCAAGGGTTGGATGGGTTGTCACAGAGTAAGTCACTACAAAAGCAGAGCCTCTGATCTCCCAGATGGACCAGATGCTTCCATCTTGCTTATTTACATTCCTGCACTCTGCTGAGTGCTTGGGTTTCTTGCTTACAAAACATTGCCACACTTCACAGGGTGCATTTTATTGTTGCACCAGCACTAGGGAGGTTGTTATGCCTTTATTGCACCTGAAGAGTTCTCCCGACTCATTGTTTGGCAGGTTTTCTACAACTCGATGCTCTTCCTTACATCAATCACTTTACAATATGTGTGTTTTTTCATGTAGGTATTTTGTTCTAGATGTCTAAGATAAAACAGAATTTCTTTTGTTGTATTAGTCATTGAAATTTGGTTTCATGGAGCACAAAAGAATGTAGACAACACACAGACCCTTTCAATAGCAACCTGTCTAAACTGGCTCTGATTCTATGAAACAATGTCATTTTAAAAAGGTTCCTATTTAAATTAAAATCGTCCAACATAATTTGATATGAAAACCTTTTTATGTGTGTGTTATAAATATCATCTCAGTGAAATAATTAATAATTTTTGTAAATCCCTCCAAATCTTCCTTTATTAATAGAAACATAATGTATTTCATTAGAAGTATGGTCACAACAGGTTTAATGGACTCATTTCACTAAGAATTTACTACTATGCTACAGATTTTACCAAAAACACACCCACGTACAGTTGCAATGTATGTTTTTACGTCAGTGGCTGTTTACATTTTGTGAATGAGTGCTTTATACAGGTTAATATAAGATATAAGCTTGTGTTTACATCTATGATGTATTTAGATTACGCATTTGTATTGAAATATATATCTTGTTTACATATATTTTATTTTATTACTATAATTATTATCTGCTGAGGTGTGATGAAAGGAGTAGAGTAAGGTATAGCTGTACTGGCAGTGCCAGGCTAAATTATTTTTTAGTGTTTATTTCTGTTACTTTATCCCACCAGGTTTGACTTGTCTTCCATCTTTGGGAAATTGATTAAATAATTGCTTGCATGTACTAAGATTGATCCATTAAACTCTACTTTACCTCAGAAATGTGTGCCTTTTTGCCAATCTTCAGTATTTTATCGTTTATTCATTTTTCCCTCATACCATGCTGGTTATAATCTACAGTTTCTACTTATAGGAGATTTTAAATCATTTTGATAAATATATGGTTGTGGCAAAATATAAATAACTAAGCTAAGAAAGTGTTGTTGTTTAGCCACAGGTCAGCTCTGACTAGAAAGACACTGCCTATAATTATGATGGAAGGCTTTTAGATAAATATATTCATTGTAAAATAAAGAATTTTGTATCATAGAACTAAGAGAGGTTTCAGGTGGTTTTGGTATCAAAAGTGTTAAGTGTATATTATACAATGTGTACTTTATCTTTAAAAACAATTGAATTTGATATGAAGTAATTTGGCTATTATTTCCATCAGGTTGAATGACCATCTAGAGGCTCCCTCAATGGTTTGAAGAGATGGAAGTATTTGTGGGAGGTGTTATCATTGTTAGCAACTGGAGATTTCTATCTTTGTGAAGTATATGTAAAGAATATATTGCCCCATGGTAGTTAAACATGAGCACTGAATGGAGGAGATCTGCAGAGATTGGAAAAAGAATTAGCAGAGCATGAATGTTGAATGTGTAAAGTTACAGACAGAGATGATCCAACTTCTGGTCTACAGACATTGTCTCCTCTGTCTGATTTTTCTACTACAATACCCTCTGCTCCTCAGCTGTCACTTCTACTTAACGCTTTAGCATTACATTACTCAATATATACTATTGTACTTTCACAGTAAACACTTTATCTCACATAATATTGAATCTATGAAATTTTGATTTTATTTATTTTGAGAAAAATATCTTAAAATAAGTATGAGCAGCCGGTTATGGCCGGTTTGAACAGAAAGAGGTGAGAGAATTCTGGACGGATACAGCCAGTTTAAACACCAAAGGGTTAAGCATTCCAGCCACACTTGTCTCTTCTCTCGTCACTCATATCGTTTTCACCACCATGTTCAGGCCCTGCACTAACCACTAAACCCAGTTCTTCCTTCCCAAAATGTCATTCCTCTGAAATTCTCACCCTGCACATGTCAAACTGCAAGAATTTAAGCTGAAAATCAACAGCTTCAGTTTCATCAGTCTAAACTTAACCAATAAAATATTTTAAACATAAAAATTTACATTAGCCTAATACAGGGATGGTGAACCCTTTTGAAAATGTGTACCCACATTAGAGATACTTTTCTAAAAAACATTCATGTGCTCATGAGAATTTTTGAGTAGCTGATTATCATTTTTATTACTGTATGTATTCCATTTTTTAGAATAGGTACATTGTATCCTTCCATGTCATATAAGGTGACTAAAAGGGTTTATATTAAGAAGAGCATCTGGTTATAAAACATTACCTCAAAAAGTCCCGTTTAGCCCATGCCAGCATATGGGGTCTATAAAATAAAGCACCAGTAATGCACTGGGGTAATTGCTGGCCTTGTGCCAAATGTAGAAACTATTATAGTAAAAGGAAAAATTAAACAAAATGCTTGAAAGCATTGTCAAAGAACACTGTTTAGACAATGTCTGAATTGTTTGACTACTACTACTGTTTTTTTTTTCCTTTTCCTTTTCCTTTTCCTTTTTCTTTTCCTTTTCCTTTTCCTTTTCTTTTCTTCTTCTTCCACTTATTCCTGAGAGGGTCATGGGGGCAGTCCTCAAACACTCCTTTCCGTGGGTCCTGTCAGAAGCATCCATCTCCAACTGATCCAGCTGGATCACCAAGCGTGACTAGCCAAGCTTATGGATGTTATCAAACTATCATGCTCAGGGTCTACTCCTGGGTCTCTTGCCGGTTGGTTTTGCCCGTAAAATCTGTCCAGCAATTCTTTCCTGAGACATTCTAACCCCATGCCCATAGTACAGGAGCTGTGATCTCTTAATTTGGAAAAGTAGCAGCACTACCAGGAGTGACTTTCTGAGCTACACATTCTATCGAGTAACGTTACTTCAAAGACCCTTTGGAGGAACTTCATCTTGGCCGCTTGTATTCACCATTGTATTCTTTCACTCATTACGCAAGATTCATGACCATAGGGTTGGCCCGAAAACCGAATTGAAGATAGCGAGTTTGGCTTTTATGCCTACCTCCCTTCTTCTGATTACCGAATGTTGAAACTGGCACATTACTGCACCAGCTTGAATGGTTTGATTGGATCTGCCTTATATTTATAACAAGTAATTCCTAAATAATAAAATTAATGAATAATGGATTTTTTTTTTTTTTTTTTTTTTCCCCCAAGAAAAAAAGGGAATGTCGATAATTAAAATGTAAAATCAATTACCATGGTTACAATTTTAACTCTTTTGATACCAACTCACACAAAACTGCCTCTGTCTCTAAGAAATAAGACTACCTATTTTAAAGGGTTCCAATTAAAATTAAAATATATATGTAAAGAAAAAGTGCATTCAATTCACCATGTAAGGTGGTCATACTGGTGACATGACAAAAAGTGCCCAGTCCACCTTGTAAGGTGGTCATAATGGTAACAATACAAAAACCATGCAGTATACCCTATTAGATGGTCATTTTGGTTCCACAATAAAAAGTACCCAGTCCACACTGTAACGTAGTTGGTGTTAAGAAGGGCATCCAGCTATAGAAACAAAGCCAAAACATAAATCTGTATGAGGAAGATGTGGTCTCCTGACTTGAATTGTCTCTTAATGTGACAATCCATCTAACCAATGCATGCATGGAAAATGGATGTTAAATGAGGATATGTATGGACCCGTATCTCCTGATAGAGTTGTAGGGGGCAATAGTGACATATGGCATGTTTTGGATATTTTAAACCTGATAGGTCTCGCCCTTCTTCATGTCTGAACACAGCGAATTTCTTCCAGAGAATAGGAGAGTGATAGAGGAAGTAAGAAAAATATAAAGGAAGAATTGACCTTAGTACAGATCTGAAGACAGTCAATTTCTTCCAGAGAAGGTGTGTGAGAGAGATATATAGAGAAAGATTTGACCTCAGTACCGATCTGAAAAAATTGATTTCTTCCAGAGAAAGAGAAGTAAGATGTAGAGGGAGAATTGACTCCAGTACTAGACCACGAAAAGATGAAAAGCAAAGTTCATCTTGGTGGAATTTGAACACAGTGCAAAGAACTGGAATGAACAGGGCAAAACATGATTCTATCTGATGTTACAAATATGATCTTAATAATGAAATAAATAATTTCATTATTAAGATGCTTCATTAATTCATTTAAATGTAATGTATTCCATTATAAATAAAGCAACAAAAGGGTTAATCACATCTTCATGTTTCTAAAAGCCAGTCTTTGAACATAAAACCTCCTTATGTATATAATACAATGAAAAGCTACCTGTAAATGCCCAACATATTCTTAAAATGAATTACCAGCAGTGTTGGCTATGACATCAGTTGTCATATACTATTTTTGAAAGGTGAATCTGTTAAGACAATTTTGTTTGCTATTGTATTACATATTTTGGTACCCTTGTGGTATAACTAGCATTATCAAGTTAACCTAGTTCTTCATATATTTCGTAACCCTTACAAATTTGAGTGATGATAGTTAACCTAGCAGATGATGTAATAGTTCTTCTAGACAAATGGAAAGGAATTTAAATAAACCAACATCTTTTGTTAGCCGTTCTGATGAGTTTGCTTTCATTTCTAGTATTCTGTCATTTGCTATGTTCTTATTCATTGGCAAATCATTAATACACTGAATATTCTCTTTTTTTAGAGAAAAAAATGAAAGTAGTGCATTCCAGCTATGATTCTTTAACTCACCTGAAACTGCCCCTGATTTTGTGATGAAAAACTTTGTTTTAAAGTCGTTCATGTTAAAGAATCATAGCTAAATTTTTAAAGAATCTTTTCTTAAGTTATGTTCTAAACACTAATTTAATGAAGTTAGTTAAATTGCTAAATCCGCCTCCCACCATTTTTGTTTTAAAACTCGGGTACCAGCCAATCTGATACCTGAGATATTCACATACAGTTTAGCGGGGCAATCTGATAGTGGGGTGCTCTGATATTATTTTAAGTGGTTCAGTTGCTTTTGTTTATTTTTTTATCTATAGGGAAAACCGTGATATTGTCGGGGAGAAGTGTGTACTAAACGACGATGGCACACTTGCCATCACCGACGCTGATAAGAAGGTAGCTTGGAAGTGTCACTATGAAAGGCTACTAAATGAGGAGAATAAATGGGAGAAAGACAGTCTCCCCCATATCGACCCAATAGAGGGACCAGCAGTGTTAGTCGAGGGGAGTATAATAAGTAAGGCAATCAAGGATATGAAGACGGGTAAGGCGGCTGGGCCTTCGGAAATAGTTGCTGAAATGCTGAAGGCATCTGGCACGGTGGGACACACCATGGTCACCCGCATAGTTAACCAAGTCGTACAGAATGGGGTTGTTCCGAAGGACTGGCATAGCAGCATCATCGTTAACTGTTATAAGGGTAAAGGAGATGCCCTAGATAGGAGTAACTATAGAGGCATTAAATTAATCGACCAGGTCATGAAGGTCACGGAAAAAGTAATAGCGCAACTAATCAGAGAGAGAATTGACCTAGATGAAATGCAGTTCGGGTTTGTGTCAGGCAAAAGTACCACAGACGCTCTTTTCATAGTACGACAACTACAGGAGAAGTACCTAGCTAAAGGTAAACCCCTCTACTTAGCTTTTGTCGACTTGGAGAAAGCCTTCGACAGAGTCCCCCGCTCCATTATCTGGTGGGCTCTTAGAAAACTAGGCGTTGATGAATGGCTTGTGAGGGCTATACAAGCCATGTATAAAGAAACAGTCAGCAAGGTTAGAATTAACAACGAATATAGTGAAGAGTTTAGCGTAAAAGTTGGCGTCCATCAGGGCTCTGTTCTCAGCCCCCTACTATTTATTATTGCCCTTCAGGCTATAACAGAGGAGTTCAAGACAGGCTGCCCATGGGAACTCCTATACGCAGACGACCTGACACTCATAGCGGAATCAATGGCCGAGCTAGAGAAGAAATTCCAAACATGGAAGCACGGCCTAGAGTCAAAAGGACTTAAAATTAACCTGGCTAAGACCAAAGTTCTAGTTTGTAGGAAAGAAAACAAGGCGGCGGTCCCTTCTGGGAAATGGTCGTGCTCGGTGTGTAGGAAAGGCGTAGGTAGAAACTCCATTTTATGTCCTAAATGCAAAGTATGGGTGCATAAAAGATGTAGTGGGATCACAGGTAAGCTAACTAAGAACATAGATTTTACATGTGGCCGGTGTTCTGGTGCAATAAGTAGCAGCAAGTGCCCACAAAATACTAGCTCTTTCAGTTGCGCAGAGGGTTCTATAGAAATAGTGGACAGCTTCCGTTATCTGGGCGATAAAATCAGCAGTGGGGGAGGGTGCTCTGAAAGTACTGTAGCTAGAGTCAGAACTGGTTGGAAAAAGTTCAGAGAGCTTATTACCACTATTAGCTGCTAAAGGGTTCTCCCTAAAAATGAAAGGCAGGTTGTACGATGCCTGCATACGAACAGCAATGTTGCATGGCAGTGAGACCTGGGCATTGTGTGCAGAGGATATACGCAGACTAGAGAGGAACGAAGCTTGCATGCTCCGCTGGATGTGTAACAGTAATATACGTGAACGGCAAAGCATAAACGAACTAAGGAAAAAATTAGAAATAAGAGGGATCAGATGTTGTTTACTCGAGAGAAGGCTACGTTGGTATGGACACGTGATGCGCATGAAAGTCGATAGCTGTATAACAAAGTGCAGGGCAATAAAGATAGACGGTAGTCACGGAATAGGCAGACCTAGAAAAACCTGGGACGAGCTGATAAACTCCGACATCACACACTTACACCTCTCCAAGACAATGTCACTGGACCGAGACCTTTGGCGGTACTCAGTAACAGAGAAGACCCGCCTTACCTAAATATATAGTAAAACCTACTCCAGCCAGTAGGCATCTCTAACAAAATACACCCCGTCCCACCACCACCACCCCCACCACATCCACACCACCCCGTTCTATGTAAAGTTATGTTGGTGCCGCGCCATCCAGGCCGAAACAAATGAGATCGTGTAGGTGTCACGACAAAAAAAACACACAGTCCACGCTGTAATGTGGCCGTGTAGGCAACACGGTAAAAACCTCCCAGACCCACACTGTAAATGTGGTTGGTGTTAGGAAGGGCATCCAACTGTAGAAAACCTGCCAGATAGTCCTATGCGAGCAAGACAATCACTCTTGCCTCAAGTGGGACTACCCCCGTCCAAACACATGCAAGCGTGGAACACGGACGTTAAACGTTGATGATGATGATTCATTTGTTCTTTATTTTTTATCTATTATTCATTTGTATATTATTATATATGTATGTGTATTTATTTTGTTTAATTTATTTGTTTTTGTTTACCAATTTTAATGTTCTACATTTCATTTTTTTAATATATAATTGCTCCTGTAGCAAATAAATGAAAGTATTATTGTTGTTATTGGTGCAATATATTTCCTCATATTCCTGTTGTAACTCGTGCTTTTAATATCACATGTTACTATATCAAGTTACTTTCTGCATTCTACAGCTGGCACTGAATTGTTTTTCAGTCTAAGTGTTTGCTTGCTTGTTTACCCAATAGTCTATTTATTTCTCTCTCTCTACTGATTCCTGACTGTTATGTGTCCCTACTACTACTTCCTCTGGCTTTTACCTAGTTGCGTTGATAGTGAAACTAGCTGTTGGGTTTTCGTTGGTTCCGACGATGCCAGTTCAAACAGAACAGCCTGCTTGTGAAATTATGAAATTAAGTGGCTGAGCATTCCACATGCTTAATGTAGTTCTTATAGAAAATGTTTCATGACAGCGTTTGTGGTAAGACTGGCCCTTTGAATTACAACACAATTTTGCCAGCTGAGTGGACTAGCAATGTGAAATAGTGTCTTCAAACTCACAGCATTAAGAACATGAGTCAAACACCCTAACTACTTGACCACATACCATCTGTACTCTTTTCTTTCCTTGTTTATCACTATATAACTGTGTATGGATTCCAGTCCAGCCTGAACCTTGCCCTTTGCCTCTTACTATCATGTAAACACAAAATACATTCTCACAATTATAAACTAATACAAATAATTCTGACATTGGCACAAAGCCAGAAATTTAAGGGAAGGAGAAATTAAATTATATTGATCCCAGTACTTAGCTGGTATTTTATTTTATCAACCCCAGAAGGATGAAAAACATAGTTGACATTGACGAATTTGAAGTCAGAGCGTAGAAAGTCATAATATATCTGGTTGATTGACAAGATCCCAGACCTCACTCGCTTAAAGAGTGGGGTGGAGCTTGTCCAATCAGACCGAGGAAACAATGTTTCCATTGGTCTTTCCAATTGCTAATACTATCTGTCAGTTGCAACTCCAGGCAGAAGGAACAACGTGAAATAAAGTGTCTTACTCAAGGACATAACGCATCGCTCGGTCTGAGAATCGAAATCACAACCTCGCGATTGCGAATCCAATTCTCTAACCACTCAGCCATGCGCCTTCACAAAAATCATAATAAACACCACAAAGCATTTTGTCCAACACTACCGATACTACTAATCCACTGCCCTAAAACTAATACTAATAATATACTATAAAAACAAAAAAAAGCAACAAAAAAAAAAAACCTTTATATCAGTAACAAACTACAATCTTGCCACCATGTGATCATATTATAACTGACAAATGTGACATACAAGTCTATTACAAGCATGAAAGTTTACTATCACCCATCAACTTCACGATTCTAACTCTTATATTGGCCATATATGTATGGCACTTTCTTGCTGGATCACCATGTATTTAAAATGAGTAACATTACACAATATCAAATAAGGGAATCTATAATCTACAACAATGGTTCACAAACATTGTGCCGCAAAATGTTGTTGCTATTGTTCAGTCTTGATCGTGCAGATAAAGGCATTCCAATAAAGTGGGGTATGATTTGGTGGGATTTTGCTGCTTTATTTAGAAGAGTTAATGACCATGAAAAGGCTTTCTTGCTAGTTTATATCATAAGATTTGAGATATATCTAGATGCACTACAAAAGTAATAAAATTATAGTTTTTAAAAATGTGACAAACACAAACTGGAATTCTAAATATGAAATCTTAACCTTTTGATATTAAACTTTTTGAAAATGCCCCTGGTTTTATAATACAATGTTGTTTGCTTTGAAGTGGTTTCATCTATCTAAAAACCTTCCATCATAAGTTTATGTAAGAATCTGCTCTAAACACCAGCTTAATAATGAGAAATTTATATTACTAAATCTCTCCAAAGTTTTGATTATTTTAAAAATTATTTGAAAATCGTTGGCAATATTTTTCATTGAAATATGGCAACGGAAGACTTAATATAATATGAAATATGAGTTGATTAAACAAAATTGAGGAGGGGAGTGGTGTGCTTAATATCTATTTATTATTTAGGTAGCATTTAAAAAAAATTTCTTTTTTAAGAGTTTGAATAAATAGTTTTTTGCGTTTTTTTTTTCTTTTTTAGAAAATGTTGATAAAAATGTATATAGAATGATCAAATATTTTCCTCGTTAAATTAATGATGTAATTTTTTTTATATCACAGAAAAAGAGTAAGGAAGAATTTCATACTGTGCACCTAGTAAGTTATTGATGTGCAATAGATGTAGTAGAATCACAGGCAAGCTAATAAGGAATGTAAATTTCATGTGCAACAGATGCACAGGAGTAAACACTAAGATCACACAAGAAATAGATTTTCTCAAATGCTCAGCATGCTCCCTAGTTAATTGAGAACTGTTGTTACCTAGGTAACTTAATTTGCAATGGCGGTGGGTGTTCTAAAAGCATATTAGCTAGAATAAGAACTGGCTGAAAAAGTTCAGGGAGCTATTACCTTTCCTGGCAACAATGGATTTTTCTCTCATAGTGGAGGGCAGATTGTATTATATTCGTGTCTGAATTATGATCCTGTATTGTAGTGAAAATGTACCTTGAATGGTCTTTCTGTCAAAGCTATATCTTTTATTAATCTTTCTCGATACATTGCTTTGAATGAATGGAGATGATGTAGGGTAATGTGTATACCTTTTATCTGAACCTTCTTATCAAGTGGGCCCTAACTCTAGTTGATATCCTCTCGATTCTGAAGCCAGCTGATTGTTCAAGGCTGATGGAAAGAGGTCAGACAGTTTTACCCTTTTCCCGTGGGCTAGAAGTAGATATCTCATCTGGGATGCCACAGTTAGTGACTCTTTTGCTCCTTTCTACATCTTCAATGCTGCAGTGAAGGTGAGGTCACTGCATCCATAACTCAATAGAAATAAAATTCTAAAACACCAAGAATTATTAGCTAATTGTTTTTTTGAGCTTGTAGCATTTGAGACGCTTGGGGGAGCTGGGCTGCTGACAATGAGGTTCTTGTCATTGTTAGCAGTTTGCCACGCATCAGGTGAAACTCAGGAGTGCTTGGTTATTCCAGTGCCTTAGCCTCACTATCACACATAGCAATGCTGTGAATGTTACCTTGCTTCAAAATTATTAGAAAGAAACTCCAGCACTTTTTTTGTGATGTGTGATTGTGTGTCTTCTCCCAATTGTTTGTACACTATTTTTTTTTCATGATTGCATTTCTAATGAAATACACTCTATTTTAATTAATGAAGAATTTTGAGATATTTACTAAAATTATTAATGACTTCATTAGTAATATAGTAACTTAATGTAAGGTAACTATATAAAATTATATTTGAAGATTTTAATTTAAATTGGAAACCATGAAAATGGGTAATTTTATTTCATAGAACCAGAGCTGGTTTTAACCGGGTTGGTAACTAAAGGGTTAGTCCTGCTGAATACAATGAAGTATCTAGTGTTGATGCAACAATAAAATACACCCAGTACACTCTATAAAGTGGTATCAATTGAACAATGTAGTGTTAACACCTCAATTAAATGTACCCAGTAGACTCTGTAAAGTGGTTGATGTTAGGAAAGTCATCCAGCTGTTAAAATCATGCCAGAAAATGTGACATACAAGTGAAATGTGGTTTGCTGACTAATCTAAAACCATGTAAACCTGTCCAACCCATGCTACCATGGAAAGTATAAACTGATGATAATGATGATTTTCAAATATATATGAAAAAAATAGAATTTTAATTAATGCTTGGTAAGGTTTTAGCTGCCTTTATCTCTGAGGATGATACTGCTATTCCGGTGAAGTCAAATTGAGGTTGAAACATGTCCATAGTTGTCCCTTGTTACTGAAACCAAAATGAGATTATCTTTTTCTTTTAAACGTGTTAATAAAACTGATTTTTTTTTCTTAGATCTTGAAATCATTTCCCATTTTCATTCAGATCTGCTAAAATAAAAAAAATGATCATGAATAGCTTTCATGAGTTGGCTATCATCATCATCGTTCTTTTGCCTGCAGGACCACTGCTGCTCCTATTTCAATACATGCTTCTCATTCTGTTGTTGTTATCAATATCCCTATGTTCTCTTGTTAGATGGTCTATCATGTTTTATCATCATCATTGATCCTAATTTTAGCTGAAGATTTCATTTTGAATATTATTGTTGGGTGTTTATAATTAAAATTGTTTCTAATTTCAAATATAATAATATTTCGATTAACAGTTAACTTTAAATCCCAATTCTATTTTTTATCCCCAGGGAAAGCAAGGTGTGGAACTTGGGCCCAAAGCTCTCAGAGATAATGGTCTCATCACTTCTTTAGAAAATTTAGGTATGGGTATAACTTGTTTAATAATTTCATTGGTATTTTTTTCTATTTCATGTAAATACATGTTTTACCAACTCAAGAAAACTTTGAAAATACATTATCTGTAGGATTTAAAGTTTTTAGATTGTCATCATCATCATCATCATCATCATTTAACATGTTTTCTTTGCTAGCAAGAGTTGGATTGGTCATTACAAACCATGTCAGTACTTAATCAGAACTACTAACCTCACAGACAGACTGGAGGCCTGCATCTTGCTTTCATACATTCCCACACTCTACAGAGTGCACTGGGTACATTTGATGCTTACACCAGGACTAGAGAAGTTGTCATGTCTTTGACACAACTGAAAAGTCCTTGTGACTTTTTGTTTGGTAATTTTTCTAAGGTTGGATGCCCTTCTTATCTCCAACCACTTTACATTGTGTACTGGGAGTATACATTCTATAAAGTGGTCTAACATTATTATAGAAATCACCTGGCCAAGTGGATGAGGTGTTAGTCTCATATTAAGATTGTAGGTTAGATCCCCAGAATTGATATTTTTCAGTGAATCAGAAGCTCAAAGTTAAAGTGGCTACCTAATCATCTTTTAGGACTGTCATATATATGACTGTATTGTAAGAAATATTTTATTCTATGCAGCTTTCTATCTTTCTCTCACTCTCGCTTGCTCTCTCTCACTCTCTCTCTCTCTCTCACTCTCTCTCTCTCTCTCACTCTCTCTCTCTCACTCTCTCTCTCACTCTCTCTCTCACTCTCTCTCTCTCTCTCTCTCTCCTTTGTTGCACCCAATAATAATAGTTAGATATGTCTCTAATAGATTCTACATATATAAAAAAAAGTCTAATTTTTACTACAAAACATACCTGTTAGAAATCTGCCTCATTCCATCCAACTTAATGTCAAATTTCTTTGCAATTATTGACCTGGTTGCTCTGAAAGCAGCGTTTATTGTTTCAGTAGATCATACTAAAGCAGAGGATGAAACATTTGCTACTTTTAGTAGACATGAAATTTAACAAATGTTTGCTTCCCTGAAGCTTTTGAAAAATGGTTATTTTTGCCATTTTCACTCAATTTAGTAAATGTCAAATATCTTAAGATTTGTCACACTTAAACATGCTCTGTTTCTAATAGATTCTATGTATTTTTTTAAATAAGTTATTTTGTCTCACTTTTGCTACTCAGCTCAACTATTAGAAATCTGGCCAGCTGTGTAATGCCTGCATAAGAAGTAGTGTTGCTTGGCAGTGATATGTGTGCAGTAAATGCAGAGGATATGTGACAGCTGGAGAGAAACAAAGCAAGTATGCTTCAATAGATGAGCTGATAGAAATACTGGGTATAAGAGGAATCAGATGTAGTATGCAAGAGAGAAGACTGTGCTGGTATGGCCATGAGATATGCATGGAGTATGAACATTAGGTGAAGAAGTGCTGCTAGTTGCAGTAGAGAAAGGCCAAAGAAAACCTAGGTAGAGGGAATGAGAATGGTGAGAGAAGTTGATTCCAAAATGCTGAACCTCACATAAAAGATGACAAATGCAATGTAGAGGGAAGTAGTGTTGAAAAAGGCCTGTCCAACACATGAAAGCATGGAAAACTGAACACAAAAATGATGACTGCTTTCCTATAGAGGTAGCCGTGCTGTGGCTTGTAGAGTTCATGTCCACCACATAGTTTTATATATTTGGTGTTACTGTTCTCCTAGTTGAGCTGTCACACCTCTAGCTATATTGAGTCTTCATCTTCCTCCCACACATAAACACTCTAATTATACAATTATAACCTATGTTATAAGAATTAACTATAAGGTTATCTACTATAAAGTTAATTTTCATCATCACTTGTAAAATAATTTATAATGAAGTTATAGGTATAATTATGATCATATTTTGATCAATAAATAGCCATCATTGGGGCATATTACATGATGTTGACAATGTTTATACTTGAATATAAACCAACCCTCTATTTTGTGTCTGGGCAATAACCAAACCCTGTGTATAAGCCAAGGTAGCTTATCAACACAATGTTTGAATGGCTGGGTTTTGAAATTTTCATGAGTGGAGAATATATCTATGAAGTTTTAATATTTAACCCTTTAGCATTTAAACTGGTTGTATCTGGCCAGAAGTCTCTCACATCTTTCTGTTCAAACCGGCCACAACTGGCCATTCATACTGACATTAAGGTATTGTTCTAAAAATAAATAACTTCAAAATCTGGTAGATTCGATATTATGTGAGATGATTGATGATTATGTAAGATAAAACCTTTACTGTGAAAATACAATAGTATTTATAGAATAATGTAAATGCTAAAGGGTTTTAATGTTTTAAGTGTCATTTAGTGTAGCTTTTGTTTCAGAACTCCATTGTGTAATGATTTTTTTTTTACCAATTTCTAATCGCTTGAAGGCCATATTCATTCAAAATACATTAGAAATGAATTTTACCTCCAAAACAAAAATATATTAGCACCTCATTTATGTAGAATTTTGAAGTTGGTGAAAATCAGCAAAATATTGACCTCGAATCATTCTTTTTTTTTTTTTTGGTCACATATATCTCTTGGCTTATATATGGGTATACATAGTATATCTTATCTTGATTTGTGTTTAATATAATATTTCAAATAATGGTATAGTTTTAAAATCCCTTCTCCCACACTTTATAGCAGGTTGATGTGGAGGAAGGTGAAAAGGAGAAAGACTGAGGAAAAGAGAGATAGCCTACAGTTAGCTTTTATTGCAACTGAATATAAAGTGTTTTTCTCTAAACTATTTAGCCCCAGGACAATCGTGATCAGGCAGACTTATGATCAAAGGTATTCTGGCCATGATGACACAACCTTTTTTTTTTTTTTTTTTTTTTCAGAAATATTGTATCTAGTACTACATTATCTTGTGTCCTTTTTATAATAGGGTGTAATTTGGCTGCTATTTCTACAAGTTTGAGCCACCTACCTCATTAGTTCAACACCTATAATGTTTCATATATGTATTACAAAATATTTCTGTTGTTTTGTAGGTCATAGAATAAATGACTATGGGAATATTGAGTTCAAGAATGTTGAAGAGGATGGAGAACAATCCAATATTAAGAATGGATTGTTTTTAAGTGATGCAAGCAAAGAGGTAATTCTTTCCAAACAGTTTTTATACCTATCTAACAATGTACTTAACCCTATACTTTAATACTTGTTAACATTACATAACTTTTTTTAATTTTTTCCTTGTTTCTAATACTGTCACTAGCTTTGTTTGTGGCTGTTGTTTTGACTGCAGGTGTCACTATAAACTCTAAAATAATAAACTACCACTTCATATATGTACAGGCTCTCATATTCTAGTTTTATTGCTATCAATTTATAATGATGTGAGAGGAAGCCAACATGTCATCATAACTTTGTTGCTTGTGTGACATATGTCACTACTAAATACAGTAAAATCTTCTAAATCTTTCAAAGCTAAATTCTATTCCATGTTGCCAGATGTTTGAGGACAAAATACATGATTGATTTCATCTGTATAGCAGAGATCTAAACCTATAACTCGTGGGAAAAATATTGCTTGCAGAATTCTTTTCTCGTGTTACCATATTGAAATATATGCAAATACAGGAATAACATTGTTAAATTATATTTCTTCCTGTCTGTAGCCATACTATGTTATAATATGAACATTTTAGAGTCCTAAATGCAGAAAATAACTGTAATAAGTCAATCACTATAGATAATAGTTGAGACCTTTTTCTCAAATATTTATTGTGATCAACTGTTATAGTTATTTTCTGCATTTGGGATGCTCACATTTTCAAATTTCAAACACTCTCAGCACTTCGATAATTCATAAGGTTTATTTCTGTTCATACTATATTGTCTGGTTGTGAAATATTTATTGAGCTCTAGTGAACTGCATTATAAAATACTGTTCATGTTAAGTAGAAATCTGATGTGTTATTGCCTTTATTGCAGCAGATATGTAAGGCATTGAAACATTGTTAGAGGATGTAGCATGCAGCTTGGCTTTCATTCTTGACCAGACAAAATTTACTTATTGTTCTACTGTTTTTGGAAAAGCATGAATGCTACAACTTCCTATTTATTTTTCCTAAACCCGAAAACTATTATGAGGAATATTATTTGTTATTCCTGAACAAAACTGATATTATTATAATCTTTTGAAATACATACATTCTCTACACCAGTGTTGCCCATTGTCGGTTCAAAGGAATCCTAGGGTTCTATGAAAAATTTCCATGGGATAAGGCATCTTTTAATAAAATCTATTAAACATTTATTGTTTTTTGTATCCTCATCATCATTTTACATTTGCTGTTCCACACTTGCACGAGTTAAACGATCCCTTGTCAGTATGTCCCTCTATTTGATGCATTCATTTGTCATCTCTTCTGTGAGTTTCAGCAATTTCAGATCAGCTCTCATCACTTCTGCCCGATGCTTCCTTGGTATCGCTCAACTGTGGCTTCCCTCCACTGGGAGTACTTGGCATTTCTTCACCCAGCGTTCATTATACATGTCCATACCTTCACAATCTCCTCTCTTGCACACTACATCTGATTCTTCTTGCTTTGTAGTTCTCACACATTAACATTGCACATCCATCGAAATCTGCTTGCCTCATTTCTCTCCAACCTTCACATGTCCTCTGCGTTCACTGCCTATGTCTCACTACCATGCAGCCTCACACACAGGCATCATACAGCCAACCTTTCATTCATAGGGAGAAACCTTTGTTCCATCCTATCCTTATTCTAGCTATTTTGCTGTTGGAGCACCTTCTTCCACTCCTAATTATATCACCTAGGTAGCAGAAACTATCAACTACTTCTATGGATCCTTCTTGAGATTAGAAAAGGTTTATATCATTGGCATTCTTACTATCAATTGACCTTGAACATCTAAGTCTGAACACACAAAGTCTGCCTTTTATCTCTCTACACCTCTTGTGTACACAAGATTTGTCTTGTGAATATTGTATAGAGTTTATGCTTACTCCTTTTCTATATATCGTGCAAGGTCACTTTCCTGAAGAGATTAGGGCTCTATCTTCTTTCCTAGTTATTTATACTTCGGTTTTTGCTCAGTTTACTCTCAGCCTTTATGATTCTAAGTTCTGTTCATCATCATTGTTTTTACATCTGCTTTTCCATGCTTGTATGGTTGTAGATGGGTCCTTCCCAGCACAACATCTCTCCTCATATCACGATCCTTTGTCATCTCCTCTGTGAGTCTCAATGATTTGAGGTCGACTCTCACAACCTCTGCCCAGGTCTTTCTTGGTCTACCTCTATTGTGGCTTCTTTCCACTAATTTCCTGGCACTGCTTCACCCAACAACCATTGTCCATGCACATCACATGTCCAAACCAATGCAATCTTCTTTCCTGCACACCACCTCAGATTCCTCATAAACCTAGCTTGTCCCTCAACTCGTCCAAGCTCTGCCTTTCTCTCACATTTTCATTGCACATCCAATGGAGCATGGTTTCTTCATTTCTCTCCTGTTTACATGTCTTCTGCAGTCACAGCCCATGTTTCACTACCATGCAGCATTGCACTTCGCACACAAGCGACATACATTCGTCCTTTTGTATGTAGGGAAACTTTTGTGGTCAACAGTGGGAGTAGCTCTCTATACTTCTTCTATCCTATCCTTATTCTAGCTGTGTTCTCAGAGCACCTTCCTCTATTGTTTATTATGTTGCCTACATAGCAGAAGCTATCAACCAATTCTATGGGTCCTTCCTGTGACTGGAATAGGTTTATATCACTTGCTATCTTCCCCTTGTTTACCCCTATGCATCTTCTACTAACAAAGTCTTCCCTTCCTGTTAGTCTACCAATTATCCCAATACATCTGTGTACCCAAGATTTACATTGTGTACATCAGACCTATATTGTCTCTGTTCAATTGCCAATCTCTTTACAGAGTGTAGTGAATGTATTTTACCTTGGCACTAGCATTATAAAGAAATTTCCTTGTACCCCAGAAGTTTAGAGAGTTCTTACTACCCTGTTATCTCCATTTTATCAAGGCAAAATGGCCAACTGTGTGAAAAAAAGAGAACTATAACAAGATAAACCTGGACAAGAGGATGAAAGAAGACAGAGTATGAAGGGGGAAAGAGTGATTGGAGTAAGCTGGTGGTAAAGAAGGATAGACATTGATGGCAGCTATATATTTGCTGAGAAGATAGTGCAACCAAATAGTGGATATTAAACAGAGCTGGGTGTGAGTTCCATAAAGATTTATGGATGTCAATGATGGGTGAGCTGAGGAGCAGAGAGTGAGGGCTAATAATACAAAACTGTGCCAGTAGGAGAGATTGGACACGTTCAATGCATCCCCTCATTACATAAGCATTGTGATGGGAGAAAGGGTTGGCATATCTGAAGTAGTCCCTCATTGGGACTGAGGGTGTGTGATAGATAAGTTATCAAAGAGGAATGAATAGAATATGGCGACATAATAGGAATATAATGGTCAAAAGACCCAAATGTAACCATATTATACATACCAATTCCTATGGATTGGCAGTATCAGTGGAGGGTCGGACGCCATGCTTTGCAGCATGGAGTTATTGCCCTTTATGATCTGGTTTCAAATTCCGCCAAGGTTAACTTTGCCTTTCATCCTTACGGGGTCGATAAAATAAAGTACCAGTAATGCACTGGGATAATTGCTGACCTTGTGCCAAAAGTAGAAACAATTATTACCACAATTTAACATTTGTTTCACCATGCCTGCACATGGTGTGGAGGTCTTCATCAGCACCACATGCCTGCACATGGTGTGGAGGTCTTCATCAGCACCACATGCCACCAATTATCATAGCCATGTGTCATCTTTTTATGAGATTCAGCTTCATGTTGTCATAGGTCTTCCTTTTTCACAGTTTCCATCCAGTGTGTGTGCTCAACACTTCTCTTGCACCTCTCATTTCCATATACACCACATACCTGTACTAGCATACTCATCTCCAGTGCTGGATTTACCATTATGCTTAGGTGTGCTTAAGCACAGGGTCCTGTTGGCCAGGGGATGCCCATCTTCTTGCCAAAAAAATGTTTGACCTCCTTCAGAGCTCAAGTAAGAGGCCTCATAACTTAACTAGCACAGGATCTCTTTTGTCCTAAATCTGGCACTGCTCATCTCTCTTGTATACTGCATCTGATTCTTTTTATAGCCAGTTTTTCTCTCTACTCATTTCTTCACAATTGATCATGCTCAATAACATTATACATCCAGTAGAGTATGCTTGCTTTGTTTCCCTCTAATGTTTGCAAATTCTCTACATTCAAAGCCCATGTCTTGCTACCATTCATATCATCCTTCACACACAAGTATCATTAAATTTGCCCCTCGCTTTAAGAGCAAAACCCATTGTTACCAGCAGAGGTGATTACACTGTGAACCTTTTCCACCCCATTCTTATTATGGCTACTATGGTTTCAGAGCACCTATTCACACTACTGTTTAGGTTACCTAGCTAACAGAAATTATCAAATACTTCTAGGGAGCCTTCTGATCATTTGAAAGACTCTTATTTCATGTGTGCTCTTACTGTTTACTGGTCTTGTGTATCTGCTGCATATGAAATCTACCTTCTTTGCTAACCAACCTGTGATCCGACTAGTGCCTCCATAGTGTACACTGAGTACATTGTATGGATTTTGTACTTCATCTTTTTCTGCATATCAAGTAGAGATGGTGCCATAATCCTGTCTTTTTTCCTACTCACTAGAACTTCACTCTTTCCTAAGTTTATTTTGAAGCCTGCTGATTTTAGGTTTGGATTCTTGCCCATTTCTTATACATAGAATAGGTAGCGGAAGTCAGCTTATATTTGAGTATATATGCTAAATTGATTGAGAAAATGGAATGGGGAGTAGTGACAATGATAGATACGGTTGAGAGTTAGAAATAAAGAATCAGACTAAATCATCATTATCATCATTTTATAGCATGGCTTATACGGGTTGTCATGGTCTAACTTAGTTCTTATTCAGAGTTACTCTCCTTGTAAAGGAGTTGAACATATCCGGCCCATTTGTTCCATTTTGGGCATGGTTTCTTTGACCGGGTGCCATTTTTAACACCAACCCCATTACAGGGTGTACTATCAAAATGTCTTCATATAAAGAAAAACATCATTGCACATCATCCTCCATAAAGATGAGCAGCATGTAACTAGAGCCCTTGTTATTATTCCAAATGTTAAACCTTATTATCACTGAGTATTTCTCATAACGAACATGCATTTTCGGAGTAGTTAGGACCACGTTTCAAAGACTGGCCCTTTCAAGGTCTTGAGCAATGCCTGTCCTCTAGATGTAAAAAGTAAAAGAAAAAATGCCAGCACCTGAAAATGTGTGTCCATGTGTTTATATGTAAGAACTGAAATTTAGTCCTATGAATTTCTTCCTTTTTTTTTTTTCAAAATAATTTCTTTTCACTGTCATTTTTTAGTTATTTTCTCTCTGCCCATCTCTCAATTGCTTTTTACTATGTTTTCCACTTTTACAATTATTGATATTTTACGTCCTAGCACAAAATGAATTTAGCAAGAGATGGTGTCTAAATACATTGGATTGGCCTCATATTACTGGTACATCTTTTATTAATCCAGAAGTGTTAAAAGACAAAGCTGATCCCCCAGTGAAAACTGAGTTTAAATACTGTTAAGTTGTTGTTTTTAGCATCAAATCAGCAAACCAATGATCAATGTTGTTCTAGGGATGATCATCTAATCTTTTTTCTTTCAAATATAGTATATCCAGGACTGCATTATCCAATGTGTCCTTCAACTATTAAGGCTGTGGGTGTGATTTGACTGCTATTTCTAGCAGATGAAGCCATCATATCGAGCCTCCACTGCCAGTTCCCTTAGAACACACAGGGGGGCACTGTAATTTACAATAATTCTAATGTAGAATTTCAGACTAAGTATATCACCGTAAATTTTCTAAATCTGAGGGAGCACTGCTGAAAAGTAGGGGGAAGGGAGTAATGCTGGACAGTGCTCACTTGGCCTGGAAGAAGACAGTTGTAACATCTTGATCAGTTCTCTTCTCTTAAATTCTTATTCTTTAATTTTCCCTTAATCATTCCCTCTTATCTTTTTTCTCTCCCACATATTCTGCAAAGTGATATTCTCAGTGTTGTAGAAGCAGCATGGCTGATTAGTTAAGGTTTGCTTCACAATCATAAGGCCCCAGGTTCAATCCTACTGCATGGCATCTTGGGCATGTATTAGTCACCATAGTCTGGGGTCAGCCCAATCTTTGTGAGTGAAATTGAGTTGACAGAATTTGTTTGGAAGCCTGTTGGATGGTGTGTGCCTGTAATTCAAATACTATCTCATGGTGAATCTCCCAGAAAATTATGTTAAGGGTACACATGTCTATGGAATACTCAGTCACTTGTTAATTTCATGAACAAGCTGTTCCATTCATCGAAAAACTGGAACACTCATTGTTGAAACCGATGTAGGTCTGTTGCATTCTTAGTGCTAGCATAAACATTTAACCCTTTAGTGTTCACATTACTCTATATTTACTATTGTTTTCACATAATTATCCCACATAATATTGAATCTATAAGATTTTGATATTATTTATTTTGAGAACAATACCTTAACATGAGTATGAGTGGCCAGTTATGGCTGGTTTGAACAGAAAGGGGTGAGAGAATTCTGGCCGGATACAGCCGGTTTGAACAGAAAGATATGAGAATTTTGGCCGGATACAGCTGGTTTAAATGCTAAAGGGTTAAATCATTTTTCTTTCCTCAATGAAGGATTATTTTTCTAAATGATACTTTTATCTCCTCATGGTTTCCAAATGTTTATAGTTATCATATCAACTTCTATCAGCTAATATTTGTATGTATTGTTGTTAAAAAGAAAATTATTTTCTTCAAATGTTAATTTAATATATTTACCAAAGATAAAGTAAATTTTTGGAGCTTTCAATTCCTCAAAAACTGAATTTATTTAAGTAGCAGTTATATGATATTTGGGCTGAATTATCAATTGTTTAAGTTAAGCCCTTTGATAGAAAAACCACATGAAACTGATTCTGGTTCTGTGACCTAAAACTGTTTATTTTCTAGTGTTTGTATTTACCAAAAGAACTCTCATAATTCTATGTAAGAACCTTCCAAACACCAGCTTAATTATTTTCAGTGTCTTTCATTAGAAATATAGTAAAGAAAGGGTTAAAATTTGTCTTTTATCTCTGTCCAAGTATTAGTGAGATTACATGCACAAAAGTTGCTCTAATTTTAGGTTGGGGACATGCTCGTAAATATAGCGGCATAAACGAAATTGTCACATATTCAATCCATTATATTATGAAGCAAATTGGGAAGCATTCCAGGCATCCACAATTTTTTTTTTTTTTATTCTTGAAATCATTTTAATGTACATTTACATTTTAATACGGGCTGGCAAAATTGGTAGAATGCCATTGTGGTATTTGTTCTGAGTTCAAATTCTGTCAAAGTCAACTTTAACTTTTATCTTTTGTGGGTTGATAAAATAAAGTACCAGTCAAGTACTGGGGTTGATTTAATCAACTTTGCCCTTCCCCTAATTTTGTTGACCTTATACCTAAATTAGAAATCAATATTTAAAAGAAAATAACTCAATTAACAACATACAAGCCATATTGGTTCTGAACTGAAGTCAATAATGTAAGTTTTGTAGCATCACTGTTAATCTTCAACAACTTGATTCAATAGAGTGCTTTTCTGTTGTTTTTATTTTTTCAAATTCAAACTTTACATCTACAATATTAATAACTTCTTCATTACCATATACATTCCAATATAAGCCAACTACTATGGGCAAAAGTCCAAACCCCGTTTATAAGCCGTGGCAGCTAACCAACACATGTTTAGATGGTATTGTTTTGAAATTCTCATGAATGGGGAATATACTTATGAAGTTTTAATATTTTGATATTTAAAATGTTTTAAGTGTCATTTAGAGTATAGTTTTTGTTTCAGGATTCCATTACGTAATGGAATATTCATTCAAAACACAAAAAATACTAGAAATTTCACCTCCAAAGTGAAACCTGTGAAATATTCACCTCTAAAAGGAAAATAGCCCCTCATTTATGTAGAATTTGAAGTTGGTGAAAATCAGTAAAATACCGTGAATAAAAGCTGACCCCTATTTTACCATCAATTTTTTTTTTTTTTTTTTTTTTTTTTTTTTTGTCATATTTATCGGCTTATGTATAAATAAATATGGTAATTTATTATGAGACTAACTCTCTTGCATCACACTTACTCTGGTAAATTTTTTCATTGAACTTTTTATTTACTCTACATTCATGATTTTCCTTTTAGCAACAAAGACATCACAGCCCTACAAACACTAGCCATGCAGTCACCACTTACCATTAGGTTAATGACTTCCATTTTATCTTCAAAAAGTTTATGGTGGTTTTTTTTTTTTTTTTTTTTTTTATTATAATTTGAGCATTTGGATTCAATAATTTCCTCTAGATACCATACTGTTCTGTTTTAATTCTTATTATTAGTGTCGGACAATATGCTTTGCAGCATGTAATTATGTCCCTTTATGTTCTGAATTCAAATCCCATCAAGGTTAGCTTTGCCTTGGGGTGGTGGATTGATAGTATTGGTATCGTTAGACAAAATACTTTGTGGTGACTAGTTAAGATGTTCTTCATTCTGAGTTCAAATCCAACTGTGGTCAACTTTGCTTTTCATCCTCCTAGGGTCAATAAAAAAGTACCAGTTAAGTACTATGTATCCTTGGTGACTTTCCCCACACCTACAGCATTGCTGGCCTTGTGCCAATGTTAGAATTATTACATAACTTCATTTTAAAATGGCCAGATACCCAATGAACAGTAAACAGTGATTACTGCTTGTAATCACCATTAAATCACAAAATACCTCTTGAAGTAGCTAAATAACACTTATTCAGAAATGAATAACCGCTGTACAAGCTTTTGCATATGAATTGTTAAGGTATATAACGGGCATCAATTCAAAACAAAGGATAATATACAAATTCATTGTGTAAATGAAATGAAATGATCAATCTATGAATGCTCTCATTAACTTTATATTGATTGATCAAAACTGCACAGGTGATGCCATGGTAAATGTACGAATAACTTGGGTAAATTTGGAACTGGTGTTATTGTCACTCAGCATAAAACAAAATGGCATAAAATCAAAGCATATCTTTACCTTACCTTCATTGTTCCTCCAGCTGATGTACAGTAAAGGGCCACAATCCGTCTCCATTTTGATCAGTCTTGACCAAGTTTTGGAGCCTGGTACCAGTTGGGTTTTCTTTTTCACAGGTTTTCTTTCATAGTTTATGCCAAGTGGTCTACCTTTAGGTTTCTTGCTCCAAGGTGGTATTCGGTACATATCAATCTTAGCAAGACAACTAACAAGGCGGCACAAAATGTGACCAGTAAACTGGATGCACCTTTCAGCAACTATTTCGTTCAGTCTTCTTGATTATGTATATACCTCAACAACTCATTGTTTTTCACTCTGTCTCTCCATGATTTGATGAAGATATCTTATATGGAAGGTGTCCAACTGAATAATAACTTTTGAGGTTGATTTCCAAGTCTTGCATTCATATAAAACAGAGGAGAGAACTGTTGTGTAGTACAGTTTGAGCTTTATATGTTGGTTGATCGCATATAACACCTAGATTTTCTGAAGTCATTTGAAGACTGAACTGGCTTTTGCTAACCTGGTTTTGACATCTTTTTCATTATCAACAGTGTCAGATTGTACACTCTCCAAGTACGTGGAGTTTTCAGCAACCTCTACAAATACCACCTCCAAACAAATATCAGAATCATCCTCCAGATCTCCAATCTTCTGAAGTTTTGTTTTCTTAATACTAATCCTCAGACCAACCTTTTCACTGTTGTCCTTTAGTTTATCTATCATTAATTGCATTTGGTACCCAGTAGAACTAGATCTGCAAAATCCAAGTATGTCAGTATCTTCCCATGTTGTATTTGGAAGAAAATGCAGTGTGTGTGTGTGTGTGTGTGTGTGTGTGTGTCATCATGTCATCATCATCATCATTTTTACATTCTTTTTTCTACACTTGCATGGGTTGGACAGGTCCTTCTCAGCACGGCATCTCTCCAGACATATTGATCCTTTATCACTTCTGTGAGTCTGTGTGCTACCAATGATTTCAGAGTCCTTCATTCAGTGGACAAATCTCCCTCATAAATGTAGAGATGTATATTTGAAGCAGGGAAGGTATTAAAACTATACAAATTTATCAATGTCTAGGGCTATTCGGTCCAGTGGATAAAAGGAATCAAGAGTTCTTCAGGCATTTTGTGTGTGTGTATATATAAGGGTTAATGGTTAGAGCATCAGGCTTACAATCATGAGGTTGTGAGTTCAATTCCCAGACCGTGCTTTGTGTTGTGTTCTTGAGCAAAACACTTTATTTCACGTTGCTCCAGTTCACTCAGTTGTATAAATGAGTTGCGATGCTGGTGCCAAGCTGTATTGGCCATTGCCTTTCCCTTGGACAACATCAGTGGCGTAGAGAAGGAAGACTAGTATGTATTGGCAACTTCTGGTCTTCCACAAACATCCTTGCCTGGACTTGTGCCTTCTAGGTTCAAATCCCATCGTCATTCATGACCAAAGGGGGTCTTTACCCTATATATATATATATATATATATATATATATATATATATTCCGTTTCTAGGGGTATTTTACCTGATTTTACCTGATTTTCTAGCTGTTAGATATTTTCTGCATTTGGGATTTCCTCATTTTCAAGTTTTAAATCACCTAGGGCTTCAATAGTTCATAAGATTTGTTTACTTCTGGCTCTAGCTGCAAGCTATTTAGTACAGTACCTTAATTTAGACAGTTTGTGTGGCCAGTTGCCTCTTAGTATAATAGTCACATTGTATTCAAGTGATACAAAGTTCAATTCTCCATAGCAGCTAGTGGCCACGTTTTTCTGTCTCGAGGGGTATTTTACCTGATTTTATAAACTATTATTTATAGTGATTAACTGTTGTTAAAGTTATTTTTTGCATTGGGGACTCCCTTATTTTCAGATATATTATATATAGTATCAGAGGATACCTTCTTTAAGACTTTTGATATCTTGGACGGGATTTCATCCTCCCCAGCGGCCTTGTCACATTTGAGATCTTTAATTGCTCTAGTGACCTCAGCCTCCGAAAGGTTATTCATTGCTCCCAGATACACCACATGTACATCAGAAGATTCTGTTATGACTGAGATTAGATCTACAAAGTATTCTCTCCACTTCACAAGGCTGTATCTCTCTGAAGAGAGGAGAACCCCAGATGTGTTCCTGATTGCAGGCGTGCAGGATGGCTTATTATGAAGTTGGTAGATATTCTACAGAACACTCCATGTGGTTAGAATGTCTCAGGAAAAAAATCACTGGACAGATTTTAGGGGCACAACCAACTAATGAGAGATCACAGCTCTCTTACTATGGGTTAGACCCTGAGCAAGATGGTTGAATAACATCCATGAGCTTAGCTAGTCTTGCTTGGGCATCCAACTGGATCAATTGGAGATGGTTGCCTCTGACAGGACCCACTGGAAGACATGCTTAAGAACCCCCCAGTACCCCTCTCCCAGGAATATGTGAGTGATGAAGAAGATATATAGTATCATCATTATTATTATCATCAGGCGGTGGATTGGCAGAATTGGTAGAGGGTCGGACATGCTTTCCAGCATAGTTACGTCCCTTTACGATCTGAGTTCAAATCCCGCCGAGGTTAACTTTGCCTTTCATCCTTACGGGGTCGATAAAATAAAGTACCAGTAATTATACTGGGTAATTGCTGGCCTTGTGCCAAAAAGTAGAAACAATTATTATTATCATTATCATCATAATAATTATTATTACAATTGACCTCACTTTAAATGATGTATTGTGAGTTAATCTGTTGCATGCAATGTGATAAGTCCGTCAGGTAGACAGAACACTACATTCAACCTGATTTGTTGTCAGTAGTGATCAGCTCTTTTGGAAATGTTGCTGGCATTAGACTGCTATCCTATCTAGAATGTGATCAACCCACTAATCTGCTTCATGCTACTAAATTTATAAACACCAGCTTTGTGATGTATTTATGCTTACACAGACATTAGCTGTTTGTTTCATGCTTCAGTTTAAAAATGTAGTGAAATGAGATTTATGCAGGGAAAATAATCTGGTTGATAATGCTTAAAAAACATTTTTTTTTTTTTTAAATTAGAAATAATGAAAGGTTTGTAAAGTTTGTTTAGTTTTTGCATGAAAAGGTTGTTTTTAATCTTTCAGATTTTCAATTCATATTATCTAGTAAAATATTCTTGTATCTCATTGTCTAAAATACTTTTGAATCATTTGTGTTCAGCCCTCCAACTTGTAATTAAATTCTCTTCTGATTTCACCAATACTCATACAAACAGTTCTGTCTTTTTATAAGAGGGAAAATGGAAGCAGGTAAATAAATTTAAGAGAGGTAAAGTTAGTAGAGCTGACATTATTTCCCATTTTAAACATCAAAGTTTCATACTGCTTTAATGATAGCTATCTTTAGAAGTTTGGATTAACAAATTCATTTCATATATCAAAATAACCATGGAATCTTTATAAAGTTTTTTTTATATATTTCTGTTGTTTAGTTGAGATGGCTGACTTTTCTTGTTCAGTCTTGTTCATATTCTGGCAGGGTAAAAAAAAAAATAAACATTTTACCCAACAAGGCCTTAAATTGTTTCCACAAATGTAGCACAAGAGAAACCAAAATTTCTGGTTTGGGTAATTTGAAGTAAATAATCAATATTTCTTTTGTTTCAAATAATTATTCAGTTTTCTTGATTTAACTACCTAATTAAGTTAGCAACAAGGAGCTGGTCAAATTAAAATATGTAGATATATACATTATAAAGTAGTTATTTTTCTTATATATTAGGGTTTTAGAACTGTAGCTTCCAATATCCAACATTATATAGTCTAAAAGAAAACCAATATTCATTGAGGAGTATAGGACCTTACTAATCATGTAAAGTTTATTATTTAGCAATTTTCTACTTTCAATTTTTATTCATTGATTGTTTTTCCTCTTTTATTTTTCTCTCAATAAAAGAACACATAAAAAGGCATGAACTTTAGAAGAAGAGTAAAAGACTGAGCATGAACCACCACAGATCATATGCTAAAACGAACATAACTGAAAGAAGTATTATTCCTGAGAGAAGCAATACAAGCAAGGAACAAAATAGTCTGGCAGATCATCTTGTGGAATACATTGGAGGTTTGGTCAGAAATATTTTGGAGGTTTGGTTGGAAGTGTAAAGTGTGTAACAGAAACATAGTATTTGAGGAACTGTTCAGGGTGTCTTGTAATTCTGGAAACCTTGTTTAGGTTCTCTTCTGAATTTTCTTTGAAAATTTAATTTATTCTTAAACTATTACAATAGAAGGAAAAGTAAAATGTCTTTTGCTCTTTTAGTTTTCTAAAGTATATCTATATTAAATTTTTCTTTTGTATCATATAAAAGTATTCTGCGAATTCTGTTGTCTAGATTAAATAGCTGTTGGTATATCTATCCTGCTTACTATAAAATTGCATCATTGTTATTCTGATGAATGCTTTGATTTGGTTTGTGGTAATTCAATGTATAGTATTTTTTATGTCATATTTACATTTGAATCTGTAAACTATAGAACTAGTAATAAGTTAATTATTATATATTTTAAAAATCATGTTCTTACCAAAAGAGTTCAGAGTATCTCTTTAAAAGATCTTGTTGGTTTGATTTATTCTGATATATTTTTTATTTCAACTGCTGGTTCTTGAGATTCATCAAAGTTTAATTTTTTTTATTCTGCTTAATTACTTGAATATTGTTCAGGGAAGTATTTCCTAACAATTTTAAATAATTATGTGTATACTTGCCAATTTTTAAAAGCACAGGCATGGCACTGTGTTCACTTTACAATCCTGTTCTAGATCTGTTTACTTTACAGTCATGTGGTTCTAGAGTTGTTCACTTCAGTCATGTGGTTCTAGAGTTGTTCACTTTACAGTCATGTTGTTTTAGAGTTGTTCACTTTACAGTCATGTTGTTTTAGAGTTGTTCACTTTACAGTCATGTTGTTTTAGAGTTGTTCACTTTACAGTCATGTTGTTCTAGAGTTGTTCACTTTACAGTCATGTTGTTCTAGAGTTGTTCACTTTACAGTCATGTTGTTCTAGAGTTGTTCACTTTACAGTCATGTTGTTCTAGAGTTGTTCACTTTACAGTCATGTTGTTCTAGAGTTGTTCACTTTACAGTCATGTTGTTCTAGAGTTGTTCACTTTACAGTCACGTTGTTCTAGAGTTGTTCACTTCAGTCATGTGGTTCTAGAGTTGTTCACTTTACAGTCATGTGGTTCTAGAGTTGTTCACTTTACAGTCATGTGGTTCTAGAGTTGTTCACTTTACAGTCATGTGGTTCTAGAGTTGTTCACTTTAGTCATGTTGTTCTAGAGTTGTTCACTTTACAGTCATGTTGTTCTAGAGTTGTTCACTTTACAGTCATGTTCTAGAGTTGTTCACTTCAGTCATGTGGTTCTAGAGTTGTTCACTTCAGTCATGTGGTTCTAGAGTTGTTCACTTCAGTCATGTTGTTCTAGAGTTGTTCACTTTACAGTCATGTGGTTCTAGAGTTGTTCACTTCAGTCATGTGGTTCTAGAGTTGTTCACTTCAGTCATGTGGTTCTAGAGTTGTTCACTTCAGTCATGTTGTTCTAGAGTTGTTCACTTTACAGTCATGTTGTTCTAGAGTTGTTCACTTTACAGTCATGTTGTTCTAGAGTTGTTCACTTCAGTCATGTTGTTCACTTTACAGTCATGTGGTTCTAGAGTTGTTCACTTCAGTCATGTTGTTCACTTTACAGTCATGTGGTTCTAGAGTTGTTCACTTCAGTCATGTGGTTCTAGAGTTGTTCACTTCAGTCATGTGGTTCTAGAGTTGTTCACTTTACAGTCATGTTGTTCACTTCAGTCATGTGGTTCTAGAGTTGTTCACTTCAGTCATGTGGTTCTAGAGTTGTTCACTTCAGTCATGTGGTTCTAGAGTTGTTCACTTCAGTCATGTGGTTCTAGAGTTGTTCACTTTACAGTCATGTTGTTCACTTCAGTCATGTGGTTCTAGAGTTGTTCACTTCAGTCATGTGGTTCTAGAGTTGTTCACTTCAGTCATGTGGTTCTAGAGTTGTTCACTACAGTCATGTTGTTCTAGAGTTGTTCACTTCAGTCATGTGGTTCTAGAGTTGTTCACTTTACAGTCATGTTGTTCTAGAGTTGTTCACTTCAGTCATGTGGTTCTAGAGTTGTTCACTTTACAGTCATGTTGTTCACTTTACAGTCATGTTGTTCTAGAGTTGTTCACTTCAGTCATGTTGTTCTAGAGTTGTTCAATTCAGTCATGTTGTTCAAGAGTTGTTCACTTTACAGTCATGTTGTTCTAGAGTTGTTCACTTTACAGTCATGTTGTTCTATAGTTGTTCACTTTACAGTCATGTGGTTCTAGAGTTGTTCACTTCAGTCATGTTGTTCTAGAGTTGTTCACTTTACAGTCATGTTGTTCTAGAGTTGTTCACTTCAGTCATGTTGTTCTAGAGTTGTTCACTTTACAGTCATGTTGTTCTAGAGTTGTTCACTTCAATCATGTGGTTCTAGAGTTGTTCACTTTACAGTTATGTTGTTCTAGAGTTGTTCACTTTACAGTTATGTTGTTCTAGAGTTGTTCACTTTACAGTTATGTTGTTCTAGAGTTGTTCACTTTACAGTCATGTTGTTCTAGAGTTGTTCACTTCAGTCATGTTCTAGAGTTGTTCACTTTACAGTCATGTTGTTCTAGAGTTGTTCACTTCAGTCATGTTGTTCTAGAGTTGTTCACTTTACAGTCATGTTGTTCTAGAGTTGTTCACTTTACAGTCATGTTGTTCTAGAGTTGTTCACTTCAGTCATGTTGTTCTAGAGTTGTTCACTTTACAGTCATGTTGTTCTAGAGTTGTTCACTTCAGTCATGTTGTTCTAGAGTTGTTCACTTTACAGTCATGTTGTTCTAGAGTTGTTCACTTCAGTCATGTTGTTCTAGAGTTGTTCACTTCAGTCATGTTGTTCTAGAGTTGTTCACTTCAGTCATGTTGTTCTAGAGTTGTTCACTTTACAGTCATGTTGTTCTAGAGTTGTTCACTTTACAGTCATGTTGTTCTAAAGTTGTTCACCTTACAGTTATGTCGTTCTAGAGTTGTTCACTTCAGTCATGTGGTTCTAGAGTTGTTCACTTTACAGTCATGTTGTTCTAGAGTTGTTCACTTTACAGTCGTGTTGTTCTAGAGTTGTTCACTTTACAGTCATGTTGTTCTAGAGTTGTTCACTTTACAGTCATGTTGTTCACTTTACAGTCATGTTGTTCTAGAGTTGTTCACTTTACAGTCATGTGGTTCTAGAGTTGTTCACTTTACAGTCATGTTGTTCTAGAGTTGTTCACTTTACAGTCATGTTGTTCTAGAGTTGTTCACTTTACAGTCATGTTGTTCTAGAGTTGTTCACTTTACAGTCATGTGGTTCTAGAGTTGTTCACTTCAGTCATGTTGTTCTAGAGTTGTTTACTTCAGTCATGTTGTTCTAGAGTTGTTCACTTCAGTCATGTTGTTCTAGAGTTGTTCACTTCAGTCATGTTGTTCTAGAGTTGTTCACTTCAGTCATGTGGTTCTAGAGTTGTTCACTTTACAGTCATGTGGTTCTAGAGTTGTTCACTTTACAGTCATGTTGTTCTAGAGTTGTTCACTTCAGTCATGTTGTTCTAGAGTTGTTCACTTCAGTCATGTGGTTCTAGAGTTGTTCACTTCAGTCATGTGGTTCTAGAGTTGTTCACTTCAGTCATGTTGTTCTAGAGTTGTTCACTTCAGTCATGTTGTTCTAGAGTTGTTTACTTCAGTCATGTTGTTCTAGAGTTGTTTACTTCAGTCATGTTGTTCTAGAGTTGTTCACTTCAGTCATGTTGTTCTAGAGTTGTTCACTTCAGTCATGTGGTTCTAGAGTTGTTCACTTTACAGTCATGTGGTTCTAGAGTTGTTCACTTTACAGTCATGTGGTTCTAGAGTTGTTCACTTTACAGTCATGTTGTTCTAGAGTTGTTCACTTCAGTCATGTTGTTCTAGAGTTGTTCACTTCAGTCATGTGGTTCTAGTTATTCACTTCAGTCATGTTGTTCTAGAGTTGTTCACTTTACAGTCATGTTGTTCTAGAGTTGTTCACTTTACAGTCATGTTGTTCTAGAGTTGTTCACTTTACAGTCATGTTGTTCTAGAGTTGTTCACTTTACAGTCATGTGGTTCTAGAGTTGTTCACTTCAGTCATGTTGTTCTAGAGTTGTTCACTTTACAGTCATGTTGTTCTAGAGTTGTTCACTTCAGTCATGTTGTTCTAGAGTTGTTCACTTTACAGTCATGTTGTTCTAGAGTTGTTCACTTTAGTCATGTTGTTCTAGAGTTGTTCACTTTACAGTCATGTTGTTCTAGAGTTGTTCACTTTACAGTCATGTGGTTCTAGAGTTGTTCACTTCAGTCATGTTGTTCTAGAGTTGTTCACTTTACAGTCATGTTGTTCTAGAGTTGTTCACTTTACAATCATGTTGTTCTAGAGTTGTTCACTTTACAATCATGTTGTTCTAGAGTTGTTCACTTTACAATCATGTTGTTCTAGAGTTGTTCACTTTACAGTCATGTTGTTCTAGAGCTGTTCACTTCAGTCATGTTGTTCTAGAGTTGTTCACTTTACAGTCATGTGGTTCTAGAATTGTTCACTTCAGTCATGTTGTTCTAGAGTTGTTCACTTTACAGTCATGTTGTTCTAGAGTTGTTCACTTTAGTCATGTTGTTCTAGAGTTGTTCACTTTAGTCATGTTGTTCTAGAGTTGTTCACTTTAGTCATGTTGTTCTAGAGTTGTTCACTTTAGTCATGTTGTTCTAGAGTTGTTCACTTTAGTCATGTTGTTCTAGAGTTGTTCACTTTAGTCATGTTGTTCTAGAGTTGTTCACTTTAGTCATGTTGTTCTAGAGTTGTTCACTTTAGTCATGTTGTTCTAGAGTTGTTCACTTCAGTCATGTTGTTCTAGAGTTGTTCACTTCAGTCATGTTGTTCTAGAGTTGTTCACTTCAATCATGTGGTTCTAGAGTTGTTCACTTTACAGTCATGTTGTTCTAGAGTTGTTCACTTTACAGTCATGTTGTTCTAGAGTTGTTCACTTTACAGTCATGTTGTTCTGGAGTTGTTCACTTTACAGTCATGTTGTTCTAGAGTTGTTCACTTTACAGTCATGTTGTTCTAGAGTTGTTCACTTTAGTCATGTTGTTCTAGAGTTGTTCACTTCAGTCATGTTGTTCTAGAGTTGTTCACTTTACAATCCTGTTGTTCTAGAGTTGTTCACTTTACAGTCATGTTGTTCTAGAGTTGTTCACTTTACAGTCATGTTGTTCTAGAGTTGTTCACTTTACAGTCATGTTGTTCTAGAGTTGTTCACTTTACAGTCATGTTGTTCTAGAGTTGTTCACTTTACATTCATGTTGTTCTAGAGTTGTTCACTTTAGTCATGTTGTTCTAGAGTTGTTCACTTTACAGTCATGTTGTTCTAGAGTTGTTCACTTTACAGTCATGTTGTTCTAGAGTTGTTCACTTTACAGTCATGTTGTTATAGAGTTGTTCACTTTACAGTCATGTTGTTCTAGAGTTGTTCACTTTACAGTCATGTTGTTCTAGAGTTGTTCACTTTACAGTCATGTTGTTCTAGAGTTGTTCACTTTACAGTCATGTTGTTCTAGAGTTGTTCACTTCACAGTCATGTTGTTCTAGAGTTGTTCACTTTACAGTCATGTTGTTCTAGAACTGTTCACTTTACAGTCATGTTGTTCTAGAACTGTTCACTTTACAGTCATGTTGTTCTAGAGTTGTTCACTTCAGTCATGTTGTTCTAGAGTTGGTCACTTCAGTCATGTGGTTCTAGAGTTGTTCACTTTACAGTCATGTGGTTCTAGAGTTGTTCACTTTACAGTCATGTGGTTCTAGAGTTGTTCACTTTACAGTCATGTGGTTCTAGAGTTGTTCACTTTACAGTCATGTGGTTCTAGAGTTGTTCACTTTACAGTCATGTGGTTCTAGAGTTGTTCACTTTACAGTCATGTGGTTCTAGAGTTGTTCACTTTACAGTCATGTGGTTCTAGAGTTGTTCACTTTACAGTCATGTTGTTCTAGAGTTGTTCACTTTACAGTCATGTTGTTCTAGAGTTGTTCACTTTACAGTCATGTTGTTCTAGAGTTGTTCACTTTACAGTCATGTTGTTCTAGAGTTGTTCACTTTACAGTCATGTTGTTCTAGAGTTGTTCACTTTACAGTCATGTTGTTCTAGAGTTGTTCACTTTACAGTCATGTTGTTCTAGAGTTGTTCACTTTAGTCATGTTGTTCTAGAGTTGTTCACTTTACAGTCATGTTGTTCTAGAGTTGTTCACTTTACAGTCATGTGGTTCTAGAGTTGTTCACTTCAGTCATGTTGTTCTAGAGTTGTTCACTTTACAGTCATGTTGTTCTAGAGTTGTTCACTTTACAATCATGTTGTTCTAGAGTTGTTCACTTTACAATCATGTTGTTCTAGAGTTGTTCACTTTACAATCATGTTGTTCTAGAGTTGTTCACTTTACAGTCATGTTGTTCTAGAGCTGTTCACTTCAGTCATGTTGTTCTAGAGTTGTTCACTTTACAGTCATGTGGTTCTAGAATTGTTCACTTCAGTCATGTTGTTCTAGAGTTGTTCACTTTACAGTCATGTTGTTCTAGAGTTGTTCACTTTAGTCATGTTGTTCTAGAGTTGTTCACTTTAGTCATGTTGTTCTAGAGTTGTTCACTTTAGTCATGTTGTTCTAGAGTTGTTCACTTTAGTCATGTTGTTCTAGAGTTGTTCACTTTAGTCATGTTGTTCTAGAGTTGTTCACTTTAGTCATGTTGTTCTAGAGTTGTTCACTTTAGTCATGTTGTTCTAGAGTTGTTCACTTTAGTCATGTTGTTCTAGAGTTGTTCACTTCAGTCATGTTGTTCTAGAGTTGTTCACTTCAGTCATGTTGTTCTAGAGTTGTTCACTTCAATCATGTGGTTCTAGAGTTGTTCACTTTACAGTCATGTTGTTCTAGAGTTGTTCACTTTACAGTCATGTTGTTCTAGAGTTGTTCACTTTACAGTCATGTTGTTCTGGAGTTGTTCACTTTACAGTCATGTTGTTCTAGAGTTGTTCACTTTACAGTCATGTTGTTCTAGAGTTGTTCACTTTAGTCATGTTGTTCTAGAGTTGTTCACTTCAGTCATGTTGTTCTAGAGTTGTTCACTTTACAATCCTGTTGTTCTAGAGTTGTTCACTTTACAGTCATGTTGTTCTAGAGTTGTTCACTTTACAGTCATGTTGTTCTAGAGTTGTTCACTTTACAGTCATGTTGTTCTAGAGTTGTTCACTTTACAGTCATGTTGTTCTAGAGTTGTTCACTTTACATTCATGTTGTTCTAGAGTTGTTCACTTTAGTCATGTTGTTCTAGAGTTGTTCACTTTACAGTCATGTTGTTCTAGAGTTGTTCACTTTACAGTCATGTTGTTCTAGAGTTGTTCACTTTACAGTCATGTTGTTATAGAGTTGTTCACTTTACAGTCATGTTGTTCTAGAGTTGTTCACTTTACAGTCATGTTGTTCTAGAGTTGTTCACTTTACAGTCATGTTGTTCTAGAGTTGTTCACTTTACAGTCATGTTGTTCTAGAGTTGTTCACTTCACAGTCATGTTGTTCTAGAGTTGTTCACTTTACAGTCATGTTGTTCTAGAACTGTTCACTTTACAGTCATGTTGTTCTAGAACTGTTCACTTTACAGTCATGTTGTTCTAGAGTTGTTCACTTCAGTCATGTTGTTCTAGAGTTGGTCACTTCAGTCATGTGGTTCTAGAGTTGTTCACTTTACAGTCATGTGGTTCTAGAGTTGTTCACTTTACAGTCATGTGGTTCTAGAGTTGTTCACTTTACAGTCATGTGGTTCTAGAGTTGTTCACTTTACAGTCATGTGGTTCTAGAGTTGTTCACTTTACAGTCATGTGGTTCTAGAGTTGTTCACTTTACAGTCATGTGGTTCTAGAGTTGTTCACTTTACAGTCATGTGGTTCTAGAGTTGTTCACTTTACAGTCATGTTGTTCTAGAGTTGTTCACTTTACAGTCATGTTGTTCTAGAGTTGTTCACTTTACAGTCATGTTGTTCTAGAGTTGTTCACTTTACAGTCATGTTGTTCTAGAGTTGTTCACTTTACAGTCATGTTGTTCTAGAGTTGTTCACTTTACAGTCATGTTGTTCTAGAGTTGTTCACTTTACAGTCATGTTGTTCTAGAACTGTTCACTTTACAGTCATGTTGTTCTAGAACTGTTCACTTTACAGTCATGTTGTTCTAGAGTTGTTCACTTCAGTCATGTTGTTCTAGAGTTGGTCACTTCAGTCATGTGGTTCTAGAGTTGTTCACTTTACAGTCATGTGGTTCTAGAGTTGTTCACTTTACAGTCATGTGGTTCTAGAGTTGTTCACTTTACAGTCATGTGGTTCTAGAGTTGTTCACTTTACAGTCATGTGGTTCTAGAGTTGTTCACTTTACAGTCATGTGGTTCTAGAGTTGTTCACTTTACAGTCATGTGGTTCTAGAGTTGTTCACTTTACAGTCATGTTGTTCTAGAGTTGTTCACTTTACAGTCATGTTGTTCTAGAGTTGTTCACTTTAGTCATGTTGTTCTAGAACTGTTTACTTTACAGTCATGTTGTTCTAGAGTTGTTCACTTTACAGTCATGTTCTAGAGTTGTTCACTTTACAGTCATGTTGTTCACTTTACAGTCATGTTGTTCTAGAGTTGTTGACTTTACAGTCATGTTGTTCTAGAGTTGTTCACTTTACAGTCATGTTGTTCTAGAGTTGTTCACTTTGCAGTCATGTTCTAGAGTTGTTCACTTTACAGTCATGTTGTTCTAGAGTTGTTCACTTTACAGTCATGTTGTTCTAGAGTTGTTCACTTTACAGTCATGTTGTTCTAGAGTTGTTCACTTTACAGTCATGTTGTTCTAGAGTTGTTCACTTTACAGTCATGTTCTAGAGTTGTTCACTTCAATCATGTTCTAGAGTTGTTCACTTTACAGTCATGTTCTAGAGGTGTTCACTTTACAGTCATGTTCTAGAGTTGTTCACTTTACAGTCATGTTGTTCTAGAGTTGTTCACTTTACAGTCATGTTGTTCTAGAATTGTTCACTTTACAGTCATGTTGTTCTAGAATTGTTCACTTTACAGTCATGTTGTTCTAGAATTGTTCACTTCACAGTTGTTTGGTTCTAGAGCTGTTCACTTTACAGTCGTGAGGTTCTAGAGTTGTTCACTTCAATCATATAGCTCTAGGTTTGTCTTTTGTTCATTTATCTGTTATGAGGGGAAACTGAGTAAATGGAAAACTGTATGGAAGTCTATTAGACTGTACCTGTGTTCTCTGCTGATAGACTTAATCCATTGTTTTCTTTGATTGAACAACACCAGCCTAATCAATCCATGTCAGCATGGAAAATTGAACATAAACTGATGATGGTGACCACCATTTTGCTGTTAGGTGCTTTTAGCAGAGTCCACACTGTTGCAAACATTTGGATTAGATCTGCCTGAGAATAACTCAATATCTTTATCTACTTCTTCCTATTGCAGCAACTCACCAGTCCTCTTACTAAAGTTGGAAACATTTCAATAAGTTACAGCCAGTTTCTATCCTCTTACTAAAGTTGAAGATACTGCAATAAGTTATAGGCAGCTTGCCTTTTCTTCTGATTAAAGTCAGAGGTTCTGCAAAATGTTATAGGCAGTTAGTCTCCTTTTCTAACGAAGCTACCATAAACAAAAACTAATCATAAACTTTGCCATGATATTTGAGCAGGTATTTTCCTATTTTTCAGTTTCCATTTTTAACTGTTTATTTATAATATGCCTTTTTTCTACTGTTTAAGTTTATTAACCATATGACAGATATGGTTTGATTATATATAATTTAAAGGAAACTTACACAGGTCAGAGAACAAAGAGTTGCTAAAGACCAGTGTGAATGGCATCAAAATGTTGAAGTGATACTTTCCAGTTGAGAAGTGCTGATAATGACTTTTAATTTAGGCACAAGCCAACAATTTGTGGAGAGGATGAAAGTTGATTGCATCGGTCCAGTACATAACTGGTACTTTATTTTATCAATCCTGAAAAGGTTGAACTCAGCATAAAGAGCCAGAACAAATTTCATAATGATATTTTATCTGATGCTCCACCAATTCTGCCAATGTACTGGCCTAAGAAGAGTATTAACAACAATAATAATGATTTTTACTATATGCACAAGGCCAGCAATTTTGGCGTAAAGGAAAGTCGATTAAATCGACCCCAGTACATTACTTGGTGCTTTATTTTATCAACCCCATAAGGATGAAAGGCAAAGCTAACCTCAACAGGATTTGAACTCACAATGTAAAGAGCCATAACTCTATGCTGCAAAGCATGTTTTCTGGCGCTCTACCAAAGCTGCCAATCCACCGCCGTTATTAATAACAATAATAATAATAATAATCCCCAGGACTATAAACTCATCAATCTATGATAGTCATTGAAATCTTTGTAGAGAAAAGTTTGGTAAGTTTATGCCAATCCGTCCAGGAGTGAAAGAATCGTGTTTCAGAGAGTGAGAGTATTTTTTTTATCATGTTAAATGGTAAAAGAAAAATAGAATAAAATATTTAAAGTTTTTGCAGATTTATGTAAGCTGAAGTTGAAAAGTAGTTATAAGTGGGATAAAAGGTGAAGGAGAGATGATAGAAAGATTGCACAAAGTTTGTAATAATACTGAGGTCAAGTTTTCTTGGAAAATGAACAAGAAGATATACACACACTAACATAAGACTATAAGTATATATATGTCAGCTACATCATGTTCAATACTGTAAACTAATCAGCTCTGTGGTGTGTGTGTGTGAGTATGAGATAGTATTTTGAACTTGATTGTAGATTTCACTATCTAACTGGAGTTATGCCATCTCATAAATATACAATGGCTACAGTTGGAAGTCATCATCATCATTTTACATCCACCTTTCATGCTGGCATGAGTTGAATAGGTTGTTTGTTCTTACAGTCCAAGATTAGAGGGGTCAAAGAGATCTTATTTTGTTCATCTCTGTTCCATATTTCACAGATAATAAAACAATGACATCGCTCATTTGCTCTTAATTCTCAGATAGAACATCTACCTTATTCATTGTCTACCACAACTACTCTTTGTCCTCTAAATATATGTTATATTTAAAATTTTATATGGCTGCTATATATGAAGTGAATTAATTAATTCTCCAAAGTTAATTTGATTTATTTTACATATTATCAAACCTAAGAATTATTTCTGCTTATTTATTTGTCTTTTGATCTGGTTTTCTGATTTCATTCCTCTTTTTCTCAGTTCTCACTCTTTTTTGTTTTATCCTTGTTGAAAGATTTCTTCAATCAGATAAAATTATCTTTTTTTTCTCTCCTTATTTTATTTTTTTTAGAATTGGTCTTTTTGTAAATCTTTTATTAGTTTGATCATGAAGCTATTCAAAACAATTGTATGTTGTAAATAACTGCATTCTGTTAGAATAAAAGTTAAAGAATCTAAATCTATGTGCAGCATACTCTCTTATATTTTGCAATCAGGAGCTCCCAGGTTTGATTGGGCATACGTCTTCTATTAGTATCTAGTCGACTTAAGCTCCTTGTCACTGAAATTAGGTTGGCACAAAATTTGTTGAAGCCCATTACATGTAATTCAAAGACCCAGCCTTGTAATTATGTCAGATTGACTCTGAGTATTACATTAAGGATGCAAATGTCTGGGAATAGTGAGACTAGCACACATTTCTGTCGTCACTACTGACATTCTCCTTCCCAAGGATTCTCATTAATAGATAGACCACATCAAAAATGACATGTAGCATTTTTAGTTTAGGCTATTTAATTTCCCTTCCCTACTTTTCTTCTAAAACTTATTTTTATTGTTCAGTTTCAATAATCATAAAAAATAACAATGTTTGAGCAAAATGCAATAAGTATATCATTATCCTCATCTGTTTTACATGGACTTTTTCACGCTGGCATGGATTGACAGGATTTTTTGAAGCAATATTTTTACAATGGATGCCTTTCCTGACACCAACCCTTTTAGTCACTTCTTACAACATGCAAGGATACAGTATACCTATTCTAAATATGTTGTGCTTCTACAGTTTCAATTTCTCAACTTCTACTCACAAGTCATTAGACAATCCGAGGCTATAGTAGAAGAAACTGGCTCAAGGTGCTACGCTGCCATATCTGCACCTGAATAAAGATTAGTAAACTGCTCATACTATATGTAACCAATAAATCAATCATTTCACAAAGTTATTCATTCTTTCTCAGAAATCAATACAGTGAGAAAAGGAATCATCATTTGTAAAATCACATAAAGTTAAATAACTTTATCTTCTTTTTCTTTGCCCACATATTCCTGAGGGTCATGGGGGAAGAGTCCTCAAGCACGACTTCCAGCGGGCCTGTTAGAAGCAACCATCTCCAATTGTTCTGACTGGATCCCCAAGCGAGACCAGCCAAGCTCATGGATGTTATCCAACCATCTTGCTCAGGGTCTATTCCTGGGTCTCCTGCCGGTTGGTTTTGCCAATAAAATTTATGATTCACTTAATTTATCTTCGATTGCTACACCATATAAAAGTATTATTCCGATGCTGTCTACACTGAGATAACAAATTGAGCAAATTATAGGACTGTTGAAGGAATTTGTCTAATTCAGAATGTTTTCTCAAACTGTGGCCTCTTCAAAAGAAAAAATCTATATCATATAATTTATAACATCATCATCATGATCATCATAATATATAGATATTTTTAAGGTGGCTGGTTAAAGTTTAAGGGAAATTTGGCTGCTATTTTCAACAAGTTGAGGGAACTTTTGGGGATTTCATTTTTAAAACACATCCTACGTGGCAAAATAAAATCTGATCCCATTTATACAACTAAAATAGCCAATATGATGAATAGTACAGGCAACCTTAAATACAACACACATATCATACAACAGGTAAAAACTCAAACAAAAAAAAACAAAAATACATTTGTATACAATTTCTTGCTTCCTCCATCCTCTTTGCCCCCCCCCCCCAACACATGTCATTTCGCTTGCCAATCCCCATAATGTAGAGAGGTTTTGCAGTTGAGTCAATGACAACAACCTCTCTAGTGTTAGTGCCATGATAAAATGCATTCAGTACATGCTGTAAAATAGTTGGTGTTAGGAAGGGTGGTTTGCAGCTGTAGAAACCATGCTAAAAAAGGGAGTGAGAGGACTCTTTAGTTGTGTCAAGGGCATGACAACCTATCTAGAGTTGATGCCATAAATGCACTAAGTACACTCTGTAAAGTGGTTGGTGATAAGATGGGTATCCAGCCATAGAAAACTTGCCAAACAAAGGCTCACAAGGTATTTTGAGTTGTCAAAGACATGACAACTTCCCTTGTGCTGGTGCCACAGTAGAAAGCACAGTGAAGTCTAGAATGCAGGAGCATATGTAAGCTAGATGTGGCCCTTGTCCCATCTGATAAGTTAGTAGCTCTGATTAAGTAATAACTTGGTCTGTGATGACCTGTACAATCCTTGGTTACAGGTAAAAGTGGACATTAACCCTTTAGCATTTAAACTGGCTGTATCTGGCCAGAATTCTCTCACCTCTGTTCAAACCAGCCATAACCAGCCACTCATACTGATGTTTAGGTATTGTTCTCAAAATAAATATCATCAAAATCTCTTAGTTTCAATAGTATGTGAGATAATTGTGTAAGATAAAGCCTTTACCATGAAAATACAATAGTAAATATAGAGTAATGTAAATGCTAAATGGTTAAATAATGATGATAAACTACAAAACAAGCTGTAAAACACTATGCTAGATAATAAACAACATCCAGAATTCCAACAATAGCCACACCACATCATATAATACAATAACTACAAGCAACATATCAACACCTGACTGGTATTCATCTTCTCATCAACTTTTTTCTTAACCTGCACCTGCACAACCTGTTCACATCTTCCAAAAATATACACAGAACCTCCTATGTAGACCTTCCATACACCAATTATAGAACAACTACAATCCTATGTCAATTGTAGAATATTTCTACCTTATTTTGAAACTTTATTAAAAAAAGATATTTATACATATTAACATTGCATAAAGTAGAAATATAAATAATAGAAAATGCATGTATTTCTTTTTTTCATCAGTAAATGGAACCAAGTTATTAATGAGAAACATGCACCTGGTGTTTTTGGCAATGTTTTCATTAGTTTAGCTGTTTCCCACTTTGACAGTTATACATGGACTTTATTACAAATTTCAATTTGTATTTTTCACATTTTGAAATAGAATCTTATTCCTTCATGGTGCACCTAATTACATCTTGCAGTGAGTCAGTGCACCGAAGTGCACAGTTTGGAAACCATGGACCTAGAAACTTGCTTCAAAGCAGACTTAAAGCAGCACCCACCATATTCAACATCTGTCTTTATCATCAGCACCAGAGAACATCAAATAAAGCAAACTATCATGCTCAAAAATGGAAACAAACATGATCCTACAAGGAAGTTTCTACATGGCTGCTTAATCTGCTAGATATAGGTTCCTAATCTTTATATTAGGCGGCGAACATTGTTAGAACATTGGATAGAATACTTTAGGGTATTCGTTCCGACTCTCTGCTCTCTGAGTTTAAATCCCTTCGAGATCAACTTTGCCTTTCATCCTTTTGAGGTCGATAAAATAGTACCAGTCTAGTACTGGGGTAGATTCTTCCTCTGTATTTCTTTTTCATTTCCTCTCTCTCTCTTTGTAACTTTCTAGCTTTCTCTGGATGAAATCTGCTGTACTTAGACCTGGAGAGGGATGGGTTCCACCAGGCTTAGGGGTGCTCATGAAGCGCTGTGTGTCATGCGGCATCCCTACAACTCTATCAGGAGTTGCAGGACCATACATACAATCTTTATATTAAGTAATTTAGTCCTGATTATATTTTGTTTGTAAATAATGTAATAGTCATGGCTGGAACACCTTTGATGAGAGGTTTGCTTGATCAGAATTCACCTTATGCTAAACAAAAAATAAACGACAGACAGACAGATGACAAACATACTAGGAATCATATATAGCAACTTTTTCACCTTCACAGTATATAAAATGCATAGCAAAAAAAACAAAACAACAAATAAACATACCTAGAGCTCTCACAGACATTACTTTTGATCAACAGAAAGAAATATTTACATACAAAGAATACATTAAATGTATCGGCGGTTATACCAGTCCTGCTTGCTCTTCTAATTTCCTCTCAATAAACTACAAAAAATACAAAATGGTGGATCATTGGCGATTTCTTAGGGCCTCCTACATAACAAAACAAACACACTTATAATGAGAAATCAGCTGGACATATGAGGTGCAGTTTGTTGCAGCAGCAAGCAGCCACCCACTGTCACTGCATGCACAATACCTCAAACTTTTAGATTTGTCTACAATACCAATGAACCACAAAGGAAGTCTGTGATATTTCCAGCTACTAGAAATAGCAATCGAATTTGCCTCAAATTATTCCCTACCATCTTTAAAAAAATGGACACATTTGACAGTGCAGTTGTTAATACACTATTTGTAGAAACATAGATGGGATGTTAAAGACTAGAATGCCTTTGATCATTGATCTGTTCAATCATGTTTGACCTGTGGCTAAAAAACAAAAACACAACTAAAATACCACCTTAAAATCCCCCACTTAGTAAAATGCCTTCTTAGTTCATATAAGCCAAAAAAATATGTGCACACAATAAAAATAGAATCAACAATAGTAATATGACTGAAGAGCACTGTCACACTGACTGAGTCCATTGAGCCTACTTCTGCTATCATCAGAAACAACAGGTGTACAGATGAGTTGACATTATAATACCAGATAGTCACACTGTTCTGTATTCTGCTATGGTCACCATCAGAACCAACAAGTGTACAGATGAGTTGACATTATAATACCAGATAGTCACACTGTGCTGTATTCTGCTATGGTCACCATCAGAACCAACAAGTGTACAGATGAGTTGACATTATAATACCAGATAGTCACACTGTTCTGTATTCTGCTATGGTCACCATCAGAACCAACAGGTGTACAGATGAGTTGACATTATAATACCAGATAGTCACACTGTTCTGTATTCTGCTATGGTCACCATCAGAACCAACAAGTGTACAGATGAGTTGACATTATAATACCAGATAGTCACACTGTTCTGTATTCTGCTATGGTCACCATCAGAACCAACAAGTGTACAGATGAGTTGACATTATAATACCAGATAGTCACACTGTGCTGTCTTCTGCTATGGTCACCATCAGAATCAACAAGTGTACAGATGAGTTGACATTATAATACCAGATAGTCACACTGTTCTGTATTCTGCTATGGTCACCATCAGAACCAACAAGTGTACAGATGAGTTGACATTATAATACCAGATAGTCACACTGTGCTGTCTTCTGCTATGGTCACCATCAGAACCAACAAGTATACAGATGAGTTGACATTATAATACCAGATAGTCACACTGTGCTGTCTTCTGCTATGGTCACCATCAGAACCAACAAGTGTACAGATGAGTTGACATAATTCCAGATAATCACACTGTGCTTCATACAATAGAGCACAGCATATTGGAGTATTTAGTATGATCCTCAATTAGACAAAAACATGGTATTTCTGGTGCAATGAATTTGTGGATTGCACCTTGTCATTCTACCACCTAATTACATGTCATAGATCTGCTTGACTGAGAATAACCTATGACTAAACAACATGCAGATATTTTGAAAATGGCCATGGTCAAACGCCACTGTATAAAGAGTACACTTTACTTAAGGTTACTATTTGAAATTCAAAATATTTTTGGAGTCTAATAGTTAATCTAAGTTTGTTTAGCAATCAGTCCTGTTACAGCTATAGTTTAACATTTTCTCTGCTTACTTTCTTATCCATATCATATTTTTTTATATTTGGTTGCAGTCTTTTGTTTGCATGTTTTTCTGTCAATGTGATACTTATTTCTTGTATAGATATCCAAGGCTGTAAAGAAAGTGATCCATGGTGGAGAAATATGCCTCACATTGGGAGGTGACCACAGTCTGACCACGGGGGCTATTCATGGCCATGCCCAAGTGCAACCTGATCTTGTCATTGTGTGGGTCGATGCCCATGCCGACATTAACACACCTGCAGCATCATTATCAGGTCATATGCATGGAATGCCACTGTCATTTCTGATAAAAGAAGTACAACCATATTTGAATGATGTCGGACCCTTTGACTGGGTGGAGCCATGGTAAGTGGAAAATATAACCTCTGCAGAAATTACCTTCACCTACAATCTAACCCTTTTCATACCAAACTGCTTGAAACCACCTCTGGTTTTAATACAAAATTTTATTTTAAAGTGTTCGTATTAATCTAAAAACCTTCCATCATATTTTATGTAGGAATTTTTGTTAAGTTATGTTCCAAATGTCACCTTAATAAGAGTTAGTTACATTACTAACTCCCTCCAAATACTTGAATATTTTCAAAGATATTTGAAACCCGTAGGCAGTGTCTTTTATTAGAAATCTGGTAATGAAAGGGTTAAAAATATATAAATATTTATTTTATTAGCTAATGAATTATTTCATTAATCAATATTTAAATAGAAAATTTTGATATGGAATGAAATTTATTATTTTTCAAATGCTTGCATTATTTAGCATTTGTTTATGTTTATAAATAATGACATAGAAAACTTTACTCCGGATGCCTTTTGAATATAAATGGAAGCTAATATACATAGGGAATGGAAGCATGCGGTGCGAAATGAGTCTGAAATTTAGTTTGTAAGTACAATAACAATTTCAAACATGTTTTAGTCTTATTAGATCGCCTCAGCGGAGCAATTTTATTTGTACTTAGTATACCTTTAAAGGACTGTTATAATATATGGAGAGAAAAAAAATTTGTTTTCATTTGTCACTACACTGTAACAGCTGCAGTATGTTGCAAAAAAATGTTTACATTGAATCACACTACATATATATGTGTGTGTGTCATCATTATCATCGTTTAACGTCCATATTCCACGCTTGCATGGGTTTGGACGGGAGTTTTCCCACTTGAGGCAAGAGTGGTCGTCTTGCTTGCATAGGACTGTCTGGTGGGTTTTCTACAGTTGGATGCCCTTCCTAACACCAACCACATTTACAGTGTGGAACTGGGAGGTTTTTACTGTGTTACCTACACGGCCACATTACAGCGTGGACTGTGTGTGTTTTTTGTCGTGACACCTACACGGCTGGCGGGTTTTCTACGGCTGGGTGCCCTTCCCAACACCAACCACATTTACAGTGTGGACTGGGAGGTTTTTACCGTGTTACCTACATGGCAACATTACAGCGTGGACTGTGTTTTTTTTTTTTTGTTGTGACACCTACACGACCTCATTTGTTTAGGACTGGATGTTGTGGTACCAACATAACTTCACATTTAAGGGGGTGGTGTGGATGGGTGGGGGTAGTGGGACGGGGGTGTATTTTTGTTAGAGGTGCCGACTGACTGTAGGTTTCGCTTTGTGCTTAGGCAAGACGGGTCTTCTTTATAATTGTGTAACGCCAAAGATCTCGGTCCAGTGACATTGTCTTGGAGAGGTGTAAGTGTGTGAGGTCAGAATTTATCAAGTCGTCCCAGGTTTTTCTGGGTCTGCCTAATCCGTGGCTACCGTCTATTTTTATTGCCCTGCACTTTTTTGTACAGCTGTCTTCTTTCATGTGCATCACGTGGCCGTACCAACGTAGTCTTCTCTAGAGTAAACATCTGATCCCTCTTATTCTTAATTTCTCCCTTAGTTCGTTTATGCTTTGCCGTTCACGTATATTACTATTACACATCCAGCGGAGCCTGCAAGCTTTGTTTCTCTCCAGTCTGCGTATATCCTCTGCACACAATGCCCAGGTCTCACTGCCATGTATCATTGCTGTTCGTATGCAGGCATCATACAGCCTGCCTTTCATTTTTAGAGAGAACCCTTTAGCGGCCAATAGTGGTATAAGCTCTCTGAACTTTTTCCATCCCGTTCTGACTCTAGCTACTGTACTTTCAGAGCATCCTCCCCCACTGCCTATTTTGTCACCCAGGTAACGGAAGGTGTCCACTATTTTTATAGAACCATCTGTGCAATGGAATGAGCTAGTATTCTGTGGGCACTTGCTGCTACTTATTGCACCAGAGCACCGGCCACATATAAAATCTATATTCTTAGTTAACTTACCTGTGATCCCACTACATCTTTTATGCACCCATACTTTGCATTTGGGACATAAAATGGAGTTTCTGCCTACTCCTTTCCTACACACTGAGCATGGACATTTCCCAGATGGGACCGGTGCCCTATTTTCCTTCCTACAAACTAGAACTTTAGTCTTAGACAAGTTAACTTTAAGGCCTTTTGATTCTAGGCCATGCTTCCATGTTTGGAATTTCTTCTCTAGTTCAGCCATTGATTCAGCTATGAGCGTTAGATCATCTGCATATAGGAGTTCCCATGGGCAGCCGGTCTTGAACTCCTCTGTTATAGCCTGAAGGGCAATAATAAATAGTAGGGGGCTAAGAACGGAGTCCTGATGAACAACTTTTACGCTAAACTCTTCACTATATTCGTTGTTAATTCTAACCTTGCTGACTGTTTCTTTATACATGGCTTGTATAGCTCTCACAAGCCATTCATCAACACCTAGTTTTCTAAGAGCCCAGCAGATAAAGGAACGGGGGACTCTGTCAAAGGCTTTCTCCAAGTCAACAAAATCTAAGTATAGGGGTTTACTTTTAGATAGGTACTTCTCCTGTAGTTGTCGTACAATGAAAAGAGCGTCTGTGGTACTTTTACCTGACACAAACCCGAACTGCATTTCATCTAGATCAATTCGCTCTCTGATTAGTTGCGCTATTACTTTTTCTGTGACCTTCATGACCTGGTCGATTAATTTAATGCCTCTATAGTTACCCCTATCTAGGGCATCTCCTTTACCCTTGTAGCAGTTAATGATGATGCTGCTACGTCAGTCCTTCGGAACGGCCCCATTCTGTATGACTTGGTTTACTATCCGGGTGACCATAGTGTGTCCCACCGTTCCAGATGCTTTCAGCATTTGAGCAACTATTTCCAAAGGGCCAGCTGCCTTACCCGTCTTCATATCTTTGATTGCCTTGCTTATTATACTACCTTCAACTAGCACTGCTGGTCCCTCTATTGGATCAATGTGGGAGAGACTGTCTTTCTCCCATTTATTCTCCTCATTTAGTAGCCTTTCGTAGTGACACTTCCAAGCTACCTTCTTATCAGCGTCAGTGATGGCAAGTACACCATCATTAAGGACACACTTCTCCCCGACAATATCACGGTTTTCCTTGACACATTGCCTAGCAATCCTGAACACCTCACGTTTTTGGTCCTCGCGTTGTAGAACATGCTTGAACTTTCTTTCCTCTGCTTCCCTTCTTGCGAAGTACACTTGTCTCCTAGCTTCCCTCCTGGCCACTTGATAGTCTTCTCTACTTCCCTCATCCCGCTATACTTTCCAAGCCTGCTTTTTGGCCTTAATTGACTCCTCCACCTTACTGTTCCACCACCACGTTACTCTCCTCCTACTTATAGGCCTGCTCCAGCCACAGACTTCATCTGCCGCCTTCAGCAGGTTAGCTTTCAGGAATTCCCACTGTTCCTCTATATTGTACGACTCTAATTGCTCTTCCTTACTGTTGAAAGCATCAAGTAATATGCTTTTAAATTTATTACTGGCTGTGGGGTCCTTTAGCTTCCATATTTTTCTCCTGAGGATAGTCCGCCTCTGTTGTCGAGTACGTCTTGTCCTGACTATGAGGTCGCTGACTATGAGTCTGTTGGGAGGTGCATTCTTCATGGGGGAGGGATTTAGTGTTTAGAAAAGACACTCTATCACGTCTTCTGGTAAGGATATAATCTATCTGAATGGCGTCTTCCCCTGATCTATAGGTGATCAAGTGATTGTCTCGTTTTTTGAAGTTAGTGTTACAGATAGTTAGGTTATTTGCGTCACATTCGCGGCCGAAACAAAGAGGGGAGTCCTTGCCTTTTCGTCCGGCAGCATGAGGTGAATTTGTCTTTATCTTTGGCATTGTCACTGAGTGTCCAGATTTTTCAGACTCTCCAGAATTCCATAGTCCATCCATCATATCGAAAAGCAACCAGAAGTGATAGTATAGACCGCTGACTTATGATTGGTCATAATAATAATGGTGGAGAGTGGGGGCGGGTGGGAGGTGTATGGGGTAGTTAGCAAGAGGGTTTAAATAAAATCTTCGAATTTTGGGCATAATTGGACAAGCATATAACAGTAATAATAAGCGAATAATGGGATTTTAAAATACAAGAAGATTATTTAGAACAACCAGACAGAATTATAGAATAGCATTGAGAGAGAGCAAAAGATTGGATTCCGGGCGATGATACGGATATATGAATGAATGGACCGATAGGTTAGAAAAAAATGGCATTTACATTACATTTCGCGGGGGGGGGGGGGGGGTCTGACCATTAATAAGCGTTGACAAATTCTGAGATCCGTACCTTGTAACAGGTTTATTTATATTTGGTGAGAGAAGGGAGTGTTTGAAAGGGTGAACTAGCCGGCGTGTAATATGATATAGGAGGGGGAGGGTAAAGAATAAGAGGGACAAGGAGGCCATTTTATAAATCCTAGAATTTTTCGGCCAAAATTAAACAGACGAGATTGTTATTTTAGAAAAACAAATGAGGTATTTTACGAGAGGGTTTAAATAGAATCTTCGAATTTTGGGCATAATTGGACAAGCATATAACAGTAATAATAAGCGAATAATGGGATTTTAAATATATATATATATGTACCAGTTGAACATTATAAAGACTGAAATAAACCTATTATACTAATACTTATTAAGTATTAAGAAACATAATGATATGGTGCTATAATCTAGTCTCTCAATAATCTTAGTCATTACTGATATTTATATATTCCATATCAATGATTACATGGAGATACTTGCACAGCAGATTGGATTTGGTGCCAGCTTACAACTCTCATTACAAATACTTGGCACATGGGTCGACATTTGTATTTCATTACAGGCATTACTATTTTTATCATTTATAATTGTTGTCAGTCAAGAGCAGCCATGAAGTGAATTCTTTCAAATATTTGGAAAGTTTGCTAGAAGTTGTTGACAGCTTCTATTAGCTAAGTTACCTAATCAACATGGGGGGGGGGGGGTCCATGCTGGCTTAGAGTTTTAATACTTAGTGTTTTTGCGTACTAGATTACCATAAATTTCCATTTCAGTGTTGAACTACCAAACATCTTGGGTTTGATATTGAAATAGCTTTTTTTTAATATATATACTTTTGTTGGGTAATTAGTTGTTGTTTTACCACAAGTCAGCTCTGATTAAGCAAACCTATGATCAAAGGCATTCCAACCATAAACATCTTGTCTTTTTGTATATCTAGGACTACATTATCCATTGTGTCCTTTTTCTTTGAGATATTTAGAGATTTGTCTGCTAATTCTAGCAGGTCAAGCAACTTTGTAGAGGCATTTGTTTAAATTATGTGAATGAAAATACATGCAGCTCAGTTGAATGGAAATGTATTCTTTTAATAAAGTTAACTGAAGATAAGTACAACTTCTGTATGTGTATAATATAATTATATAGTATCTCATGTTGTTAAAGGATAAAACATTCAATTTCACACTCTGTTGCATTTTTAAGTCTTCATCTGAAGTATATATATCAAGTGATTTTCTCTGAATTTTTCATTAGCTATTCTACTCTTTTACCTGTTCCAGCCACCTGGCTGAGGCCATGCTAGGGGTCATTTTTTTTTTTTCTTTTTTTTTAATAAAAGAAAACCATGTATTTAGAAGAATATAAAATGAGTATGAAATGCACCTAGATTTCTTCTAAAATTCAATATTCTTACATCTGATAGCATTTTTGTAGGAATTTTTATTGGTTCAAAGGTGTATCTCATGTTGTTCTATATCTTTAGAATTATTCTGGGGCAGACAGCAGATATTCTGCCCACTATCAGTATTGTTTGATAGGTAAAATACTCTGGAATCAACAGAAAATCCCAAAGAAAATTCTAGAGTTAGATGAGAGGAATCCAGGAAGCAGTACTCAACAGATAATATTATGGAATAATCAACTTTGTCTATGGGTTAAATGAATCCTTTCCAGTACAGATTTCTTGCTTTGTTTCTTTCTTATTTCATCTCCTTTGAGAGATGTAGTTTTAGGACAGCATTCTCACACATCACACACATTACATCCTCCCCTATCACTCACCCTGAATATACATCACTCTCTCTCTCTCTTCCATCACCTGATCTTTCTATTAGTCTCTTTTCTCCTACAATACCACTCATGCTATTTTTCTGTCCAATTTCTTTACCAATTATCAACATATAGCTGTTTATTACTTCCCCCTTTACCACCCTCTCATCCCTACCATTATATTTCTACCATCATACAGTCATCTATTCATTCTCTTAGTCATGTTTCTTTGAACAAATGGAGAGAAAATAAGGTAGAGAGACCCTTTAGTTTTGAAGTAACCTCACTAAATACTGATAATGTAAATACACCCAGTACACTCTATAATGTGGTTGGTGTTAGGAAGGACTTCTAGCCATAAAAATCTTGTCAAAGATAGAATGTGTAAGTATGAGATGTGGTCTCCAGTTTATCCTGGGATGGGTAGACAGTAAAACCAAATAAGAACCGACTTTGAACATAATGACACACCAGTATGATGGTGGTGGCAGTGAGGGTGATCATGGTAGTGGTGATGGGGGGTGATGGTCAAGGTGGTGGTGGTGAGGATAATATAAGTGTTCAACCTTACAATATGCAATTTTTTTCTTTGCAAAGTATTATGTTTGTTTTTGCAGTGAAACTTGCTGAACAATTATTTTTAGACAAATGTATTGTTTATTGAAAAGTTAGTTAAAACGAAGTATATATTCATTTGTCAAGATAAAGGTTATATAAATATTATTGTTTTGCCATAAAAACAAATGCTTATCCTTGACATGCTAAGAATATGTTGTATTTTTATAAATACTTATCAGTGTTATGTTAACTACTTTAAAAATATATCTAATCTTAGTGTTTAAGTTCTGACTGCATTCTTATGAGTCAAATTACATAACTAAGTTAAATACTGTTAGTACACAGAATATATATTAAGTCGGTGCCTCCGTAATTGTAGATGTTTTTTTTTTAAAGAATTGTTTTTCTTGAAAAATATATCCTTATCATTCCTTGAGACATTACTAGCATTAGTGCTTCTACACCAATATTTAGTATTTTTAATAGAAAGCACATAGTTTTGGCAGCAGTTTGGTAAATCTCACCTGGAACTAATCTTAGTTAAAACTCTACCGAGAATTAAGATTCTTCTGCCTTTTACAAATACTGGACTAAGTGACATTGTGTTCTTTAGCAGGAAGTTTCATTTCATGTTGTCTTTCTTGACAGAACTGGGGTCCCTGTCATTAAAACACCTAAGAAACTTCCTATAGAATGCAACTTCATAGGAGCTATGTTGGTACCACAACATCCAGTCCTAAATAAATGAGGTGTGTAGGTGTCATGACAAAAAAACACACAGTCCACGCTGTAATGTGGCTGTGTAGGTGTCACAGTAAAAACCTCCCAGTCCACACTGTAAAAGTGGTTGGTGTTAGGAAGGGCATCCAGCCGTAGAAAACCCACCAGACAGTTCTGAGCAAGACAACCAATCTTGCCTCAAGTGGAGCAATTCCCGTCCAGACCCATGCTAGCGTGGAAGATGGAGGTTAAACGATGATGATGATAGGAGGGCAGCTAAACCTGCTGAGATACGAGTTGTAAATTTCATTTTTTTTTTTTTTTCAATTTATTTTTTTCCTGTTGAGAAAACAAATACTTGCATTCTAATCTGATTTCATAAAAAGTAAATGATGTGCTATTTGCTGAATTGTTTAATCTCTTTTAAATATTGTTGTGTGCACCTAAGGCATAAGTTGCCAGATTAATACTTACTGTACTAAGGTAGCCATTAAACATTTGGGAAACATAGAGATAGCTAGTCAAGTATTTGGAAGCTAATCAAAAGTTTGAGACTACAGAGGTAGCATGTCATCACCACCACCGTCATCATCGCTGTCATCATCCTCACCACCACCATCATCATTATCATCGCTGTCATCATCCTCGCCACCACCATCATCCTCACCACCACCATCATCCTCATTATCATCACCACCGTCATCATCATCACCACCATTGTCATCATCATGATCACTCACCACCACCACTGTCTTCATCATCATTATCATCACCACCGTCATCACCACCATCATTATCATCACCACCATCATCATCATGATCACTAACCACCACCACCACCATCACCACTACCACTACCACCACCATCATCACCACCATCACCACTACCACCACTGTCATCACCACCACCACCATTGTCATCACCACCACCATCACCACTACCACCACTGTCATCACTACCACCACTGTCATCACCACCACCACCATTGTCATCACCATCATCACCACCATCACCACTACCACCACTGTCATCACCACCACCATCACGACTACCATCACCACTACCACCACTGTCATCACCACCACCATCACCACCATCACCACTACCACCACTGTCATCACCACCACCACCACCACCATCACCACCATCACCACTACCACCACTGTCATCACCACCACCACCACCACTGTCATCATCACCACCATCACGACTACCACCACCATCACCACTACCACCACTGTCATCACCACCACCACCACCACCATCACCACTACCACCACTGTCATCACCACCACCACCACCACTGTCATCATCACCACCATCACGACTACCACCACCATCACCACTACCACCACTGTCATCACCACCACCATCACCACTACCACCACTGTCATCACCACCACCATCACCACCACCATCACGACTACCATCACCATCACCACTACCACCACTGTCATCACCACCACTGTCATCACCACCACCACCACCACTGTCATCATCACCACCATCACGACTACCACCACTGTCATCACCACCACCATCACCACCACCACCACTGTCATCACCACCACCATCACGACTACCATCACCATTACCACCACCACCACTGTCATCACCACCACCATCACGACTACCATCACCACTACCACCACTGTCATCACCACCACCATCACGACTACCACCACCACCACTGTCATCACCACCACCACCACCACTGTCATCACCACCACCATCACCACCACCACCACCACTGTCATCACCACCACCATCACCACCATCACCACTACCACCACTGTCATCACCACCACCATCACCACTACCACCACTGTCATCACCATCATCACCACCACTACCACCACTGTCATCACCACCAGTCATCACCACCACTGTCATCATCACCACCATCACGACTACCATCACCACCACCACCACTGTCATCACCACCACCATCACGACTACCATCACCACCACCACCACTGTCATCACCACCACCATCACGACTACCATCACCATCACCACTACCCCCACTGTCATCACCACCACCATCACGACTACCATCACCACCACCACCACTGTCATCACCACCACCATCACGACTACCATCACCATCACCACTACCACCACTGTCATCACCACCACCATCACGACTACCATCACCACCACCACCACTGTCATCACCACCACCATCACGACTACCATCACCATCACCACCACCACCACTGTCATCACCACCACCATCACGACTACCATCACCATCACAACTACCACCACTGTCATCACCACCACCATCACTCCTCCTGTACTCCCAAACCTTTGATTAGTTCCCAAGTGTTTAACTGGCTAACAATCTCCTATTGCTCATGTAGCCAGAATGTTTTCAAAGCCAGAAAATACTTGTTATCTAAACATTTGCTTACATTGACGATATAAACTACAAATATACCTTAAAGTAAAATAATGTCTCTACATATTCTGAACTGTATTTCATAAAAGATCATCTTTAGTTGGCAAGCTTTCATTTAACAATACTTTTCAACTACTTACTTATAATATGATGATATTGTGTGCTGAGTTCTAATCTATTATTTATTGTTGCGTTTGTGTCCTTCTGTTTCTTATACTCTTTCAACTACTTACTTATAATATAATGTTGTAGTTTGCTTGAAGCATTGTATATAATATGTAAAGAGATAGAAAGCTAAACAATGCAAAATGGACTGTAAGATGAAGGTAACGAAAAAGTAAGTTAGTTGGTAATTTTTGTTTTATTTGTTGTTGTTGTTGCTGTTGTTTCTTTCGTCCTAATATTTCAGGACTTAAAATTCCCTTCTTCAGAGTATAAGGAACTTTCAGAGAAAAAATGTTCAGATTTCTTCTCTTTGGAATTAAATTTAGATTTAAATTTCTTAAACTGCTTTCAAGCGTTGTTTGGTGGTTACTTTGCTATTCACGAGAATGACGTCAATTGCCAATGTAGTTTTTCATGGAATCGATTTTCTTTCATTTTTTTTTTTTTTGTATGACTTGTGTGTTATAATGGTTTGATACACCTGTTTCGTATATCTGTACGAAACGAAGGTAAAACCCAAGGTATTCACGAACTACAAAATGAGAAACTACAAGGAAACTCCATACACACAGTTCCCGTGACAGTTCATTTTAGTTCTTATTTATACTTTTCACCTAGTCCACTTTTAGTTACGCAGGTGTGTTCAGGGTTTTTTCCCCCACAAGTTTGTGTGCTGGTGTGTATTTTTGTTAAGTATTGTCTAACCCATGCTAGCATGGAAGATGGATGTTAAACGATGATGATGATATTGTGTGCTGAGTTCTAATCTATTATTTATTGTTGCGTTTGTGTCCTGTTTCTTATACTCTTTCTATAATGGTCTTATTCTCTTCTCACTTTACCATTCTTTCTCCAAACAATTTCATATGCCTATTTTTCCTCTGTAGACAATGTAGAGGCTCTTTGGTTTGCTTAGAACACTTGAGAGATTTACTCGGTAATGCTGGAGCAATCATTTTGTAATCTCTGCTGGAGCTCATATTTTATATTTGTATGAACTTACAAGTCATTTTTATATTTGGAAGTATGTTAACTTAATGTAAGCTGCTACAACACAGGCTTTTAACTATGAGAAATGGTCAAACAAGAGGGATATAAGCCCCTGGAAACAGAAAAAAAGGACAGTATCACCTCTATTAGTTCAATCTCCAATTAAATACATGTTGTATTTTGTCATATATATTTTCATAAGCTGGATTTGAACTCAAATCATTATCATGGAGTTGTGGCATAGTAGTAAAAAAATATTGAAATGTTTCATGAGAAATAAAGGGTCGTAAGTTCAAATCAAGTGTTGGGAAATATGTATACGATGAGTTAGCCATCTGAAGACAATTATAAAATCATGTCTCCAAGGGTTTTTTACCTAATTTTCTTAACTATTATTTATAGTGGATTGGCAGTATCGGTAGAGGTTCGGACGCCATGCTTTGACGCATAGAGTTACGGCCCTTGCCATTCTGAGTTCAAATCCCGCCGAGGTTAACTTTGCCTTTCATCCTTACGGGGTCGATAAAATAAAGTACCAGTAATGTACTGGGTAATTTTCTGGCCTTGTGCCAATAGTAGAAACAATTATTTATAGTGATTAACTGCTATTACAGTCATTTCTGCATTAGGATGCTCACATTTCAAATTTATAATTCTCCCATTGCTCTATAAGTCAAAATGTTTATTTACATTATCTATAATGTTATTCAGCTTGTTATGATGATTGCATGTTCAACTGTTCCACTTAAAACAATCTTGTACCCAAATCAAAAATATAATCAAAATCTTAACATCCTGTACCACATGAAACCACATTAGCATGACATTCTTCAAAAGTATAAAACCACACTGACTGTATCATATTAAAATTGAAGGCTTTGGCTTAGTTTATTACAAATTTTCACAACAATCTGTCCACTAATAAAAATACTATAAACATTTGAATTAACAAACCTGTTTTTAGATATATTTTGCTAAATCTTTACAGGATGTTTAATATTTTAAAACAAATTTACAAAGATCTATAAATTTATGTAGGAATGGTTGTGGGGTTAAGTTCACATACTAACCTATGCTAGCAGGGAAAAGTAGATGTAAAAAATTGTGCGTGTGTGTCCTTGTTTGTGTTTACACTGATTTGTTTATGTCCCATTACTTAGCATTTTAATACACAGGGATCAATAATTATGTGTTATAATGTTTAAAAGAGTTTGTTGGTGGTTGAACACTTTTCCAGTTATAATTACAAAAGCTAAATGTGCTGGTAAAGACAGTAGCTATGAACTATATTAAATGTTTCATGTCATGGTTTTACATTTTAATACTTTTATTTCACTGTGTAGGTGTTCTGTGAGTTTAGTGTGTGTATGTGTTGTACTTTTGATGTTTTATTATCTAATCAATTCTAGACAAATCTTCAAAGCTCTGTGTATACATAACTTGAGCTTAATGTAGCTTCTAAACATCAATAACACTATTACATCATTATCATCACCATCATTCCTTTTAGATCTTTTCCATGCTGGCACGGATTTGGATGGAATGGTTTGAGACTGTTTTTACAGTGTGATACCCTTCCCAATGTCAACCCTTTTAATCACTTCTTAAACCACACAGGAATGCAGTGTACCTATTCTAAAAACTAGGGTACACATCGCATATACTCTTATAAAAGAAATAGATTAAATTGAGCCTGTCTATATTTTTCTTCAATTTACCATCATCATTATTATTGTTTTTATATCCACACTTTCCATGCTTGCAAGGGTTGGATGAGACATTTTGAGACAGTTTTTCTATGGCTGGATGCTCTTCCTGGTGCCAATACATACCTTATTTTAACTCTTAACAATCTGTAGTACATGAAACCACATTAGCAAGACATTTCTTGCAAAATACAAAACACCTGTATGACTGTATCGCATTAAACATTAAAGTCCTTACTTTAGTATACTGCAAATTTCCACTAGTAAAAATATTCTAAATATTCTAAACATTAAACATTTAAATGAACACACTTTTTGTTAGACATTTCCATAAAATCATTACAGGATGTTAAGTGTTAAGTCTGTCATATACAGCTGACATTTATCAAACCAATATACTATATGGCATAATGTTGATGGGAAACAAAGAAATATTACTGCTTGCTTTTTTAAGAAGTGTCGATAAGATGTTTATGGTAACTCTGTTTCTCTCTTTCTCCCCCCCCCCCCCCTCTTTCTCTGTAAACAACTGTTACACATATTTTGTAAAACGTACATTAGTCTATACACTGAAATGTTACATATATTTCTAAATTAAGAATGTACGTACTACAACAAATCTTAATGAAATAATAATAATAATAATGAAATTATTGTGTACAGTGCTCAGGTGCACAACAACTCGTCAAAGTTGCATGTATAGTACATAGAATAATATACAAATGTCAGGGAAGTGAATAGTGTAGGAGTCATGATATACATGTGTGTATGTGTATGGAGGGGGGATATTAGGTGTGGTATTGGCGAATCTCAGGAAGCATGGAGGTTTTAAAGGATGCAGTGTCTCGACAGCTAATAACTGATGCAGGTAGTTTGTTCCATGCTTCAGCAACTCTGAGCATGAAAAAAGGTTTCCGAAAGTCATGGGAACTGTACTGTTTTCTGAATTTGTGGGCATGCCCACATGTGTTAGACACTTGGAAATCAAAAAGGTACTCGGTAATGATTCGAAATTTCCTTAGTTGAAGAAAGAAAAGAAAATCTCGTGGCATTCATTAGCAACTCACAAAAACAGGGAGATAATTTCAAGAAATTATAAATTGAATTCTCATGCTCAGTGAGAAAATCTGATCTTTGTTAGTGATAAAAGTGATAGCAATGACAGAGGACTGCCTCTTCAGCAAAGTATCTATTTCTAAATGCTTTCACAAACACTTAGCCTTCTCTCTTTCTCTACATACCTCTGACTCCTCCTTGTCTCTCTCTCTCTCTTTCTTCTATCTTCTCTTCAATGTAAAAGATTTACAGTGTTTTCAGGCTTCTTTCTAAGCAACTCACACACACTCACACACACACACTCTCTCACACTCTCACACACACACACTCACACTCTCTCTCACACACACTCACACACACACACTCACACACACACTCACACACACACACACACACACACACACACACACAGTAAGAATACATAAAGACAAGCTGAATGTTATATAAGACATCCCACTCACCTAGTGTCAAAAGAATCTAATATTTGAAAACGTTCCATTGTATAGACTAATGTACTTTTAACAGTGAGGGTAATCTGATGAAATAGTGATTAGAGATTTATGAGAATACACTGAAGAATTTCTTCTAGCAGTGTAAGCAAAGTTTAGATTACTTCTCTGATTTCTCTTTAAAGTCATATGTCCTTATACTTTACTAAAATCTAATCTTAAAGTACTAGGCAGAGACATACATACACAGGCAAACAGACTTTTATATTGAGCACACACACATGTACACAACAAGACTTGTAAACTGTTATATTGAGCACACACATGTACACAATAAGACTTGTAAACTGTTATATTGAGCGCACACGCGTGTACACAACAACACTTGTAAATAGTAAACATTCTATTCATTTTTTAATATATATTTACATGTTTTTTGTTTGGGTATTTTTATTGTTGTTGCTGTTTTTGATTTCATCTGGAGTTACAAAACACCAAACATTCTTCTTTTTTTCTTTCTTTTTCTTTTTCTTTTTCTTTTTCTTTTTTCTTTTTTTTTCTCTTCCGCCACCCACTTATCCTGAGATAGGGTCATGTTGGCAGTCGTCAAGGATGCCTTCAAAAGTAGCTCTCCAACTGATCTGGATAGATCCCCAAGCAACAACAGCCAAGCTCATGGATGTTATCCAACCATCTTGCTCTTGGGAGGAGGGTCCTTCTCTTGGTTGATTTTGCTCATAAAATCTGTCCAGTGATTCTTTCCTGCAACATTGACAACATGTCCATAATTTAGAGAAGCAGCACCTCTACCTGGAGCAACAACCTGGTCTCTGAGCTATGCACTCTATCAAGTAACGTTACTCCAAAGACCCTTAAGATGAACCCCATTTTGGTATTTGCAATCATATTCTCTCAATCATTGCCCAAGATTCATGACCAGAGGGAAAGGTTGGCACAAATACCAAATTGAAGATAGCAAGTTTGGCTTTTACACTTATCGCCCCTTCTAATTAATGCAATACTGCACCAGCTTCTGCAATCTTTGCACTTGTGAAAACGACTCCGAAACACTTGAACTTCTCCACCTGCTTCAGTAGAAATTCACTCATATGTAGTGCACTGCACAGGCCTCTTTAAGTGTATGAGCATCTCAGTCTTTGCAACACTAATTTTCATTGTTGCCATGCTTCACTTCCTATTAAGTGCATGTTGGAGTTCACCTTTTGACAAGTTATCTGCAAATTCCAGCTGATTGATCCAATACCTGCCAGTCATAATACCACTTCCAACCCAGCCTCACTGTAAATGTGGTTGGTGTTAGGAAGGGCATCCAGCCATAGAAACCAAGCCAGAAATAGTTCTGTATGAGCAAGACATCATCACCTGACTTGATTTGCCTCAAATGGGACAACCCGTCTAACCCATGCTATTATGGAAAACGGACGTTAAATGATGATGATGATGATGATATATATATAATCAAATAAAATATTTTGATTTTTAGAAATTTTTCTGATATGTTGGTGTTTTTTTATTTTTTTCCCTTATTTATAAAACCTTATTTTTTGGCCAAGTCAAAGGAGAAAAGGTAATATCAAAAGTCTGTTGCAGGGCCTCTAAAGTAACAGAATTCTGTTTTAAATCTTCCTTCCAAAGAATTTCTAGTATTAAACTGAGTGATGGATTAAGCCTGCTACCCAAGAATCTGTGCAGTCCATTCAGTGGCCTTCTGAACCATTTCTGTCTATCCAATTCCTTTCACAAGTTTTGGATCAACCCAAGGTTATAGTAGAAAACACTTGCCAAGGTGACAATTTGAACTTGAAACCACATGATTGTAAACCACAAAGACATGTCTGTTGTATTTATGTTTGGTGGTGGTTACAACAACACACCTAGTCCTTTCAACCACATGCCAAATAACTGTTTATGATTAATTAATAGTTTTGATGTTGATGTCAAAAGCAACTGATAGAAAAATAATTAGCTTTCAGGTCACTCGCGTTTTTATAACTGATATACTCTCATCTATACAAACAGGATTTTCAACATCTATGTATGTTATACTGTAAAAATAACAGAAGATTAACATGTTTTGCAAGCATCAATATTTTGTAATTAACTAATATAAATAATTAAGATCAGGTATGATTGTTTGATGTGGCTATATTTAAGAAGCACATACAGCTAAGTGACTTAGTTTATTTAGCGGCTGTTATATATTACCCGTGGAGATTATTAGCTCACAAATTTTCATCCTTCTAGGGGCTCATTCTACAGCTGTGTAGAAGAAATTTATTTTTTAATAACTAATGAAGGAATACTGATCAATATTGCTGATGCAATCTGTGTGACAATTTGTTTACATATATGGACCTATAGCCCTTGATAAACTCGTAGGGCCCAACCCCACTCTAGGTCAGAACACACCCAATTTCTTCAAGAGAAGAGAGGGGAAGTGAGAAAGAGATATTGTGGAAGAATTGATCCCTGGCCATTTTTTTTTATTGACCTTAAAGGGTGGAAGGTAAAGTTGACCTTGGCAGGATTTGAACTCAGAGTGCAGAAAGCCGGAATGAATACCACAAAGAATTGTGACATTCTAACTCTTCTAATTCACTTCACTGTGACAATTTACAGAACTCCAATAACAATTTGGAAGATCAGAAGATTGATGGATTCTTAGAGCTACTGCTTCTACAATTGAAAATATGAGTCTCAAAATATTTTAAACCAGTTGTATGTGGCCAGATTTCTCTTACCAATTTCTGTTCAAACCGGCTGTAACCAGCTGCTCATACTTGTGTTAAAGTATTGTTCTCAAAATAAATATCAAAATCTCATAGATTCAATATTATGTGAGATAAAGCCTTTACCATGAAAATACAATAGTAAATATAGAGTAATGTAAATGGTAAAGGGTTAAAGAAACATTATCAAATATGAACATAGAATGTAGACACCTCAGAAGATAAAATAAACAGTAAAAAAACGTTTTAACTTTTTCTTTTTTGCTTCTAATTTTTTTCTTCTTTTTTTGTTTTGTTTCTTAGTTATTTAATAATTTCTAAATAACTGCAGTGTGTGATAATCAGTTATATTTTTCTACATATTTTAAAATGTGTTAATTCTTTCTTGTAGTGTATCGGCATGTGACCTTGTCTACATTGGCCTTCGAGATGTTGATGCTGCAGAGAGGTAGGAATCATGTTAATTTAATGTTACAACAACAATAATAATGGTTTCTGATTCAGGAACAAGGCCAGCAATTTTGGGGAGAAGGGAAAGTCAATTAAATCAACCCCAGTACATTACTGGTACTTATTTTATTGACTCTAAAGATGAAAGGCAAAGCTAACCTTAGCAGGATTTGAACACAACATAAAGGGACATAACTCTAAGCTGAAAAGCATGGTGTCCGACACTCTACCGATACTGCCAATCTCCCACCCTAATAATAATAATTACATAAATGTAATAATTTCTTAATCATAAAGTGTTTACAAAAGCACATTAAGGGTGGTACAATATGATAGTGTGGTTTTTTGGAAACATGTTAAGATGAGAAAGAGATAATAAATTTAAAAGAAAGAAATTCCACAATAAGGGGAGGACTTCTGAGGGTTACACATGAAAAAACCCTACAAAAAGCCATGGTCCCTTAGACCTGTTTGCCCTGCATTAAGTATATTTTCCTTTACTTACTGGTTAATTTCCTTGAAGATAGCCTCTCTGGGGGGATTATATATATTTTTTTTCAGTATATATTGCTTAATAAACTTCATTTCATTTAGTTGTGGTAGTAGTTGTGGTGGTGGTGCTAGAACTAGTAGTAGTAAAGGCTGGCATTACTAAACTGAGTTATAGCAGTTTAGCTCCGCTGGTAATATCTACAAAATGTTATAAGTATATAGACTTATAACATGTTATCGTCAACTACCAGATAAATGACACAGAGGTAGCTTAGTTAACAATATGTTATCAAAGACATTTCGTCCCATCCCTCCTGACAAGCACACATACAAGTATGTATGTAAGTATATATATATATATATATATATATATAAAGTAAGAATATTTTCGAAACAGGGAGTGAGTTTGAAATTATAAATGTAAGCTATCGCCGTATTTTGACTAAAGAAATTAAAGAAAATTATTTAGCCTGATAGTGGGGTTAAGAACCCTCGGAGAAATGGAAAAAGATGAGTATTGACGTACGTCAATACTCATCTTTTTCCATTTCTCCGAGGTTTCTTAACCCCACTATCAGGTTAAATAATTTTCTTTAATTTCTTTAGTCAAAATACGGCGATAGCTTTTATATATATATATATATATAAATATATAAGAAGATATATATAAGAAGTTTAGGGAACTACTACCACTGCTAGCTGCAAAAGGCTTCTCCCTCAGAATGAAAGGCAGACTGTATGATGCGTGTATCCGAACAGCGATGTTGCATGGTAGTGAGACCTGGGCGCTGAAGGTGGAAGACTTACGTAGATTAGAGAGAAACGAAGCCTGCATGCTCCGATGGATGTGTAACAGTAATATACGTGAACGACAAAGCATAAATGAATTGAGAGAGAGACTGAGCATAAGAGGAATCAAATGCTGCGTGCAGGAGAGGCGGTTACGCTGGTATGGACATGTGATGCGTATGAAGGATGACAGCTGCATAAAAAGGTGCAGAGCACTAGAAGTTGATGGAAACCGCGGAGTGGGGAGACCCAAGATGACTTGGGATGAGGTGATAAAAGCCGACCTTACCCAACTACACCTCTCAAAGTCAATGACACACGACCGTGACTTCTGGCGTCGCGCAGTAATACAGGGTACCCGACCTCCCATGGGTACATGCTGAAGCATATAAACAATATGCCCCCCCCCCCCCCACCGCAAGGTGGTCGTGGAGGTGCCACGGCAAAAAAGCACCCAGCCCACACTGTAAAGTGGACGTGTAGGCGCCACGAAAAAGCACCCAGCACTCACTGTAAATGAGGTTGGTGTTAGGAAGGGCATCCAGCTGTAGAAATCAAGCCAGATCAGTTCCTGTATGAGCAAGGCATGGTCAGCCGACCAGACACTGCCCACAACAGGACAACCCGTCTAACCCATGCTAGCGTGGAAGAACGGACGTAAAACGGTGATGATGATATATATATATATATATATAATCTGTATGAATGTATCATTAAAATTTTTTACATATTCATTTAGAATTAAAATATTTTTTATTTACCATATTTCCCGGCACTGAAGATGCTTCGTCCTTGAGGATGCACCCTAATTTTGACAACCAAAAATTTGAAAAAAAAATAATAAATAACCTTCAGCCTCCAGGATGCATGGTAGATTTTTAGACCTATTTTATGGGAAAAGTAGCATCTTCGACGCCAGGAAATACAGTACTTTTTGTATATAATACTTTTTTTTTTGTTTTTAGGTGGCTTATTGAAAAACTTGGGATTTGTACATTTACAATGCAAGAAGTGGATGCTTTAGGAATTTCAACTGTACTGAAGATGGCCCTATCAGCAATTGATCCTAAGTAATTAGCTTTCTACTACTTATTTGAAACTTCTTAATCAATCAGTCAATCAATTATCATTATTATTATTTTCAAGGGCGGTGGATTGGCAGTATCGGTAAAGGGTCGGACGCCATGCTTTCCAGCATAGTTACGTCCCTTTACGATCTGAGTTCAAATCCCGCCGAGGTTGACTTTGCCTTTCATCCTTACGGGGTCGATAAAATAAAGTACCAGTAATGCACTGGGTAATTGCTGGGCTTTTGCCTAAAGTAGAAACAATTATTATTTTCATTGTTATGCTTGTTTACATGAGCTCAATAAGTCTTCTCCAACTCAGTGTCTTATCACATGTTGCTGTCTCACCACATGTTTGTCATTCATGTTTGCATGAGCTGGATAAGTTTTCTCCAACTCAGTGTCTTACCACGTATTTCAGTCACTCATGTGTTTACATGAGTTGGATGAGTCTTCTCTCTCTCTCTTGTGTGACAGTGCCTGTTTCTGTGCATCTTTATATTAATATTGTTTAACCCTTTAGCATTTACATTACTCTATATATACTATTATATTTTCATGGTAAAGGCTTTATCTCACATAATATCAAATCTATGAAATTTTGATATTATTTTGAGAACAATAGCTTAACATCAGTATGAGTGGCCTGTTACAGCTGGTTTGAACAGAAAGGGGTGAGAGAATTCTGGCCAGATACGGCTGGTTTAAATGCTAAACGGTTAAAACAAGCAGTGGCATGTGTTTGTCTCATAGCTATACAGGTTGACCAAAATGAACAGTATATGCCATACTTTAACGAAATAAAGTATGAGTTGGTATTAGGAAGGGAACCCAACCATAGTAAAAGTACTTTTAAAATGTTTTGTCCAATCAATGGAGAACTGGATATAAAAGCAATATATCAAAAAAGAATCATGACATAAAAAAATTAAGAAATCAAACTTTGGAATATTAAGTAAATATTGTGTTTTCCTTTAATTTCAGAGGAAATCGGCCACTTCATGTCAGTTTTGATATAGACAGTGTTGATCCATTGATTGCAGGAAGTACTGGAACACCAGGTTAGTGTTTCTTAATATAGTAACGGGTAAAGTGGTTGGCATTAAAAAGGGTATTCAGCTGTAGATAGCATGCCAAAAATGTCAAAAGAGCAGCTTTTCAGCTATACCAAGGGCATGACAACCCCTCTTGTGCTGGTGCCTTGATAAAATGGACCCAGTAAACTCTGTGGTTGGCATTAGGAAGGACATTCAACTGTAGAAACCATAACAAAAATGGAGCATATTGAATGAGACGTGGTCAGTAGCTTCAATTAAGTACTAATTTTATCTATAACGTCCCATGCTAGCGTGGAAGATGGACGTTAAATGATGATGATGTCCCATCCAACTCATGCCAGCATAGAAGAATGGATGTAAAATGATGATTCAACCTGAGAGGTTTGTTAAAGATATCGGAAGTAGAAGAAATAGGGTCTCAGTGTGGAAAATGAGAAAAGAAACAGTTTCTTAAAGATCAGGTAATGTAGGAGAAAAGGGATAAAGTGTTAGCCCATATTTCTTCTCACAACCTGCTTTATATACAAGAAGCAGCTTCTCTGTAATTTCTCAACATGTTAGAAATAGAAACCAAATCTGCTTCAAAGCACACCCTACAACCTTAACAAAAAAGGGATGGGCATATTAGCTTATATTGTCTTAGACAGATCTAAAAATAGTCCTGACTGGAATACTTTTAAGAGGTCAGTCTGCTTGATCAAAACTGATCTGATGCTAAACAAGAATATTGTTTTGACAAAATGGTTAGAACATTGGAAAAAATACCTTGTGGTATTTACTTAAGTTCTTTACATTCTGAATTTGAATCTTGACAAATTTACATCAGTCTTTTCATTTAATGGCGTGGGTTGTTATAAACAAAGTCAGTGCTTTATTGGAACCACAGTCCTCTGAGGTGTTCAGGGGACCAAGACTTCCTTGAATATATTCCCTTTTTTATTCTTTTAAATTGTTTTTGGCCTAGTTTCTATGGCTGGATGTCTCTTCTAATGCCAACCATATTACAGGATGTACTGGATGTGTTTTATCATGGCACCAACAATAGCGATGACTGAAGAGTCCTACTCTACTCTGTGTGTGTATATACATATATATATTGGTTCAGTAGATTCATTGTTTACTGAGAAAAGTACCAAAATCAACACTCTATGCTATGGCAGTATACACAGGGATTGATCAATACCCATATTTGGTATGGGATATAGTAAGATATGAAATTTTGAGATTTTGGTTTTGCTTGATTAACAAGTCTGATGAGCAGATCGGGCTGGAGTCGGGTTTATAGCATTTACATAGATCCTGAGCCACCCATCTGTGTATTATCAATAAAAACCTTAATGTGAAACCTCGCTTTGTTTTTCCAATGCAGGTGGGTTCTATAGAAATGGTTGATAGCTTCCGGCACCTAGGTGATCAGATTAGCATGGGAGGGGGGTGTTCCGAGGCCATAGTATCTAGAATAAGGACGGGTTGGAATAAGTTTAGGGAGCTGCTTCCTTTTTTGACAAAGTAGGGTTCCTCCCTGCATACGAAAGGACGGTTATATGATGCCTGTGTGAGATGCGCGATGCTGCATGGTAGTGATACATGGGCAGCAACTGCAGAGGATATGTGAGGGCTGGAAAGAAATGAAGCAAGTATGCTCGTTGGATGTGCAATATCAATGTGCATGAATGACCAAGCATAAACGAGTTGAGAAAGAAACTGGGTATAAGAGGGATAAGTTGTGTGCAGAAGAGAAGGCTGAGATGGTATGGACATGTGATGCGCATGGAGGATGACCGCTGGGTAAAGAAGTGCCAAGAAATCCCAGTAGAAGGAAGATGCAGTAGAGGTAGACCACATAAAACATGGGCGGAGGTGGTGAGAGCAGACCTCAGATCGCTGAGGCTCACGGAGGAGATGACGAAGGACCATGATAAGTGGAGAGATGCTGTGATGAATAGGACCCGTCCAACCCTTGCAAGCAGGGAAAAGTGGACGTAAAATGATGATGATGATATCATCATTCATTTTATGTCCGCTTTTCTTTGCTTGCAAGGGTGGGATGGGTCCTCTTCAGCACAGCATCTCTCCATTCATCACAGTCCTTCGTCATCTCCTCTATGAGCTTCAACGATTTCAGGTCAGCTCTCACCACCTCCGCCCATGTTTTTCATGGTCTTCCTCTATTGCATCTTCCTTCCACTGGGATACATATATATATATGTGTGTGTGTGTGTGTGTATATATTAAATTATAATGTAATTAAAATATTTCATAGAAATCCTTTCTAAACAATTCTAAGCTTCCTATTGAAGTTTTTGTTATTAGTTTTTATATTAACTCCTTTGTTGTAATAACTTATCAATTAATAATTGAATGGTTTCAGCACCTGGCGGGCTCACTTACAGAGAAAGCATGTATATTGCTGAGATTTTAGCTCAGACAAGTAAGTATACTTTAGATATTATCTTAATTTGTACAACTCATAAATTAGAAATCTTTTTGTCTACAGCAGGGGTCCTCGTGGTGGTTAATATCAACCCTCAGTCAGGTGTCAATGTGACTACCCAGGTGCTACATTAAACTTTTGAACCAAACCTGACATTTATAAGATGTGAATTTGTATAGAGTCTAGCCTGCTGATGTCTTGAAAATGTGCTGCATTAGAAAGTTATTTAGTAGTGAAAATCGTTCTATAATAACCTAAACCAATTAAATATGTTAATATTGATTTAAATCTTGTTTTTTTGTTTATAAGAATGGCATCTGAGTTATTTATTCTCGAAATAATTGTATTTTTCTATACCAACCAATGTACAATGTTGTATAGGTGGCCATACTAGTTACACAACAAAAAGCAGCCAGTCCACCCTGTAAGTTGGCAGTGCTGGTGCCATGAACAAAGCTCCTAGTCAACACTGAGGTATAGTCACCTGACATGGCAGCCCATCTAACCTATGCAAGCACATACATTAAAAATTAGATTTCTATGATGTCACAATAAAACTGAAACATGTCTAGAGTTTTTGAAATAATTAAAATATTAGTAATTGATTAATATTTCCTGTGTATCTGGTTTAGAATAGGTACACCATATCTCTGCATATTGTAAGAGACATCTAAAAGATTTGGCATCGGGGAAACAATACTTCAAAAGGGACTTCATGGCAAGTTATTGTAGTAATCGACTAATAGGATTTTTTTTTCCTTACTGCATAATTATTTCTAGTTAGCCTTCTATTACACCCTGTATCAAATATGTTGACATTAACTTAACTCCTTTTTGTTTTGTTTTGTTTTTCTCAGGGAGATTGTCTGCTCTTGATATAGTTGAGGTTAATCCTCTCCTGGGATCTCAAATAGAACAAGAATGTACAGTAAATATTGCACAAGACTTTGCACTTGCTATCTTTGGTAAACAACGATGTGGAACATTTCCACCACGCTTCACCTTTCCAGGATGTCCCTCATAGTAGAGTGCAGTTTAATCAGCTATATTACCATATTTTTTTTTTTTTTTGTCAAACTCAATTAAGAAATATTTATATAATATACACATTTTAATGTACTTGAACAACTTGTGCAGACTTTCTTGGAAAATCATTCAATAAGAGTTACAAAACTATTTTTTTTTTTTTTTTTTTTCCTGTTTCTAAAATTTTTTTTTTTTTCAAATAAAAATATTTGCAGTGTGCTTAATTTTTTTATTCCTTATATACACTATATCTATATATATTTAAAGGTAATTCTGAATAATAATTAAATTAAACAAAAGTTTAAATATCTGTAGCTGCAGTTAACTGGATGCGGTAAAAAAAAATGTTAAATTTTAACAGAAACAGATTTAACATTTTGTTAATAAGCACTAAAAAAAATCATTCATGATACTGGCAATTATTAAAACTTCTCCCAGAAAAAATAAAATGGTAAGATATTTTAATTTTATTAACAAATTACAAACATGTTACATTTTATGGCGATACCAGCTTATCAAGCCAATGCAGAAGCTTTTATGAGCTTACTCAATCTCCCTCATATCACACCCTATCATCGTCTTATAAAAAAGGATAAATTATGTTGTTGAAGACTTAACTGTCATGGTTGGAAAGCCTTTGATCATTGGCCTGATCTATCAAAGCAGACCTGGGACGAAACAACAATAACCAGCTGAGAACTGTTGAGCAGATAGTCTAAATTCAATTAAATTTTTAACATTACTTGTTTCAGTAAATTTTATGTAAGCTGGGGCAAAATACTGAAAAAAAAAAACCATTCTGTTGAATCAGTGAGGTAAAGTTTCTAAATATAATCAAAACTTATGGTCTAATTAAATTTAAGTTCATTCTTTTTTCACAGATGAGAGATTTTCTAATTTAACACATTATTTTTAGTGATTCAAATACTTTAATACATTTATTTTGTTTTAATAACACCCCATTTTTTAAAATCAAAATGTTACATTTATCTCAGTATTTCACTGATTCTTATCTACTTTGGTTATACACCACTTTTTTTGTCAATCGGCCTTAAGTAATGACTCAATTTAAATATTTTCATATGTAAAATATTACCACAAATAATCTGACTCCACCTGACATCTATTACTGTTGGGATGTAAATAATAACAATGACATTTTTGATAAGATGATCAAAATTCTAATTGCTGTCAACATTTAAGAAAATAAAACCTTTTATTTCCATCCTAAAGATCTTTTGTTATTTTATATGTAGTCTTCTTAGAAATGCTGTTTGCTCAGAACGAGGAAGAAAAACAATGAATTGCAAGAGGTGATGGGAGTAGAGCCAGTGACAAATGTGAAGATGAATGGAATAAGTTGTGTGGGTAATGTGTTGAGGAAGGATGAAAGTGATTGAATAAGAGGAATGGGAGAAGGAAGTAGAAGACCAAGAAATACATGGTTAAAGATGGTGAAGGAAACGGAAGTCAGTATGTTGATGAGGGAGTTGTAGATAATAGGGCAAAATAGAAAAGCTTTAGTAGGTAAAATGGTTTTAAAACCCTTATGTTGATTAGAAATGCTATTCTTGTTTTATGTACAATCTTTGTTGTATATTGTTGTGCATCATTATAACAAAGTGGATTGGCAGTATCGGTAGAGGGTCAGACGCCATGCTTTCCAGCATAGTTACGTCCCTTTACAATCTGAGTTCAAATCCCGCCGAGGTTGACTTTGTCTTTCATCCTTACGGGGTCAATAAAGTAATGTACTGGGTAATTTCTGGCCTTGTGCCTAAAAGTAGAAACAATTATAACAAAGACTTAGGAATAGACTGGCTTTAAGTGGCCAATTTTAGAATGTATGGGGAAAAATTAGTTGATTGATCTGTTTCTAAACATGTTGACATTTTTTTTACACCAAACTGCCTGAAACCACTTCTAGTTCTATGATACAAAGTTATTTATTTTAAAGTGCTTATATTCATCTAAAACACTTTCTTTCTATCATAATTCTATGTAAGAAACATTATATTCCAAATATCAGTTTAATAATGAGAAAGTTATATTATGAAATCCTTCCACAGTTCATTCCATTAAAATATGGTAAAGGAAACATTAAATCAACAAGTCCAACTGTTTTGTGTACAAGTTTCTATGTTCATGAGTTAGAAATATGAAATAATTTTTAGTATATTTCATTGTCTTCCACAGTATATAAATCTATTCATCAGTTTATTCTATTTAGCTTCAAAAATCAGTCATAATTAGTTGGTCTTAGTGGTTTCTACTTTTTCTTCAAATTCATTCATATCCTGTACTTGCAGTATTCGTTCTGGCTCTGTGTTCTGAGTTCAAATCCCATAATGGTAAACTTTACCCTTTCATCCATTTGACAGTAGATCTGCAAAATTGTAAGAGCATTGAACAAGATGTCTTGTATTTGTTCCAACACTCTGTTCTTGGAGTTCAAATCTTGTTGTGGCCTATTTAGGTGGCAGACTTCAACCTTTCAAAACCAAATTACCTGAAACCACTCCTGGTTGTAATGACACAAAACTTTGTTTTAAAGTGTGTATATTTATCATTCCAAATACCAGTTTAATGAGAAAGTTAAATATATTACAGAATCTTGATTATTTTTTAAATGATTTGAAAATTGTAGGCAGTTGATTTTTCATTAGAAATAACTAAATAACTAATTCATTGCCTTTTTAATACCACCACATGACCCTTGGGTGCCTTTAGAGTTTCACTTTATTGCAATAATTTGGGCCAGGTCTTTAGTTTCAAGATACCTTCCTCCTCATTAGTCTCTGAAAAGGGTCATGGGTATTGCCCTTCCTGTGTAAACAGTAAAAAAGAGAAAACCTGATAACAAACTTGACTGAAACGACAGTAATGTTAAGGCTTCTTTCTTAGCCCAAACCTACCAGATTTGAAGTCACTTTGCAGACTAGTAAATTAATCATATAGTGTAGTGTTCACACTCCTTGTAATGATCTGTATGTTTCCAAAATACCTATTCTATTTATATAGCTAGGGAGACTGGACCAGCTAGATTTGTCTTTGTTATAGATACAGCACAAGAGATTAAGAATGACAGAAAAAAAAGCAAAAATGTTCTGTTTCATTGCCATATTTCTAATGAATAACAATCTATCATTTTGAAAATAATCAATATTTTGTAAAGATTTTGTAATATAACTTTCTTTTTATTAAGCTGGTGTTTGAAGTATAACAGCAAAATTTCTTACATAAAGTTATGTTTTTAGATAAATATAATTTTAAAATAGTTTTGTATCATAGAACCAGGGTCAGTTTGAGATGGAATGGTATCAAAAGGGTTGATGTGGTATATATGATAGTAGTTTAGATGATTTACAGACTGAAGTTTAATCAACCTCAGTTGGGTCACCTGGATGTGAGTGTCTGTTGTAAGAACTGAAACACCCAGTGACTCCAGAATACAACACTCACGATGTATCCAAGATTTTGCTTCTGCGGGTGTGAAGAACTTCATATTATTTTTGGCCTGCAGTTATACAAATTAACAATAAGAAAAAAATAGAGAAAAATAACAAAAGAACCAACATATCTGTCAAACATACAAAGCCAGTACTGTACTGGTGGTAAGTGTTGAATAAAAGAAATGTGAAGGCTGCTGGTTTACAAATATGTCTACATTTACAAGCAGATGTAAAATTGAAGGCAAGGTCAATGGTTGTCTTTAAGTACAAGTCTCTATTGCAGGTGTGAAAATTTAAACAGGAATGTTTGTAAAATGTCACTTTATTTTCTTAATATTTCAAAATAATTAAAAAGATTTTCAGTTTAAATAGCCATATTCAATAAATATAGTTTGCTTGTATTATCATCATCATTTTATGTCCATTTGACATGGATTACCATGTTCTGAGACAAGACAGATCAGATAACGTCTTGCTCAAACATTCCATATTTTAACACGGTTTCTTTGGCTGCATGTGAAGTGGCATTTCACCCGAAGAGAAATATTGTATAAGTTTGATCCATTCCTAAATTACTGTTGTATTACTCAAGTAATGTTTGTGCTGGACTGCTTTTTGAGCTTTCGGATGACATAGTGCCATACTACAGAAGTAACAAGTCTTTTTGCTCTTGATGACACTAGCTGCTTGTAGAACATACCCAATGTACAGTTTTACTTGATCTTGGTGAAAAGTGGAATTTGTATCCATTCAGGGATCATTTTTTGATAAGTTTCTTGCCACATCACTTTTCAGAGTGGATTGGGTTCATTTCATTATAGTACCATCACAATCACTTTACAGAGTGCACTAGGTGCATTTTATTGTGGCACCAACACTAGGGCAATCATTGTGTCATCAGTCAGCCAGAGAGAAGCATTGATGAGAGCATTGTAGAAGTGGCACTGTGGAGGGAAGGAGCAGTGATGAGTGCACTGCAGGGTGGAATTGTTGGCGTGGAGCAATGCCAGCTACATGTTGAAGGAAATAGAAAGAGTGAGAACAAATGTTGGGTAGTGGAGGTGACCTTGAAGAGAGGGAGTGACAACTAGCAACTCATGAATCTACTCCCTACACCCCACATATGATAGGTGGATATATATATACAGGGCTAAGACAATCCTCTTTATATGGGCAGAATCTTTCAATGGGTATAGGGTGGATGATGATCTGATGGAAGTGGAGACTGATAGATCCCAAGTTTCCCTAAAAAAAAATGACATTTAGATAGTATGGGGGAGGGGAATGAAGGATGTGATTAGAGAAGCTATTAATTGCTTGTATACATAAAATTGACTGGCCTGTCTGCTAATATGCAAATCAGGCCAATCACTGTATATTCCAGAAAATGTATATTTTCACTAGCTCTGACAGTTGGCAGGTAAACAGTATCATATTGATGAAGAGTAATCACCCAGAAACATTAGCATCTGCAGTTCTGTTTATATGCTTACACAAGAGCAAGAATGACGAGGTTTTTCTACTCACATGACTTAAAAAGCTGTTTGCATAATTGCAAACGAATCAAATATTATTAATATTCAAAAAACTCAGATTTACATTTCTTATATATACTAGCAGAAAAAACACCCTTCAGGTGGTTTTTCTGCTAGCATATGTAGTGTGCATATTGATATTATACGCAAGTATATATGCATGTAGATATATGTCAAATAAAATCGTAGTTGACAATATCCACAGAAATTGAACGAAGACTGTGTTACACTCTCTTATGTAATCAATAACGTAAATCCATGGTACATTAAAAAAAGACGATATATATAAACTGCATTAGGAGAAAATTAGTGACGGAAATATATGAATTTTTATTTAAGTGATTGCTAACCGGAAGTGTTGACATTTGAAAATGTTAAAGAAGTAAATCTTTAAATAAGCAATAAAATATATTTAATCAAGAGCTACGAAATTTAGATAAATTATGTAATAATCATTCATTATTCATTCAAAGTAATCCAACTTATTTTACAAATGGCATAAAAAAAAATATTCTGGACGCAGTCCCACACTCCTTTCTTTATTATAGTTTAGACTTAGCAGCAGCATACTATCTCTACTTTACATCTATTTTCTATGGCAGATTTCTTTCTTTGTGGGTATCTGAAGGACAGTATATATGTCATTAAACTCAGGGCCATCTCTGAACTAAAGAAAAACATCAGGGAGGAGATCAAAGCCATCCCTAGGCCTGTTTGTAAAGCTATTAATTATTCTAAGCTTCACCATGCACCTCAAAAAAATGCATGGATTCAATTGGGGGATCACTTGGAACATGTACTGTAACTCAGGATACAAACATCAGAAGATAGTGAATTTTAGATATGATGTTTCAATGGTTTGACCAAGATATATTCAGTTTCATCAGTTTTTGGCACATAATAAATAATGTAGACAAAAATAAAATGGAGCGTTATTTTGGGGGTTCACCCTGTATATATATATAGGTATATATATTTATGTATATGCATGATGTATATCATCATCATCAATTTACGTCTGCGTTTCCTTACTTGCAAGAGTGGACGGGTCCTATTCAGCACAATATCTCTCCATTCTTCATGGTCCTTCATCTCCTCTGTGAGCTTCAGCAATCTGGGGTCAGCTCTCACCACCTCTACCCATGATTATATATATAAATACATACTACAAAATAATGTGTAATTTTAAATAAAAGAAAAACAAAATCTCAAAAATAAGGACAATATTTTTTTTTTTAATAATCATTTTAAAATTTACATTTACAACTTTGCTCTTTAGCAGCTCATATTGGCTCGGTGATGTGATTTCTTTAAATGCTCCCTTTATCAGCATTCAAAAACAAATGAAAATATATCTTTTACTCTCATGAATATATCTTTTACTCTCACGAATATTTGAGTATTGTATCAAATTTTCCTAGTCGATGGATAGGAACCATTACAGCATATTCTATGTACAGCCACTAAACCTTGATAAAATACATTTAAAAAACCTAGACGGCAGTATGAAAAATAACTATTGAATCTTGGTCATATTTTTGTAGCTCGCTTAGTTTATTGTTCATAAATCTTTGGTAGTAACCTTGTTTTTGATTATTCTTGTTTCACCCAACAGAAATTAAACCACATGCCTAAGTGATCAACTTGGTCAGTTTATCATTCCTGTTAGTCCCTCACCCAGACTCTTTGACAAGTCTTATAATATTTTAAACTCTTATTTAAGAAATATCGACAACTAAAAAAGTTGACACAAGGAAGGGCGTCTGTAAAATATTGCCTGTAAAAGTACCCCATAGTGAATATGAAACTTGTCACAGGGCCTGCAAGACAAACCCCAGCTTTAGCAGGGAAAATGGGCTTGAAACACTTCTTGTGTGTCTAACAAATACCTACAGCGTGTGTTCCATAAGCCTGTCAGTCTTATGGGCAGGATCTATAAGATCTGGTACATTAGTTGTGTAAGTGGTGTTTCAAACAGAAGCTTGCTAATAGCCGACAGCCCCACCTAAAAAAAAAAAAAGAAACTCTGCTCCCTTCAAGGCTTCAAAGAAAACATTCTTTTGAAGGCCCTGCTTATGGAACATATATTACATTTCATGTTTAAATCCAACCTTACATGGACACCCTGCGTTTGTTATATATATATACATATATATATATATATACATAGATATGAATGTATATACAGACATGTATATAAGTTTAAAATATAATTTAGTAAAATAAAACCAACAGTGCCTATTTTCACATTTTTGTGCTCATGTTTTTAGATATGAAAAAAGGAGTATATTAAAAGAGATGAAAAAACTGCTTGTGATATTTAGAGGGAAAAAAAATCAACTGCAATGGACAGACAGATTGTGACACCCCCCACGCCACCTTAAAAACATGACACTGAGAATTTTATGCTACAAAAATATATTTTAGCTGTACATAATTCTTTAAGACAGTATATATCTTACTGTACATAGTACATAGGTATTTAAAGGGATAACTCATGGAAAACTTCAATATGGAAAACTGAAATGCAACTTCATAATGCAGTCAAAGTATGATGTTTGACAAACAACACTTACAGTGTAGTTCAACTGTTGTTTGACAAACTAAGACACAGTAGCTCAGTCCTTTTGATAACATTAAGAAAATCACTTAGTTTAGATAAATATTTTGCATCTTAAAGAAATAAAATCTATAAAAATATATATATTTGTGTGTGTTTTGAAAAGCCAATTAGCTTCGGCGAGACTAGTAATAACATATATATATATATATGTTATTACTATATATATATATATACAGGGTGTTCAAAAATAATGTATACACACTTTGATTACCTCTACAATAAATATTACATCATCAAGCAATTACCTCTACAAGCAATATTTATTAGAATGAGGTTAAAGTGTGTATACATTTTTGGGAAACCCTGTATATGTGTGTGTATATATGTGTATATATATATATATATATACACACATACATATACAGGGTTTTCCCCAAAAATGTATACAAAATTTATGTGTGTATATATATATATATATATATATACACACAAATTTTTGTCCATTTTTGATTGGTAATTTAGATTCTATGATTTTCTGGGGTAACAATCAGTTAATTGATCATTTGTTAAGGCAGATAGCAATAGTTCGTACACTTGGAAATTTACAGATATATATCATTCCACATTCTTACATGTTATTATTATGTTAGAGATGTAATGTTCATGGTTTGAAATTATAAAATGTTTTATGATAACATGTTTGTGCCATTTTCCAAATGAAAGATGAAAATTTGAAAAATATTTCCTGTTAATTATTTCTTTAAAAATATATATATATAAAATAATTATTATTAATCATTTAAACTTCTGTAAGAGCTGGATAAGTTATCAATTGAAATTTCTGACTCAGTTTTATTATTCAAATCATATTTCATACCAAGGGTATTTGAACACTGAAATGAAAAAAATAAAAAGTAAAAATAAATAAAATTAATGAAACATAAAATATACAAAAATTCTAGAACTAAAATTGGTTAAAAAAACTAATAATGATGTAAGTTGTTATTAATTCAACTGTAATGAACTATTGAGCTACTGCTAATAGCTAAGGCAATAAACGACTGGGTGAGAAAAAATTCTACTGAAGTTGAGAGTCTGTCAAATACATTCTTCCTTATATAAAATATTAGCCAGGTGCCTAGTCAAATCAATACTAGTGTAATATAGAAGGTTGATGGCAGAATCATTAGAATCAGACAAAATGCCTTGTGGCGTTTAGTTATGGCCCTTTACTTTCTTAGCTCAAATCCCACCCAGGTAAACTTTGCTTTTTATCATTCTGAAATAGGGTTGGTAATAAAATAAAGTACATGTCAAATACAGGGGTTGATTTAATCAATGATGGTGGCCCATAAAATGTGCTAGAAATCAATACAATATCTCTAAATATTATAAAATATTTCCAAAGCCCCTCTTAAGGAACTGCTTTCAAAAGAAGAAATCATTATTACACAGCAATATATTATATAAGAATTGGTCACAATATATTAAAGAAAATTCCCTAAGCAATAATTCTTTGATTGAAGAAAAAATAAAAATGTACAGTGTATGTAATATTGACTAAAGCAAGTGATACTATGTTAAGTTAGATATTGTCTGGAATGCTCCTCACTGAATCTTATCTAAGGTATCTGTGCTTGAGTGTATATTTCCCTTTGATAACATATTCTACTGTAAAATCTCTCTTACTTGTCAATGTCTATCTTTTTTACACTATTATGCTCTTATCATAAGATACTACCTTAGCTTATCATAACAGCTAAAGCTATGATGTAGGATCCAATTACTAACAGATGATACTGCTGTGATATCTTCTGGATTTAACAACGCACAAAGTCATTCATTACTTCCAGATACATATCTAATGATGAGTCAATGAGGGAGTCCTTATGTAGTCGCATGACCTTCTAGAAAATAGCAGCCAAATTTCCCTACTATCATATTTCCCCTACTCTCATAGCAAAGGATGCATTGAAATAATGTAGTCCTAAGGTACCTGAACTAAAGAAAAAGGTAAAGTCATGGGTGGGGAACCTTCGGAAAAACTAAATTTGGCTTTTTGAAAGAGTCAGTGTCTCTTTCTGTACAAAGCACAACATTCGAAGGCAAAGCTTTATGATGAAGTATATTTTTATTAATTTCATTTTATTTAACGTTTATCATCATCATCATCTACTTGGCCTGCCAGCAAGAGTTGGACAGGTCATCAGAGATGGAATCAGTACTTAATCAGAGCTACTGACTTTTCTGAAACTCGTTTACATACATTCCTGCACTGAGGGCATTTTATCATAGCTCCAGCACTAGGAAGGTTGTTGTGTCTTTGACACAACTAAAGAGACCTCTCAACAATTAGGTTGGCAAGTTTTCTATGGCTGGATGCCTTTCCTATCTTCAATCACTTTACAAAGTGTATTGGATATGTTTTATTGTGCCATCAACACGAGAAAGGTTGTCATATCCTTGACAGAATTAAAGAGTCTGCTCAACACTTAGCAGTTGAGGTGGATGCTCAGAAAGTGTGGTAGCTAAAGTAAGAAGTTTAGGGAACTAGTGGCTCTGCTGACAACAAAGGGCTTCTCTCTCAGAGAAAAGAGTGGACTGCATGCAAACTTCGATGCTACAGGGCAGTGAAACATAGGCCTTGACTGTAGAAGACATATTTAAGAAAAAAAGTTCAAAAATACTTACTGGTAGCTTTAGAAGGCACTGAACACCCATTGTGAGTAAACAGAAGTATGTCTGGAAAAATATAATAGAGAGAAAATGATAAGGAAATTTTTTTCTTTTTTAAAGAAAATATGTCTAAACCTCTTAGCAACAGGTTACCAAGCTGGCTAAACACTATACTTAAACACCTTAGTAACTAGTTACTAAGTTGGTTAAACACGATATTTAAACAACTTAGTAACATGGAGTACAAGTCTACTTTACTAGTGATGATAAACTTCTTCACCAACTTATTCCCAAAAGGACATGGGGACAGAGTCCTCAAACACTCTTTACAGCAGATCCTGTCAGAAGCAACCATCTCCAAATGATCCAGCTGGATCTCCAGTTGGTTTTGCCTGTAAAATCTGTCCACCAATTATTTCCTGAGACATTCTAACCACATGCCCATGATATCAGAGCTGTGATCTCTCAATTCAGAGAAGTAGCAGCTCTAATTGAAGTGACTCTCTGATCTCCGAGCTATGCACTCTATCAAATAATGTTACTCCAAAGACCCTTCGGAAGAACCCCATTTAAGCTGCTTGTATTCATGATTGTATTCTTTTGGTCATTACCCAAGATTCATGACCATAGGTAAGGGTTGGCACATAGATAGCAAGTTTGGCTTTTACACCTACCTCCCTTCTTCTGATTACTGAATGCTGAAGCTGGCGCATTACTGCACGAGCTCCTGCAATTCTTGCACTTAATTCAGCCTCCTGCCTTCCATTACTCAAGAACACAGCCTTAAGATACTTAAACTTCTCTACCTGCTTCAGTGGAACTCCATTCATAAGTAGAGTGCATTGCGCAGGCTTCCTTGAGAGGATGAGAGTCTCAGTTTTCACAGCACTGATTTCCATTCCAGCCATGCAGCACTTAGCATCAAACCTATCAAATGCAAGTCAGAGATCACCTTCTGTCGAGTTAAGTAACACCATATCAACTGCAGAAGTGGGAGTGGGGATACTCACAAGCCCCTGGCTGTCAGAATGTGTTATGGACTGGATCCCATTAGGAAGGAGGATTTGCCACATGAAGCTTAAAGCTTAGGCTGAAAGATAAGTCTGTGAGTGGTGCCAGTTTATGCACCAAACAAGGAGTCTGAAAAAAGATCCTTCCTTGGTGAAGTCACTGCAGCATTAGATGTAGTTAAAACTGAATCATATATCCTGATTGGATATATGATTCAATGCACATGCTGGCCCAGACCACCTGGCATGGAAAGGAGTGATTGAAAGGAATGATGACCCTAATCTAAATACAAAAGGCGAGGCCTTATTAGACTTCTGTTGTAGCAATGGACTCTCTATTATGAACACTTTCTTCCAGCACAACGACATCCATAAATATACATGGTATAAGGGGAATCAGGGGCAGAGATCAATAATTGATTTGTTATCGTCTCCAATCTCTTCGATTCTGTGCTGGATGTTCGTGTTAAGAGAGGGCTGAGCTGTCAACTGATCACCACCTAGTTATCTGCAACTTGAAACTACCTAAAACCAAAGAAGCCCACAAAACTAGCAGGATAAAGTGGGAAGCATTGGTGGATAAGGAAGTTAGGACCAGGTATGCAGATACTATTGCATCCAAATTCAGAAAATACTCTGAGAAAACGGAGGACATTGAGACTGTTCAGTTCAGCAGTTTCTACTACAGCTGTTAAATGCTGTAGGTGAAAGAGACTTGACATGGCTTCGGATGGCAGGAGGACCCCTTGGTTCAATCAAGAGGTCAAAGATGCCATCCGAACAAAGAAGGAGGCCTACAAAGATTGGCTTGGAAATAAGTTCTCCTTGCACTTGCAGTACAAGCAGGCACAAATAATCACAGCAGAGACAGTAAAGGCATCCATGGGAGGACTTTTGGGTGAAGATGGAATCCAACTTTAGATCAGCAAATAAAGTGTTCTGGCAGACCATTCACCGACTTCATAATAATAAGTCCTCCTCCACACCTGCTATCAGGAACATGTCTGGGGTTCTCTCTTCAGAGAGATGCATCCTAGCAAGGTGGAGTGAATAATTTGCTGATCTCCAAAACTCAATCACAACACCATCTTCTGATGTACACGAGGTGCATCTGGGAGTGGTGACTAATCTCTCAGAGGCTGAGGTCACAAGAGCAGTTAAAGAGCTCAAATGTGGCTGCCGAGGAAGATGAAATCCAGCCTGAGATGTTAAAAGCCCTAAATAGAGAAGGTATTCTTTGGCTGACTTGTGTGTGCCGGATGGCCTGGATTTCTAGAATGGTACCTAAACAATGGCAATCGGGAGTAATAATCCCAATTTTCAAAAGGGGAAACAAAAGAGATTGTTCCAATTATATAGGGATCTCCTAGTTAGACCTCCCCAGTAACATCTATGCTAAGTGTTTGGCAAAGAGATATTGGGAGATTCTTAAGTCCAAGTTAGCTAATGAACAGTGCATTTTTGCCCTGGATGCAGCACAGTCAACCAAATATCCACACTGCAGCAGGTCTTCGAGTAATTGTGAAAGTATTGCTAAGAGATATACTCTTGCTTTGTCAACATCAAAAAGGTATATGACTGCATTCCTCGGGACCTGCTGTGGAAAGTTCTGCCAGTGTATGGGATCAATGGTCAGCTTCTTGCTGCCCTGATGTCTCTATACAAATGCCCAAGTATTTGTGTTCAGATAAATGGTGTTAAATCAAAACCATTCAATGTGGGAGTCAGACTCTGTCAAGGGTGCATACTGTCACCTCCCTTATTCATTATTTTCATGAACAGAATTGACATGCACAGCCAGGTTCGAAGTGGTATCACACCTGGCAGGTGTAAAATTAGTTGGCTGGAATTTGCAGGCGACAGGATCAACTTAACAGAGAAAAATAAAGATAAAAAGTGAAGGCCACAAAAAAATGAAAAAAAGAAAGAGAGAAAAAGAGAAAGTACTTACCAAATATATAACAAACAACAAATATAATACAGTACCAAGGATGACAAATAAATAAACTGCCCAGTGTGCTGGAAGAGTCTTCATATAGATTACCACAAAGAAAAGATTGATAGCAATAACAATAACAGCAAGACAACCAGTCAGTATTTTCATTGGCCTAAACAAAAAGATAGAAAGAAAGGCATTATTTTTAAATCTCATTTTTATGATTTTTATTTCATTAAGTATATTCTAAATAATTTATGTAATTTATGTAATTTGGGCAAATAGTTAAGAAGTTATATATTTCTCTCTCTCTCTCTCTCTCTCTCTCTCTCTCTCTCTCTCTCTCTATATATATATATATATATATATATATACACACACACACATATACATACATGGAGGCACATGGCTTAGTGGTTAGAGCATTGGCCTTGCAATCGAAAGGTTGTGAGTTCAATTCTCAGACCAGGTGATGTGTTGTTTCCTTGAGCATTGCTCCAGTTTACTCAGCTGTAAAAATGGGATGTGGAGGTGTCACAAGAAAAAAGCACCCAGCCCACACTGTAAAGTGGACGTGTAGGCGCCATGGTAAAAAAAGCACACAGCACTCACTGTAAATGAGGTTGGTATTAGGAAGGGCATCCAGCTGTAGAAATCAAGCCAGAATCAGTTCCCATCCCACCTTTGCAAGCAGGGAAAAGCGGACGTAAAATGATGAATATATATGTATAATATAGAAACGAAAAAACACTATATGTTCGATGACAAAACAGTCAGGTGGTCGTGTAGAAGACACGGTAAAAAAAACCTGCCAGAGACACTTCCGTACGACCATTCCCGCATCAAATGGAACAAAACCGTCTAACCCATGCTAGCATGGAAGATGGACGTTAAATGATGATGATATATATAAGAGTGGGAAATGAAATTTCGTTTCATTTTTTCTGTTTATCGTTTTCGGTGCACCCGGCCGATTAACCCACTCGATATGCAAATTGGGCTACTCAGCCGTTTATATGCATAAGGTAATCTGGCAGGAAGGTATACGTTGCTGACGATAGCTAATAAGCTTGAAACTAGTACAGCATTCCTTTGTCAGTGTTGAACAAATGAGCAACGATGGTTGCTGGACACTACGGCTTAATACGGGACGTTTGTTTACAAACACATCGAGCATTATAATAAATGTTCGGTGAATCCATACGTACATATATATATGTGTGCATGTATGTATATATATATACATACTACTGTACGTCTGTATACATATATGTATGTACGTGTACATACTTATATTTAAGTAACAGCAGTACTAAGAGTGGGAAATGAAATTTTGTTTCACTTTTTCCGTTTATGATATATATATATACACATATACATATATATACAAAATGAAGTAACAGAGTCAGAAACTCGTGTTAGTCCCTGTAATTCATGAGCTCAAAGGAAAAAGAATCCTGGGCTCTTCAAATATAATATAGAGATATGCTAGTGGTATTCCCTGTAACTTGATAAACACACACTCTCTACTCTGTAAAGTTGGTACCACAACATCCAGTCCAAATAAATAAGATAATGAGATTGAGATCGTGTAGGTGTCACAAAAAAAAAAAAAAAAAAAAAACTACTCGCAGTCCACGCTGTAATGTGGCCGTGTAGGTAACATGGTAAAAAGTTCCCAGTTCCACACTGTTACGTGGTTGGTGTTAGGAAGGGCATCCAACTGTAGAAAACCTGCCAGATAGTCCTATATGAGCGAGACACGGTCACCCGACCAACCTTACCTCAAGTGGCACAACTCCCGTCTAACCCATGCTAGCGTGGAAGATGGACGTTAAACGATGATGATGATGATAATGAAATTATTGTGTATAGTGCTCAGGTGCACTACAATTCATCAAAGGTGAATGTATAGTACATAGAATAATATTCAAATGTCAGGAAAATAAACAGTGTACGAGTCATGAAATACATGTGTGCGTGTGTATGGAGAGGGGACATCAGGTGTAGTGTTGGCGAATTTCAAGAAGCATGGAGGTTTTAAAGGATGCAGTGTCTTGACAGCTAATAACTGATGCAGGAAGTTTGTTCCATGCTTCAGCAACTCTGAGCGTGAAAAAATGTTCCCGAAAGTCATGGGTACACAGCCAACTTGAATTGCCAGTCCGTGATCCATTATTGCATTGTGTCCAGGTCTGATTGCAGGAAAAATCTATAGTGTTCAGGATCTGTCCTTTTTATCTCAAGGTACAGCTTGATGTCATCTGCATATTTTAGTGGCATTCTTTAAGTTGGCATCTATGCCACAAACAAAAGGGGACCAAGAACAGATCCCTGTGGTACATACCACAGGGATGACATCTTATATGGTGAGGAATGCTGTCCTAGAACCATGACTACCGCTCTTCGACTGAAAATGAAGGACTTCAACCAGTTAAAAAGATCATCCTTCAAACCCATTGCAGAGAGTTTTACCATAAGTCTTTTGTGTGACACAGCATTGAAAGCTTTAGCAAAGTCAAGGCAAACAACATCCACCCATGAGCCGCCATTAGTGATCTGGGTGATGTCTTCAAGAAACTCAATAAGTTGATCACAGCAGCTGGAGTTAGAGATAAATCCAAATTGCGAAGAGTGGCTAAGACTGTGAGAGTTCCAGAAGTTCCAAAGTGTTTCTCTGACACAGGATTCCATCAGTTTGGCAATGCAGCTAGTAAGACTAACTAGACGATAGTTGACAGGTGACATGCGGTCACCCTTTTTGAACAGAGGAATGACACTGGCAGTTTTCCACTGCTCCGGAGTAGCACCGTGTTCAGACAAAATTGGAAGAAGCGTGATAGCTGGTGCAGAAGGATATACCCACCGCGTTTGAGAAGCAGGTATGTAACACCATCAAGACCAGGAGAGGCATGGTTGCGTTTATTTTTAAGGTGACGTCGCAGCATTGCAGGTGTAAATTCCATAGTTGTAATAGAATCTGATGTCAGAGGTGGTGGAGATGATACACTTTGGTCTTCAACAGTGAAAATGCATGCATAGCATTCAGCAATGAGTTCTGCGCATTCCTTGGGGTCGTCAGTAATCTGGCTTGTGTGGGGATTGCGAAGAGGACCAACTGGAGAGTGAGGCCTCTGCTTTGAGTGAACATACTTCCAGAACACCTTACTGTCAGGGCTGGTTGCTATGCGCTGTTCAAATTCACACACTGCTTTTTTTGTCACCTGCTTGAGATGGTTGGATGATTTATTTCACTTCTTCCTATTGATAACTGATTTATGCAGTTTGCACTCACGTTCAGCATTACAACGTTCTTTCCTGGCAAGACGGACTGCTGCAGTCTCCCAAATTGCACTTTTGGGATGTTTTTCTGCTTACGTGGCACCGACACTGCACATGCTGTCCATATTGAGTTCCGGATGTTCTGAAGTATAGTGTTGACATCTCCAGAGTCGTAGAAGTCAAGCCAGTTTGGACGTTGCAGCTCGGTGCAGTAACAGTTCCAGTCTGCTTTATTCCAGTAAGCAGTTTGGAGATGGTTGTGGTTTTTGTTACTGCCCATGAGGGACAGATTGGCAATGATCATAACATGATGAGAGTCACCTAAAGGTTCCTCAGTAGTAACACTAATAACTGTTTCAGGAGTAGTGGTGAAGAGTAGATCCAAAGTGTTGTCACCCCTTGTTGGGGAGGTGACTACTTGAGATCAGTTCAAGTCCAGCACTAGCTCAAGGAAGTCATTTGCACTTGGCGGAAAACGAAAGGTTTCCCAGTTAATCTCAGGGTCATTGAAGTCCCCTGTAATAAAAACATAAGTGGTTGTTTTCCCAGCAGCAGCTCTGAGGAGGGAGGGAGACCGACCGTCCGTCCGCCCACCACACCCGCTTTGTTACACACACACACACACACACACACACATATGTACAATAATAATAAAATAGGAAGGCTAGATTTACATAACTTCTTTTATAATATAATTAGCCGGAATACGTATTTCTGTGGTGCCACTCTATAACACTCTCCCTATACACTATCAGCCACCCCTTTCTCTAACTCATTGCCCTACCAAATCCCCACATATATCTATAACTTCATGCCTACCTACCCCCTGCCACCTCCAGAGCAGAGAGGGCTTTTCGGTTGGGAGTATGTCCAACAACCACACTAGTGATTGTGCTATGAAAATGCACCCGGTCTAGAAACCTTGCCTAAAAGGGTTTAGAAAATTGAAACAAGTAAAACTAGCTGCCAAATTAAGTCTGTCCTGCATGTATGTATTGCGTATCAATAATAAATATAAATGCCTGCAAATACACACACACGCATATATAATTAAAATTATAAGTTTGAAGAACAGTTAGATAAAATTTACCCAATTTTTCTTCTTAGTCCGTAGAAATTAACTAGATAAATAATCATTTAAATGGAGCGAAGTTTAAAATGTAAGTTTGAAGAAAAAATAGATAAATGTTACCAAAAATTCTTCTAGTCCCGACTGTCGACAGTTTCGCTCGTACTTTGTGGAAATGTTTAATCGTTGCATTATCCATGAAGTTTCGAGCTTATTAAGAGACTCCCTCAGTTAGGACCAAAATTTCAAAATGATTGCTATTAGTAATGTTAACATATATATATATATATAAGTATCAACAATAAAAATAAATGAATATAATTTTGGAGATTTCCAGATACTTACATTCCATTTTTGAAATCGTTCATCACACTTTTGGTGCTAGTAAATGTTAGAATTGGTATCAGAGCAAATGGTAGTTGAAGTGACATGAGTACATTCAGTAAATCATTCATACCAGACAAATCATGTATTCCTCTGAAGAAAGCTATTAACACAGTTGGCATGATTGCAATGGATCGTGTGAGTAGAACTCGTTGCCATCTTTTCCAATAAAGATTAAGGAAACCCTGATTTGAAAAAAAAAAAAAAAATGTAAAAGTAAATCAAAGATAAAATAAATCCCAGTCAGTAAAATTTACAGGCATTTTTTTTTTTTTTTTTTAATTGTTTGGTCAGGATCCTTTTCAGGGCTGGTGGGTTCAAAGATGTGCCAATTCTGCCATCCACATTTTGAAAACAATTTTCTTTTCTTTTTTCAATTTTTCAAAAATAATTATTTAACCTTTTCTCCACCATATTTCTAATTAAATACACTGCTTATAATTTTCAAATAATTTTGAAAATAATCAAGAACATGCAGAGATTTAGTAATATAATTAACTTTCTCATTAAGTTGTTGTTTGGAACATAACAAAAGCTCTTGAGTAAAATTATAATGGAAAGTTTACATATAAATATAAACATTTTAAAATAAACAATTTTGTATCATAAAACCAGGGGTGGCTTCAAGTGGCTTGGTATTTGTCTTTTCTCATCCCATCTTCATATTTGAGGGTTGGGGGTCATCTTTTCCTGTCTCTTGCCATTGCTGGTATTAAAAGGGTTAAGATAAACAGTTTTATATCATAAAATTGGGGGTGGCTTCAAGTGGCTTGTATCAAAAGGGTTAAAATAAGAAGAATAGGATTGTAAAATGAATGTCTTTTACCTCCATCACAAACTGACCAGCATAGGTTCCTGTCATAGTAGAGCTTTGACCAGCAGCTAAAATTCCAACAGCCCATATATACATAGCAGCTTTACCAAATTTACAACCCAAGAATTTACCCTAAGGAAAGACAAAACAACAGGTTTCAAGCCAAACATAAATTCTTACCTTTTACTTACAATCAATGCAATTAATAATCTGTACTAATGGTAGAAAAACAACAACAAACAAAAACATTGTTTCAATGCAGAACACCAATTTTTAATTGTCAACTAACATTGTGTATACGTAGCTGATCTCTCAGACTTTTACGAAGTGCTGAGAGGATAAAGTTAATATAAAGAGTGGTGTACTCATGCATGGAGATGCTATAAAATAGGGTGATAATCCTTAAAGATGGAAAAAGATGTCATCAGACTCTTTTTCTATCTTTAAGGGTCTTCACCCTATTTTATAAGCTATTTTATAGCATGTCCATGCATGAGCACACCACTCTTTATATTAACGTTTTTTATTATTTCTCATATTAGAGCAGTGGAATGGCAGAGTCGTTAGGGTGTCGAATAAATGTGTAGCTCTTGATGTTTTGACTTCAAATCCCACAGAGGTCAACTTTGGGGTCAATAAAATAAAACACCAGTCAAGTCAAGTATTGGGGTTAACTTTCCCCTCCTACTAAATTACTGGCCTTGTGTATAAAATAGAAATCATTATTTCATACACTGAGTGGGGTGAGTTGGCAGAACTATTAGAGTGTTGGACAGAATGTTTTACAGTGCTCCTTGCAGTGGTCTTGTCACAGTCAACTTTGCCTTTCATCCTTCTGGGGTTGATAGAATAAAGTACAAGTCAAGTATTAAAGTCAATGTAATTAATCAACTTTTCTCTAACTTCAAAATTGCTGGCCTTGTGCTTAAAATAGACACCATTATTTCTTACATTAGATCAGGATTTCCCAAACTTTTTCAAATGCAAGACCCTTTTTAATTCAGAATCTTTTGGGGGAATCAAAATACTGTTATATGGTTGTAATATAAATATATTTCTCTACCTTTTTACACTGAATCTCAGACACCCTTTGCAGAACCCACTTTGGGAACTACTGCATTAGATCATAGTGACAAAATTGTTAAGGGAGAGATGCAGATGACGGAATCAGGCCTGATATATAACTGGTATATATTTTAGAAAGTATGGAGAGAGATAACTAATGAAAATGGCTTTTGTGACATTTTCATTAAAAAAAAAATTAATTACTGTTTGGAATTTTGTGTGGCGCTCTATTTTCATTTGGGTTTGAATGATAGGTACAGTCCATTTGACAGGCTTCCACATAGTTCCTGTTTACCCAATTTTACTCCAAGGCCTAGGGTAAAAGACAGTGGGATTGAATCTGAGACTTCATAAATGTGAAGCAAGCTTCTTAACCACTTGGCTGCATGCGCACACACACACACAAAGAAATTGCTAAAATATACAGCAAAATAACAGTTATTGGTGGATCAATAAATATCTCACATGTTAAACATCTGTTCATAGGAAGCTGAAGAAAACCATTGTTTTATGTATGAGATGAAGTTCAAGGGAAAACTAAGCCCTACTACTTATCTCAGAATTCACTAAAGTAATGTCATTATCTCAATAAGACAGCTGTTTATATTGATTAATTTTAACATAATCTTGAAGACATTAATTTCTTCTTACTAAGCACAAGAACAAGTTTTACTGGAAAAGATAGTTGATTGTAGCAGTAGTTCCCAAATATATTTTGTAGCAGAACCCTTGTAGAAGAATCGCAAAATAATCTATATTTTATAGACCACCACCTTCTAATAAGGCATTAAATTAATCAAACATTTTTTTTGTGAGAATTCATTCATATAAATTTAAAAAAAAAAAAGAAAATAATAAATTTTTAATAAAAAAACAAAATTAGTTTCGCTCTAGCATAGCAAATACATAAACGCATTTGTGAGTTTAAAATCAAATAATAATGATATTTCATTTGTTTGCAAGCAAACAGCCTCATTACGCTATGTGTTTTAACATATTTGTTAAGGAGATTCAGTATGACTCAGAGTGTGACATGGTTGGACCTTTTAATTTCAAGTTCAGTTTATCTGACAGGCTTCTAAACAGTTTCCCTTTACTCACAAGGCATGGGTCAACACAAAGCTATGGTAAAAGACACTTGCCTGAGATGCCTGCAGTGGGATTGAACCCAGGACCTAATGATTATGAAGCAAATTTTTAACCATTTAACCATGCTGCATTCACCTGAGTGGTAACTATTATAGCTGGAGCATACCTAACTCATTAACTAAGTTTTGTGAGTCAAAAATGATACAAAGTTTATTGTATCTTTAACTCTTTCATTACCATGTTTCTAATGAAAGACACTGTTTATGTGTTTTAACCCTTTAGCATTTACATTACTCTATATATATTATTGTATTTTCACAGTAAGGGCTTTATCTCATATAATATCAAATCAATGAGATTTTGATGTTATTTATTTTGAGAACAATACCTTAACATCAGTATGAGCGGCCAGTTACATGCAGTTTGAACAGAAAGAGGTGAGAGAATTCTGGCCAGATACGGCCAGTTTAAATACTAAAGGGTTAAATAATTTTGAAAATAATAGGAATAACAACTGACATGATAAAATCCTTCACTTAACCATAAGAAAGAGCTTATCCCTTTTGTGATCCTATTTATAACAAAAGATACTGCATTTTGTTTTCAAATCATTTTAAAAATAATAAAAAATTTGGACAGATTTAGTAATATAACTTGCTTGTTATTAAGCTGCTGTTTGGAATATAACTTAACAAAGGTTTTTACATAGAATTATGATGGTAAGTTTTTAGGTAAATACCAACTCTTTAAAATAAACAGTTAATGCCATGTGTATCCACTTCAGAATAGGTATCCTTAAATATCATAAGAGGTGACTAAAAGGGTTAATATCAGGAAGGGCATCCGGGTGTAAAACATTGCCTCAAAAAGTCCCATCCAACCCATGCCAGCATCAAAAACACAAAGGAAAAATGATGATGGTGATGAGTTTATGTCATAGACCCAGAAGTGGTTTCAGGGGATTTATATGATAATAAGAATTACATAGCTTTACTGGATCTTAAAAATCAGACTAGATCTTAAAAACTATAAGGCTAAATGGATCTTTAAGACTTACTAGATTTTTTTTAAATAATTGATATAAAAAATGAAATATGAACCTAAAAATGTTCCCAAATATGTTCCCAAAAAATATTTAAAAATAATATTAAGATATTATTTAACTCACACCACGTAGAATATCAACTTCAACATTTGTTGTCTGAAATGAAAAGAAATAAATATTGAAACAAGGTATTATTATTGTTATACTTTGGGAGGGTCATGTTGCCAATAAGAAACGCACCAGTTGCTTTCACTTCAATTTATTATAATAAATTTATAAATTTAGGAATCTATAAATTTCTGGTTGGTTGGTTGGTTCCACAACCAGATAGTTGTTTATATATTGTCAAAGTTCTTTCGTCACACATTCTGTGACCTCTTCAGTGACTGGGGATTCTTTTCTTTGTTTTTGTGCCTCTCCTTTGTTCTGTCCTACGCCATTTTGTTTCTGTGTGTGTGTTGTGTGCTCAGTCTGTGCATGCGCCACATCCGGGTGTCTGTGTGTGTTTATATTCGTTTATTTATTTGTTTATTTACATGTTACCGATTGGTTGTTCGTTCTATGTGCGTGTGTGTTTTCATTTTGTCCTTAATTGTAAGTTGTGATGTTGCTGTTCCACTCATATTTTCTATTTAATTTTGGTTGTAATTCTTTTATGTTTATTGCCTCTGTGATTTGTCTAAACATTGCGTCTTTTCTGTGTGTAGATTCTATTTTTATTTCTATGTTCTCTAATTTACCCTTATGTTCTATTTTAGCATGTTGGTAGAGTACAGATGATTCTTTACTCTCTTGAAGGTCTCGCCAGTGTTCATTTATCCGTTCCCCTACACTACGAGCTGTCTCACCTATGTACACTATATTTTTGTCTCTACATTGTCCTTCAGTACATCTCATGCTATACACTACATTTCTAGTTTTACAGTTAATATGGGGGCTTATTTTACAGGTTATACATTTCTTATCTATACAGGGAGGTCTTTGAAAAGGGTATGTCTTGCTAATAAGTGTTTTTATGGAGGTACCAGGTCTTTCTACTATCTTAATATTGAGTTTATGTTTATCTAGTGCCCTTCTAAATTTGTAAGCTAATTCACCTCTAGGGGTTGTATCGATGAACATTACACTCTGGTATTTATTGCTATCATACCATGAGTTTATTCTATTAGTCTTATTCCTAGTTCTTTCTATTCTATTCCAAAATTTGCTCCTATACAAGGGGCAGGTCCCATTTGCGTCATTATTTACCATTTTTTCCCATTTGGTTCTGGCTCCTCTATACACTTTGATTTTATCTCTCTGATTGTAACCAGAGAACTGCATACGGTGGATGAAGTGTTGTATGTGTCTCTCTAGTTCTTCGGGGTTGCACATGCGGGACACGTTTCTCATCACCCGTACCAAATCCGCAATCAGTATGTTGATTTTGGTATGGTCCGAAACAGCTGAGTTTCGGTGGATCAGATGTTTGGAAGTAATGGGTTTGGCATAATGGGAATGCAACCCCAAATCACTAACACAAGAGAGGTAACACCACAGGAGCATGAGGATAGAGAAAAAGCCCTCAATGCCCATATGGTGATGTGGACGAATATAATGCAGCCCAACAAAAGGACTGCCAACAACTTCCAGGCCTGGAACAATGACGTGCCGGCGTTGTATGGGCTTCGAAAAGACCATAAAACGGCCAGTCTGTGGAGCTAACATTGCTAGTAACTACAGACTGTCCTACTTCCTCTCCTTGATCATACGCCCCATCATTGAAATGTCCCCAGATGTATGTGACAGCACGGAGGACCTCCTCAGCAGAATCGGCGAGGGTAACCTATCTAGGGACCTAACAAACTGCATAATAGGTAGTATGGATGTTGTGTCCCTGTATCCATCTATTGATGTGGATTTTGCTGTGGAGAAATGCGTAGAAATGATCAGTGAGAGCAATGTTGAGTTCCGTGGGATTGATACCAGTGAGCTGGGACTCCTACTTAAACTTACCTATAGTAATAATTACCTAGACACATATGACCTTAGCAACCTGTGCCCTACAAGACCAGCAAGAGGCAGACCACCTACCATTACCTCAATTGCCAAGAAAACCCACACAGATAGATGGAACGGGTGGACCAGAGCCATACAAACACCCAAAAACCACGATGAACTGAAGAAAATGATTGCACATGCGGTAGGGGCCAGCATAAAACTAACCCTTAAGGAACATATGTTCAAATTTAATGGAAAAACATATGCCCAAGAGGAAGGAGCAGCCATTGGTGTTAGCATTGCAGGCGACATAGCTAACTTATTCATGGTATGGTGGGACAGTAGACTTAAACTTAAACAACAATTAGAAGACCCCTTAACCCTGATAATGTACTCCCGCTACGTTGATGATATAAACATCGTAGTTAAGACACCCCCACTAGAGAACAGTCAGGAACTAGAGAAAAACACAATGGAAAGCATCCAGCAAATAGCTAACTCCATCCACCAGAGTATTAGAGTTACTATAGACTACCCAAGTAAACACCCCAACCATCGATTACCTGTACTAGACACAGAGCTCTGGTTAGATACCATTAATAACAAAAACAAATCCTCCATTCCCATTATGCCAAACCCATGAATTCCAAACATCTGATCCACCGAACTCAGCTGTTTCGGACCATACCAAAATCAACATACTGATTGCGGATTTGGTACGGGTGATGAGAAACGTGTCCCGCATGTGCAACCCCGAAAAACTAGAGAGACACATACAACACTTCATCCACCGTATGCGGTTCTCTGGTTACAATCAGAGAGATAAAATCAGAGTGTATAGAGGAGCCAGAACCAAATGGGAAAAATGGTAAATAATGACGCAAATGGGACCTGCCCCTTGTATAGGAGCAAATTTTGGAATAGAATAGAAAGAACTAGGAATAAGACTAATAGAATAAACTCATGGTATGATAGCAATAAATACCAGAGTGTAATGTTCATCGATACAACCCCTAGAGGTGAATTAGCTTACAAATTTAGAAGGGCCCTAGATAAACATAAACTCAATATTAAGATAGTAGAAAGACCAGGTACCTCCGTAAAAACACTTATTAGCAAGACATACCCTTTTCAAAGACCTCCCTGTATAGATAAGAAATGTATAACCTGTAAAATAAGCCCCCATATTAACTGTAAAACTAGAAATGTAGTGTATAGCATAAGATGTACTGAAGGACAATGTAGAGACAAAAATATAGTGTACATAGGTGAGACAGCTCGTAGTGTAGGGGAACGGATAAATGAACAGTGGCGAGACCTTCAAGATAGTAAAGAATCATCTGTACTCTACCAACATGCTAAAATAGAACATAAGGGTAAATTAGAGAACATAGAAATAAAAATAGAATCTACACACAGAAAAGACGCAATGTTTAGACAAATCACAGAGGCAATAAACATAAAAGAATTACAACCAAAATTAAATAGAAAATATGAGTGGAACAGCAACATCACAACTTACAATTAAGGACAAAATGAAAACACACACGCACATAGAACAAACAACCAATCGGTAACATGTAAATAAACAAATAAATAAACGAATATAAACACACACAGACACCCGGATGAGGCGCATGCGCAGACGGAGCACAAAACACACACACAGAAACAAAATGGCGTAGGACAGAACAAAGGAGAGGCACAAAAACAAAGAAAAGAATCCCCAGTCACTGAAGAGGTCACAGAATGTGTGACGAAAGAACTTTGACAATATATAAACAACTATCTGGTTGTGGAACCAACCAACCAACCAGAAATTTATAGATTCCTAAATTTATAAATTTATTATAATAAATTGAAGTGAAAGCAACTGGTGCGTGTGTTTCTTATTGGCAACATGACCCTCCCAAAGTATAACAATATCGGTTTCAACACACGTTTTCAGATAAAGAATCTTACTAAACAAATTCAGAAACGAAGTATTATTATTATTATAGATTAAATAAGTTACGACCCTTTATGTTCTAAATTCAAAACATGCCGAGGTTAGTTTTGCCTATCATCCTTGTGGGGTCGATAAAATAAAGTATCGTATCAGTAATGCACTGGGGTCGATTTAATCGACTTTCCCTTCCCCTAAAATTTCTGCCTTTGTACAAATCATTATTATAGATTAGAAATCATTATTAGAGATTAAATGTATGATCTGAGTTCAAATCCCCCCCGAGGTTAACTTTGCCTTTCATCCTTCCGGGGTCGATAGAATAAAGTACCAGTAATGCATTGGGTAATTGCTGGCCTTGTGCCAAAAGTAGAAACAATTATTAGAGATTAAACGGTGGTGGATTGGCAGTGTCGGTAGAGGGTCTGACGCCATGCTTTGCAGCAAAGAGTTACGGCCCTTTATGGTCTGAGTTCAAATCCCACCGAGGTTAACTTTGCCTTTCATCCTTACGGGGTCGATAAAATAAAGTACCAGTAATACACTGGGATAATTGCTGGCCTTTTACCAAAAGTAGAAACAATTATTAGAGATTAAATACCTAAGACTAGGCCAAACATATTAGATACACATCATATATTAGCTGGGTGAGATGCCATTATATGGTTGCAGTTATATATCGGTCTTCATTTTCCGACATACTGATCTAAAATTTCCAATTTGAAACATGTGACCCTTCCTCCCATTTTAATAAATAAATAAATGGATGCTAAGAGAAAATAATGCAAATGGACCAAGAATATGAATTTGGACAATTAAGGTAATGGAGGGGGTGGGGTATGTTGATTTTCTTTTCAGTCATGCAGCACTTGGCATCAAACCTATAAAATGCAAAATAGAGATCACCTTCTGTTGAGTTAAGTAACACTCTGTAGTCTGCAAGTTCCAGTTGACTGATTTTTATACCTGCCAGTTGTGATACCACTTCCAACCTGGCTGCACATGTTAATCCTGTTCATGTAAATAATGAACAAGAGAGGTGACAATAAACACCCTTAGCGGAGTTGAATGGTTCAATTTAGCACCATTTATCCAAACACAAATACTTGGGCATTTGCATAGAGTCATCAGGGAAGCAAGAAGCTGACCATCAATCCCATACTTCTGCAAAACTTTCCACAGCAGGTACTGAGGAATGCAGTCATGTGCCTTTTCGAGGTCTATGAAACAAGAATATACCTCTTGGCAATGCTCCCACGATTTCAGTGTAAATATTTGGTTGGCAAAAAATGCACTGTTCATCTGATAGCTTCCTCCCAACAATCTCCCTGCATCTCTTTGCCAGACACTTAGCATTGACTTTACCAGGGAAGCTTAATATGAGATCCCTCTCTAATTGGAACAATCTCTCTCGTCTCCCTTTTTAAAAATTGGGATTAGCACTCTCGATTGCCATTGCTAGGGTGCCATTCCAGATATCTAGGCCACCCGGCACACACAAGTCAGCCAGAGAACACCTTACTTTAAGGCTTTTAACATCTCGGGGCAGATTTTATCTTCCCCCAGCAACCTTGCCACATTTGATCTCTTTAACTGGTCTTCTGTCCTTCAGCCTCCAAGAAATTAATCACCACTCCCAGCTGCACCTCGTGTACATCAGAAGATGCTGTTGTGATCGGGTTTAGAAGATCAGCAAAGTATTCTCTCCACCTTGCGAAGATGCACCTCCTTGGAGAGAGAACTCCAGGCGTGTTCCTGATAGCATGTATGGAGAAGGACTTCTTATTACAAGATGGTGGATAGTCTGCCAGAAGACTTTGTTTGCTGATCTGAAGTCAGATTCCAGCTTAACCCCCCAAGTCCTCTCATGTCTTAAATTTGGATGCCTTTACTGTCTCTGCTGCAATTCTTCATGCCTACTCGTACTGCAAGTACAAGGAGGAGAACTTATTTCCAAACCAAGCTTTGTAGGCCTCCTTCTTTGTTTGGATGGCATCTTTGACCTCTTGATTAAACCAAGAGGTCCTCCTGCCATCCGCCATACCAAGTCTCTTTCGCCTACAGAATTTTAACAGCTGTAGTAGAAATTTCTGAACTGAATAGTCTCCACTCTGTCTCAATGTCCTCAGTTTGCTGAGGGTATTCTCTGAATTTGGAGGCAATATCTGTATACCTGGTCCTGACTTCCTTATCCACCAACGTTTCCCACTTTATCCTGCCAGTTTTGTGGACTTCTTTAGCTTGAGGTAGTCTCAAGTTGCACATAACTAGATGATGGTCAGTTGACAGCTCAGCCCTTCTCTTAACACAAACATCTAACACAGAATCAAAGAGATTGGAGACAATAATAAAATCAATTATTGATTCCTGTCCTTGATTCTCCTTATACCATGTATATTTATGGATGTCTCTGTGCTGAAATAAGGTGTTAATAATAGAGAGTTTACTGATAATACAACAGTCTAAGACCTCTCCATTCATATTTAGATCGGGATCGCCAATACAAAGTGGTTTCTGTGAGCTTCTGAAGCTCACAGAAGAGATTAAAAAGTTACTGCAAGTGGAGAGATGTGCTGAAAAAGACCCATCCAACCCATGCAAACATGGAAAAGCAGATATTAAAATGGTGATGATTATAACTACAGCAATTGTCTTGATTTTCACAGAAGGCACATAGCTTTGTATGTATCTGTAGATAAACAGTTTCCTAGGAATGAAAAAAATGTATGTTAAACAACATTAATTTTAAATGTTGAGGCATGATGTTTTAAGGAAACCACTTGATATCTACTCTCACCACTTCTTCCCAGATCTTTCTTCGTCTTTCTCTACTGGAGCTTACATATACTGGGATTTCTTAGCACTTCTTCACCCAACAATCATCATCCATATGCATCACATGTCCATACCAGCACAGCCTTCTCTCTTGAACACTACATCTGATTGCTCTGATACCCAGTTTTTCTCTCAGATCATCCATACTTTGTCATTCACACACATCAACATTACACATCTATCAGAGCAATCTTGCTTCTTTTCTCTCCAGCTATATTTGAATTTACAGCAATGCAGCTCCCTTAACCTCCCAGCCATTGTATCTCACATATAAAATATGTAAAATAGGTACTCACATTAAATTCATGAGCATACACAATATTATGTTTTACACACTGTTCATACTGAAATAAAAAAATAAAAAAACTTCCTTTAAAATGTAAAAAATATCACACAACTTAAGCTTCTTGGAAAACAAACATGGAAGAGTTTCACTGACTGTTTTTTTATAATAAAGAAAAAGGATTGAAAAAAGTTGGTTATGGAGAGAAATGAATGGGGAAATATATATAAGCATGAGCTCTATGGGTGAGACTTTGTAAATCTAACAAAAAGTTAAAAGACAGGTTTGTCAGGAGTGGTTAAACAAAGATGACTGTAAACACAAGGAAATAGTTTAATCCTAAATTGCAACTCTGTGTTCCATAATTCCTCATCATTGTTTAACATCCATTTTCCCTGCTACCAAGGTTTGGATTTGTTGTCCCAGACCGGAAATTACTAAAAAGATGAAACATATTGAGTAAGACACAATCACTGATGCTTCTAGGGGGATAGTAACTCTTATTAATTTGTATTATATATACTTGTGTATAAGTTATATTGGTAGGTAATTTATAAGTCCATTTTATAGATAACCATGTAAAATTTACAAACATCATAATTTAAAGTCCATTTTCCCTGCTAGTAAGGGCTGGACGAGCCTTCACAGACCAAGTCAGTACTTAAAAAAAGCTACAGATCTGTCAGATGGGACGGGGACAGGGGGACGGACGGACAGGGGGGCTCCATTTTACTTAATTGTGTTCAAGCACTCTACTGAGTGCTCAGTCAGGATAGAGGCCCGTATCTTACTTACATATGTTCCCATGCTCTACAGAGTGCATTTTATTGTGGCCCCAGAACTAGCGAACTTGTTATGCCTTTGACATAGCTGAAAAGTCCTCCCAACCCTTTGCTTGTACCACATATTTTGAATTGGAGTTTTGTAGGTCCAATAGATAAATCACATGCTGTTTGTAACTTAACCCATTAGCATTTAAACCAGCCCTATTGGGCCAGAATCTCTCACCTCTTTCTGTTCAAACCAGCCATAACTGGCTGCTCATACTTATGTTAAGGTATTGTTTTCAAAATAAATATCAAAATCTCGTAGATTCAATATTATGTGAGATAATTATGTGAAATAAAATGTTTACCATGAACATATAATAGTAAATATAGAGTAATGTAAATCGTAAAGGGCTAAACATGATATACGATCGACTGTTTGAAAGAAAGAAAAACAGAAGTGAATTGTTTATCCTTCATCTTTTGTATGTTGAGGCTGAGATGAAAATATTAATATTTGTTGGCTCCACTTACCACAGTAGAATTTTCATTGCTTTGCTCACTGAAACCTTCAGCAAACACAGCCACCACAAACAAATTGATGAGGAATGAAACAAACAAAGCAACACTAGCTTCAATGAAGTAATACATGTTAGCTTCTTTCACTTTATTCTTGTTATCTCTGTCGATATCACGGGACTGAAAACAAAAATGAAACAATGGTTATTGTAATAATTGTTAAAATGAACAATGAATTCACAACAGTAAGTCAGTAGAATAAATACACCATATCCCTGCATGTTGTAAGAGGTAACTAAAAACGTCTGCGTCAGAAAAGGCATCTAGCTGTAAAATATTGCCTCAAAGCATCCCATTCAAATCATGCCAGCATGGAAAAGTGTACATAAAAACAATGATGATGATGAACACCAAATAAAGGTTTAAATTTTGCCAATCTGCTGACCCCTCAAAGCATCCCATTCAAATCATGCCAGCAAAGATTTATAAGGAAAACCAAAAAGTTAGTGTATGCACTGTCATATATTCTTCAATAAAATCTGCAAGCTATATGAAATGAAACTGTGTCAAATTTAGCCAATCTGCTGACCCCTGGTCTATGAAAGTAACTATTTATCATCCACTAAAATATGAAATACAATTGTTTCTATTTTTGGCAAAAGGCCAGCAATTACCCCAGTGCATTACTGGTGCTTTATTTTATTGACCCCCACAGGGATGAAAGACAAAGTTATCCTCGGCGGGATTTCAACTCAGAACGTAATGGGCCATAACTCAACGCTGCAAAGCATTATGTTTGACACTCTACCGATACTGCCAATCCACTGTATGCATTTAGTCACATTTGTCTATAAGTAAAATATACAAGGACAGCTTACTTTGACTAAGGCAGAGTGAAGGTAAATATTATGAGGCATGATAATAGCACCAATTATTCCAACTGCTTGGATTAGCTGTTTAGACTCACAACCACTACAATAAGGAATAAACAACCCTTTCAAAATTTCTACTTGGTCTGGAGCTGCAGCACCATACTGAAAGAAAAAAGAAAACAGATTATTACAAAAATAGTCAGATGATAATAAAGCTGAGGTTTTTAAAGTGACTTCTCACATATTTTATTAGTTAATAGGGATGTAGGTGACGGCATATACAATATGTTTGGGTATAATAAACATACAAGACTCACACTATGAATGTTTTAAGTTGTTATCATGTCAGAGTATCTCAGTAGCCAGTGAGAATGCCAGACACATGTTTCTGGATTATTTTTGTCCATCATCAGTGACATTTACTCACTCAGTACTGTGACAAGAATTAGCTAAAGCTTATATGTTCTTTTGCAGATAAGACGTTGGCTGGTGATGCTCATTCGCATATAAAACATCAGCTGGAAATGTACAGAGTGTGAACTTGACTGGCTAGGATTAATTAGCAGTAGCACTAATATAACATGGTTCATAATAGGTGTATATGAAGGTGTATAATAGGGTATATGAAGACTCCTAGTCTTCAATAAGACATCTCTCTGGGAGAAGGTCACTCTAATATAAAACCTGCGACTTCGTTTGCATCCAATGATGTAGTCCAGTTCTTCTTTTTGGGTAAATGCATTTGATGTTCAGAGTGGGATTAGCTCCATGCAAAGCCTTTTCTCACTTAAAAAAAGCTTCAAGCACAGGCATCGCTTGATGTGCAACATTTTTTTTGCTGGCCATAGGCAAGTCCCTAGCAGGACTAAAACGCCACATCTGTGATGCTCATGCTTAAGTATCAGGTGATGACATTACTCAAAATCGATTTGCAGTCCTCATATAAAGGTATATGTACAATAAACACACTTCTGAAATAGACCTCCGTCAGTACAATAAACATACAAGAGTCTTGCTATGAATAAGTGAGTAAATGTCATCGATGACATAATAAAAATCCAGACATGTTTCTGGCATTATCAGAGGCTACAGAGATAGTTGCAACATAATCACATCTTAAAACATTCATAAAAAGACTCTTGTATGTTTATTATACATAAACAAATCTATGCCTTCATATACACTTCTATTATAAACCATGTTTCTGCTAATACTGGGTTCTGATTTAGGCACAAGGCCAGCAATTCTAGGGGAGGGGAAAGTCAACTAAATCGACTCCATTGCATTACTGGTACTTTATTTTATCAACCTCGTACAGATGAAAGGCAAAGCTAACCTTGACAGGATTTGAACTCAGATCGTAAAGGGTCGTAACTCTATGCCATAAAACATGTCCAACGCACCACCGATACTGCCAATCCACTGCCCTCCGCCGAGGTTAACTTTGCCTTTCATCCTTACGGGGTCGATAAAATAAAGTACCAGTAATGCACTGAGTAATTGTTGGCCTTGTGCCAAAAGTAGAAACAATTATTAGTTATACATATTTCACTTAATATTTTCACAGGTTCTACATATGCCAAAGTCTGCACTGCTATTCTAAAGCCTTTTTTTTTTATTATCAGGCTTGGCTTGGATACTCTTCTACCTTCCCTGTAAACTGCTGACAGCAGAGAAGCATTTACATTGTCACATCTCAAACAATACCCTTCTATCTTAATGGGAAATTTGAGAGACTGGCCGTGGTTGGAAATACTTTGTTTCACTAGTTGCCTTTATATCATATGACTGTTACAGGAGTTAACTTACAGAAGTCAATTTTGCCTTTCAATAACTTGATAATATAAATATTAATCTTGTATAAGTAAGTGGTGAATTTGCAGAATTGTTAGAACATAGGGTAGAATGTTGTGTGGTATTCTAGCTAACTGTGCTCTGAATTTAATTCCTGCTGAGGTTTCAACTTTGTCTTTCGTCTGTTAAAGGTCAATAAAAAAAGTACTAGTTCAGCACTGGGGTCGATTCTTCCTCTATACCTCTTTTTCATTCCTTAACAGTACCCCTATGACTCCACCTGGAGTTACAGCTCCATCCATCTATACACGAGTGTGTATTTAAATAACTATACCTACCCCCTATAAAATCAGGTTTCAAATTAATCCTTAAACAATTAAAAGATTTTTTTTACACCCAATACTGTTAGGTGAAATCAACAAAATGAAAGGAAAAAAAGACAAGATGTGTCTGAAACCATTCTTGGTTGTATGCTATAAAACCATCCATTTTAAAATGTTCATATTTATATTAAAAGTTTCTACCATAATTTTATTTAAGAAATTTTTGATCAGTAATGTTTCGAATGGCAGTATACTAATGATAAAGTTAGTAATTTTCTGAATTCCCCCAAACTTTTGGTTATTTTCAAAATTAATTGAAACACAGCCTGGAAGAGACTAGATGTTAAAATATTGTAGATTTATCCAACACTATTTCCACATAGAAGAAAATAGACCTCCTTCACAAAATCGGAATGACTGCAGCCTGTCTGAGGAAAGAGCCATGCGAGGTGGGGTGACTGTTGCAGTGGGTGTCACTAGTCATTGCCTGTGCACAGCGGAAAAACCGCTCTGATCTAGATGTAGAGTCTGTCATCCTTTCCCCTTCCCCCTTTCTTTCTTCCTTTGCCTATTAGTCCTTGCTCTTTCTCTCTTTTTTCTCTCATTTATGGAATTTATAGTCCTTTCCAATACTGCTTTCTGTTTCTGTATGGTTGAGTAATTTATAGTTATATCAACAATAAATTTATTTATTTCCTACTTTAAAAAAAATTATGTTAAAATAATGATAAAAGACATAATAAAATTAAATTCACATTTGAACAAATATACCTTACCTCATAACCAAACATTAATGCCATTACCGCGATTAGAACACCGAAAAATGCTTCTAGCTTCCGTAGACCATACTTGTCAAGTAGGAGAAATGTGAAAGTATCAACAATGGTTATAAGAACACCAGCATAAAGAGGAATTCTAAAATGAAAGTTTAACAGGAATATTTCAAAGTTGTAGTTTATTTGAAGTATTATCATTTCAGTTAAACAATAGAGAGATAATAAAAACCACAATGTAAAGTGTGAACAAGAATGTTTTTATTCAGTATTTTATCTTTCACAAGCTATAATCATAAACTGAATTATTTTGATTATTTGCAAAGTAGTGTAGAGTAGTGGGGGTGGATAGGTGAATGGATGGATGGACAGTGTAAAGAAGTGAAGATAAATGGGTGGATGGACTGTCTAATGAGATGGCTGGACGAGGGTCGGACGCCATGCTTTCCAGCATAGTTACGTCCCTTTATGATCCGAGTTCAAATCTCGCCGAGGTTGACTTTGCCTTTCATCCTTACGGGATCGATAAAATAAAGTACCAGTAATGCACTGGGTAATTGCTGGCCTTGTGCCTAAAGTAGAAACAATTATAATATAGTGAGGATGGATGGACAGTCAAGTAAGAATGGATGAAGAGGGTAGTGTACTGGAAATGGATGGATACATGAACATTGTAGTATAGTAAGGAGGGATGGAGGAACTGTGTTGTGAGGATGGATAGATTGCTGGATGGAGTCCATGTACCTCAACCAGTGCCAGATTTACCATTGTGCTTAAGCATAGGGCTCCATTGGCCAGGGGATCCCATCTTCCTGTCCCCAAAATATTTTACCTCCTTCAGGACCCAAGTAAGGGGCCACAAAACTTAACTAGCATAGGGCTTCATTTCTCCTAAATCCAGCAGTGACCTCAACCTGTAATTGCTTCAGTTAAAATTTAAGATAGAATTACAATATTTAGGTTAGTTACAGACAATATGACATGCACTATAACAATCATCATCACCGTTTTACATCCGTTCTTCCACGCTAGCATGGGTTAGATGGGTTGTCCTGTTGTGGGCAGTGTCCGGTCCACTGACCTTGTCTTGCTCATACAGGAACTGATTCTGGCTTGATTTCTACAGCCGGATGCCTTTCCTAACACCAACCTCATTTACAGTGAGTGCTGGGTGCTTTTTTTCCGTGGCGCCTACACGTCCACTTTACAGTGTGGGCTGGGTGCTTTTTCGCCGTGGAACCTCCACGACCACTTTGCAGTGGAATGATAGGGATCCCAGTCCTATCATCTCATTTCTACAGCTGAGTAAACTGGAGCAATGTGAAATAAAGTGTCTTGCTCAAAGAAACAACACATCACCCGGTCCGAGAATTGAACTCACAACCTTTCAATTGCAAGCCCAATACTCTAACCACTAAGCCATGCGCCTTCAATATGTATATTATTCCCAAACAGGATAAACCGAAGAGAAGAGATACTAATTATGGCCCTAATGTGGATAAACATAAAGATAGATATCAGAGATGATATAACTATGGCAAAATATTTTAATGGCAACACCAGGAAGTGTGGGAAATATATGAAGGTGATAACTATAGCTCAAGAAATGAAGAGGGCTTGGAGAGTTCAAAGTTTTGTGACATCAATGAAAACCTAGGTTGCAACACAAACTTCAGGGTCACGGCCAAAGCTGTGAATGAAAGAAGAATCTTATATAAAAGATGGCTGGGAAATCCTAAAAAACATCTTAATGTATCACCTAATGTTTGAGAGAGAGAGAGAGCTGAAACGAGCCAAGTACCAGACAACATGATAGTGGTGTGATAATACTGTAGCAGACTTAGAATGAAGGAAAGAAAAGGTAATAGCAGGAAGCTAGATGCAATACTAAGTATCAAACTTACCTAACTAGAAGAGAAACATAGAGAGGTATGTAGACCAATTGTTGATAATTAGAGATTGAGAAGAAAAATGTAATTAGAATTAAAATCTAGGAAATCAATGAAGAGAAATATGAGAAATATACCCTTCCAGATTAATAGGATCCCACGGATACAAGCTGAAGCATATAGACAGTATGTCTCCACTCCCCTCCCACTGTAAGGCGGTCGTGTAGGTCTCATGACAAAAAAGCGCCCATTCCTCACTGTAAAATGGTCATGTAGGTGTCATGGTAAAAAGCACCCAATACCCACTGTAAATGAGGTTGGTGTTAGGAAGGGCATCCAATGATAGAAACCAAGCCAAAATCACTTCTGTACGAGCAAGACATGGTCACTTAACCTTGCATTGCCCATAATAGGGCAAGTTGTCTAACCCATGCTAGCATGGAAGAATGGGCAGACGGACAGATGATGATGATGATGATGATGATGAACAACAGCATGGTTATGTTTAGGATAAGGTTCTGTAGGAAAAATATAAACAAAGACAATGAGAGAAATCCAGAGTATTGCTGCACTGGAAAGGAAGGATATGGAAAATTTAATGAGGAATGTGGAATGAAATGAGGGAGGAGGGGCAGTAAACATAATGATAGGAGAGATGAGTGCATTAGGTGGACCTGGGTAGAGGTGGTATGCAGGTTTGATAGTTCAGCATAAGCTGTTGTTGTTGCAGTAAAATATGCAGAAAAAAAGCAGTGTATCTGTGAGCCAGCCATTGTATTGGTAGTAAATGTTTGCCAGTCAGTTAAATGGTCTTCTTTTGAATTTCATATCGGTTATTTGTGTATGTGGTAGCACTATCTTATATATGAGAGAAGTCTTCATATGTAAATCTTACTTGAACTTTGTAGAAACTCAACAACAGACAAGGGATGGAGTATTTTCTGGTTCTAAAGAAGAAACTTAGTTTTCAGAATTCAGTTTTTACAATGTCATATATGTGCAGTTACCATAAAGGATCCTCAGATATTACAAGGCTCAGTATTTGCAACTTTGGAGGTTTTAATTATGAGTGGTCCATGCTTAGAGAAAATATGATACAAGATTGTTTCCTTAATATATGTGGCAACTGTGTCTTTGGGATGTTAAAGGAGATAAAGTTACAAGATTTTATCAATGAGGGTGTGTTCTAGGAAGCAATATATGTCTGGTAAAGGTTGCATACAAATGCGCACACACACAAATGCAAACATACACAAACACACACACATTCAGTGAATGAAATATCTTACTTATTACTTACTTTTCATTTGAGAGTAAATAAAGAGCTGTTGCAGTTCCTATAACTTCCTGCATATCTGAACCTGAAATATTTATCATCATCATCATTGATTAATATCCATTTTCACACAAGCTCAGCTTACACACATACACACAAACATGTTATCTATATTTACATATTGTGATGGTGGATAAACAAACTGTCCATATTAATATATGAAACAGATTTAGAAGAGTTAATGAACTTGGAATATAAAAAATGCCCTAAACAGAACACTAAAATAACCATCCAAATCAACCCACTGCACTATTTCCAAATTTATTTTGTCCAACCCAATTTAGCTAACTAAATGCTGCATTAAGCAACACTGAAAAATTATTTTCACTTTTACACACTCTCTCTCTCTCAATAAAAAATATCACCTAATGCTTTTCCTTGCAGCAACTAAAAAAGAAAATTAGATAAATTAAAATCATCTAAAACTTGAAATTATGACTTTATTACACATTTTTTACATTGGCAGTAGTATAGGCTGCTCTTTTTCCATCCATACCATCACAGCTGCAGCTTTCTAACTTTCCACAATATTCATGTTGGCAATGATATAGGCTACTGATATTGCAGCAACATGTAGGGAATAAAATGATACCAAGCATTCTAATGAAAATTATTTATCTGATAATTTAATGCCAGTGATCTAAAAATCAATTTTCAAGTGACAGTGACTTCACTATTATGGCTGTAGATTTTATAGACATGTTGGGTAACACCCAGATAAATACTGTGAAGTACATGATGGCTATGGATACAGCTCAAGGAATTGAGTTTTGTAACACAAATGACCGAATCATCTGCAACACTAATTTCAGGAAACTGATCAGCCACTTGATCATCTTCCAATCAAGTAAATACATAAACCAGATTGACATCATTCTCATCAGAAAACTGAATAGAATACACAGATGGTTGCAAATACTAAGTCTTTTTCTGGAGAAGAATGTTCCACCCAACATAGATTAGTAATTAAAAACATTAAATGGAGAATTAGATGAACTCAGAGACATATGTCAATCTGGAGAATTGAAAACTAAAAGATCACTTTGTTAAATCTAAGTTCAAAAAGGTTCAACATCATGTTTATGGTGAAGATGAGGATGAGAGATACCTACAACATAGAGCAGTAGTTCCCAAAGTGGGTTCCGCAAAGGGCTGTCGGAGGTTCCGTTTCCTGACATTTGAACATTATTCTATGTACTATACATGCACCTTTGATGAGTTGTAGTGCACCTGAACACTGTACACAATAATTTCATTATTATTTATATTATGACCATATAACAATATTAGACTTTGGGATTCCCCCAAAAGTTTCTAAACCAAAGAGAGTTCTATGTTTGAAAAAGTTTGAGAAACCTTCACATAGAGGATGATTACAATGAATAAATAATTATGAAATTGTTTGAGTCCCAACAGTCAATCTCAGATCAAATCAATTGCCAGACATGTATGTATAACACGAGAAATAATAAGAGTGTTGCCAATATAACTTACCTATAATTGCAATTTCAACCATGATCCATAATAACAAACGTGGTACTCGGTGGTAATATCTGTAGCAAATCTCTGCAAGATGCATGCCTGTCACAACTCCTAACCTTGCAGCAAGTCGTTGCATTAACAAACCAAGTATTGTTGATGACATCAGAACCCATAGCAACTATTTAGGGAACATATATAAAAAGAAACCAAAGATTATATAAATATAAGTTATGTGAAATGATATCATCATCATCATCACCGTTTTACGTCCGTTCTTCCACGCTAGCATGGGTTAGACGGGTTGTCCTGTTGTGGGCAGTGTCTGGTCGGCTGACCATGCCTTGCTCATACAGGAACTGATTTGGCTTGATTTCTACAGCTGGATGCCCTTCCTAACACCAACCTCATTTACAGTGAGTGCTGGGTGCTTTTTCGTGGTGCCTACACGTCCACTTTACAGTGTCGGCTGGGTGCTTTTTTGCCGTGGCACCTCCACGACCACTTTGCAGTGGGGGGTGTGGGGGCATATTGTCTATATGCTTCAGCTTGTACCCATGGGAGGTCGGGTGCTCTGTATTACTGCGTGACGCCAGAGGTCACGGTCGTGTGTCATTGCGTTTGAGAGGTGTAATTGGGTAAGGTCGGCTTTTATCACCTCATCCCAGGTCATCTTGGGTCTTCCCACCCCGCGGTTTCCATCGACTTCTAGTGCTCTGCACCTTTTTATGCAGCTGTCATCCTTCATACGCATCACATGTCCATACCAGCGCAACTGCCTCTCCTGCACACAGCATTTGATTCCTCTTATGCTCAGTCTCTCTCTCAATTCCTTTATGCTTTGTCGTTCACGTATATTACTGTTACACATCCATCGGAGCATGCAGGCTTCGTTTCTCTCTAATCTACGTAAGTCTTCCACCTTCAGCGCCCAGGTCTCACTACCATGCAACATTGCTGTTCGAATACACGCATCATACAGTCTGCCTTTCATTCTGAGGGAGAAGCCTTTTGCAGTTAGCAGTGGTAGTAGTTCCCTAAACTTCTTCCATCCCGTTCTTACCCTAGTTATTGTACTTTCTGAACACCCACCTCCGCTGCTAATTCGGTCACCTAGGTAGCAGAAGCTGTCTACTGTTTCTACAGAGCCCTCCCAGAGATTGGTGGTACTTGTTTCCTGTGGCTGTTTGCTGCTTGCTGTCCCAGCACAGCTGCTACATGTGAAGCCTACATTCTTAATTAAGCTTCCTGAGATCCCGCTACATCTCTTGTGTACCCATTGTTTGCATTTGGGGCAGAGAATGGGGTTCCTACCTACACCTTTCCTACATACTGAGCAAGACCATTTCCCTGAGGGGATCTGGGTTCTGTTTTCTCATCTACTTACAAGGACCTTAGTCTTTGTCATGTTGACTTTGAGACCCTTTCTTTCTAGTCCCTGCTTCCAAGTTTGGAATTTATTCTCTAGTTCTACCATAGATTCAGCTATAAGTGCGAGGTCATCAGCATACAGGAGTTCCCATGGGCATCCGGTCTTAAACTCCGTTATTGCCTGCAGGACTATGATGAACAGGAGGGGGCTAAGAACAGAGCCCTGGTGGACCCCAACCTGTACGCTAAATTCCTCGCTATACTCATTGCTAATCCTAACTTTGCTGACTGCTCCTCTATACATGGCTTGTACCGCTTTCACAAGCCATTCATCTACTCCTAGTTTTCTAAGAGCCCACCAGATTACAGCACGTGGAACTCTGTCAAAGGCTTTCTCAAGGTCGACAAATGCCAAGTAGAGTGGCTTACTTTTAGCTAGGTACTTTTCCTGTAACTGCCTCACAAGGAAGAGGGCATCAGTGGTGCCTCTTCCTGGTACAAACCCAAATTGCATCTCGTCTATTTTCACCCGGTCCCTAATCAACTGTGCTATAACTCTTTCTGTTACTTTCATGACCTGGTCCATCAACTTTATACCTCTATAGTTTCCTCTATCTAGTGCATCACCTTTACCTTTGTAGCAGTTGACAATGATGCTACTGCACCAATCTTTTGGTATGACACCTTCTAGTATTACCTGGTTAACAATACGTGTGGTTATAGTGTGACCTATAGACCCAGATGCCTTCTTATATATATATGTATATATATATGCAAAGAAATACCTATGATGGCCAGAAGATCACTGATGACGGGCAGTCCTGGCTTCTTACTCTATTTTTTAATTCATATATATATATATATATATCACTGATGCTGATAAGAAGGAAGTGCCACTACGAAAGGCTACTAAATGAGGAGAATAAATGGGAGAAAGACAGTCTCCCCCACATCAATCCAATAGAGGGACCAGCAGTGCTAGTCGAAGGTAGTATAAGTAAGGCAATCAAAGATATGAAGACGGGCAAAGCGGCTGGGGATTCGGAAATAGTTGCTGAAATGCTGAAAGCATCTGGAATGGTGGGACACACTACGGTAACCCGGATAGTAAACCAAGTCATACAGAATGAGGTCGTTCTGAAGGACTGGTGTAGCAGCATCATCATTAACTGCTACAAGGGTAAAGGTGATGCCCTAGATAGGGGAAACTATAGAGGCATTAAATTAATTGACCAGGTCATGAAGGTCACAGAAAAAGTAATAGTGCAACTAATCAGAGAGCGAATTGATCTAGATGAAATGCAGTTCGGGTCTGTGTCAGGTAAAAGTACCACAGACGCTCTTTTCATTGTACGACAACTACAGGAGAAGTACCTAACTAAAAGTAAACCCCTATACTTAGCTTTTGTTGACTTGGAGAAAGCCTTTGACAGAGTCCCCTGCTCCATTATCTGCTGGGCTCTTAGAAAACTAGGTGTTGATGAATGGCTTGTGAGAGCTATACAAGCCATGTATAAAGAAACAGTCAGCAAAGTTAGAATTAACAACGAATATAGTGAAGAGTTTAGCGTAAAAGTTGGTGTTCATCAGGGTTCCGTTCTTAGCCCCCTACTATTTAAAATTGCCCTTCAGGCTATAACAGAGGAGTTCAAGACCGGCTGCCCATGGGAACTCCTATACGCAGATGATCTAACGCTCATAGCTGAATCAATGGCTGAACTAGAGAAGAAATTCCAAACATGGAGGCATGGCCTAGAATCAAAAGGCCTTAAAATTAACCTGTCTAAGACTAAAGTTCTAGTTTGTAGGAAGGAAAATAGGGTACCGGTCCCATCTGGGAAATGGCCATGCTCAGTGTGAAGGAAAGGAGTAGGCAGAAACTCCATTTTATGTCCCAAATGCAAAGTATGGGTGCATAAAAGATGTAGTGGGATCACAGGTAAGCTAAGAATATAGATTTTATATGTGGCCAGTGCTCTGGTGCAATAAGTAGCAGCAAGTGCCCACAGAATAATAGCTCATTCCATTGCACAGATGGTTCTATAGAAATAGTAGACACCTTCCGTTACCTGGGTGACAGATTCAATAGTGGTGGAGGGTGCTCTGAAAGTACAGCAGCTAGAGTCAGAACGAGATGGAAAAAGTTCAGAGAGCTTATACCACTATTGGCCGATAAAGGGTTCTCTCCAAAAATGAAAGGCAGGCTGTATGATGCCTGCATACGAACAGCAATGTTGCATGGCAGTGAGAATTTGGCATTACGTGCAGAGGATCTACACAGACTGGAGAGGAACGAAGCTTGCATGCTCCGCTGGATGTGTAATAGTAATATACGTGAACGGCAAAGCATAAACGAACTAAGGGAGAAATTAGGAATAAGAGGGATCAGATGTTGTTTACTCGAGAGAAGACTACGTTGGTACGGTCACGTGATGCGCATAAAAGACGACAGCTGTATAAAAAAGTGCAGGGCGATAAAAATAGACGGTAGCCACGGAGTAGGCAAACCCAGAAAAACCTAGGATGACTTGATAAATTCCGACCTCACACACTTACACCTCCAAGACAATGTCACTGGACCGAGATCTTTGGCGCTACACAGTAATACAGAAGACCCGCCTTGCCTAAATACAAAGCAAAACCTACAGTCAGAAAGCACCTCTAACAAAAATACATCCCCGTCCCACTACCCCCACCCCATCAATGATATTAATAAATGGAAACTATATTTATAAAACCTTATTTATTCTATTATATATATTTCAAGGGTACCAAAACTTTGGTACGCTCTCATCAGATAAAATACAAAATTTGTTTTATAAATAGTAACATTTGAACTAAAATTTGAACTACCTCTCTTTCTCAACTATACATCTAAAATGTAAACTCAACATCCCTCGCAACACACACTGAAAATGCAAACAAATTAATATGTGTGTTTTATAGCTTGTTAATTTATAGCTTGTTAATTTATTAACTTGTCATTGAACCACATTAGCATACGGTCAGACTATACTTATGTCCCTATGTGTATTAATTACATGTAGGAACAGATACCTTTAATATATATATACGTGTGTATAATGGTAGCTATGGTGCTTCCATAGGCGGTGCCAAAATTAGCACTCAATATTCATACAGAGCAGAGTGTTGATAGTATAAAAAAAAGAAAAATCAGTGATGCATCTGGACTCAATTTATTGCGTGTTACAATTGTTTCGCCGGCAGGTAACTCGAGACATCGTCCCTGTATGGATCTGGCTGATTCTACGGCTGCAGGTTCCTTCGGACACGGGCAGTTCGTTCGGAGCAAATTTTCTCACTAGGGTGTTATCGTCAAAAAACACCTTCAAAAAACATCTTCTACTCTTGTCATGCCATTGGCTGTTGTTATTCTACGTCATCTTAAGTTCTGGTCACTATTTACTGCTACACGGGTCATCAGCCATTTTCCGTGCGACACACTTCAATGGAGCCCTGCGAGGTATCGTTCGCCATGTGAGGGCATATTCGGCTGGAAGTAGAAAGTGCCAATTATGCCTCCATGAGGCCATGGAGATAGTCAGACTGAAAGATGACGCGGTCAACCTGAAGTCTGAAATTATCATGACTTGCAGACACCAGAGAAGATGCACATTTGCAGCATGGAATTCCCCGGGTAGCACAGGCCAGGGGCATGGGACCGGGTACGCACAGACCCGAGCGGCTCAACAGGGTTAAGGGACCTGACACTATGCCCTGATGACATTGTGCGGCCCGTGTGGCAAACATAAGTAAACCAGGGTGCACACCTGACCGAGCACGCAACATTGGGCAGGTACATCGCCTATGCCAGGACCGGCTAACATGGGGTCTACGGTCGTCCGGTCCAATACCCCAAACATATAGAACAGCACACCCCAACCACGGTGGCATACCCCATGGTGACCGGGCCAAGCGTCCCCTTGAATGTGTACCCCATCAATACTCTCCACATGTTCCACTTTGGAACAATTATTATTACTGTAATTATTGTTTTGTTATTGTTACTTGTTCCATACTTGCACCTCATACTATCCGTGTGTAGTATATCACATGGATACACGCACCTTCTCCTGTACCTCCCCCCTTTTTTATTTATCTCTTTGTGAAGTTACATACAGATTTTAATGTATTTTAACATATCATCATCAGGTCGAGCTTGCTCGGCTTTCTACGACATACTTCCTCCATCCATCTCTGTCTCTCATAGCGTTTGCCAGTTCTTCCGCAGTGCATCCAGTATCGTCCTCAAGTTGCTTGACGTATGTCTTCTTGGGACGACCAGCGTTTCTTGCTCCATGAGATGGACTCCATAACAACACATCACCTGCTATTTCTTCCTTGCTGCGCCAACATATTGTAAATTTATTTATTTTATTTTATTATCTTATTGTGTTTATATCTGTGTTTTTATGTGTAGACCTGTGCGTATGTATATGTATGTGTGTGTGTATGTAGATATATATATATTCGTGTGTGTGTATGGGGGTGTGTATGTGTGCATGTGTACGTATATGCATGAGCTTATACATGTGTGTGCATACATGTACATGTATATACATATGTGGCTGTGTGTATATATATGTATATATATATATATGTATAGCTGTGTATGAGTATGTGTGTATATGTGAGTGCATATGTATATATGTGTGTGTGTGCGTATGTATGTATATGTGGGCCTCTATATGTATGTGTATTTATGTGTATATATATATGTGTACATCTCACAGGAATGTGTACGGATGGATTATATATTCATTTTATTATGTATTATTTTATCATATATCCATTGTATATATATATATATGTATGTACGAATATGTATGCATGTATATATATATGTATATTATATTGTATACTATATTGTATTGTATACTATATTATATTGTATACTATATTGTTATTTTATGTTATGTTATTTTATTGTTATTTTATTGTATATTTATTTTACGGTTTTGTTTATATATGTATAAGTGGAAGCATGTGTGTGTAAGCAAATATGCATATGTGCATGTGGCCGTCCGTGTGCGTATGTATATGTATGTACATGCATATATGTGTGCATGTATATATGTATGTATATATGTGGGTGTGCGTATGCATGTAGAGTTTTTTTATATATATGTGTGTATGTAGTTAGATGTACGTATGTGTATTTTGTATGTATGTGTATATATATATATATATATATGTATATATACATATATATATGTATATGTATATATATATATATATATATATATATATAGATATATATATATATATTTATATGTATATAAGGTTGTGCGTGCGTATGTGTGTGTGCGTATGTGTGTGTATATGTGTATGTTTGCGTGGGTGTGTGTACACAAATGGACATATGTGTGTATAGGTATTTATGTGTATGTGTATGTATGTGTGCGTACACATATATGTATATGTGTATACGTGTGTGTCTGCATGCGCGTATATATGTGTGTGTCTATGTACATACGCATATATAAATATATATATATATGGTGTGAGTGTCTGTCAGTGGGGGGGGGGGGCATACGTACACCCACATTGGACAGGGTTTGTCTATGTGTTTATATGTGGGTACATGTACTTGTGTGTAGATATATGTACAGGTGTGTGTATATGTGTGTATGTGTGCTTTTGTCTTTGGAAGTGTGTCTGTCCTTGATGCCTATCAATAGGGATATGCGTGTATGTGCGTGTGTATCCATGCATGTGTCTGAGAGTGTTTGTGTATATATGTGGTGATGTGCCCGAATGCCGATATGTGTCTTTGTATGCGTGGACGTGTGTGTCTGCGTGTGTGTGCGCGTATACGTGCGTGTGAGACCGGATGTATGGCGCTGTTTAGGCAGGCGCCATTAGGCATGTGACGGTCGGTATCTGGATGTGGGTGTGCCTCAGTTTGTGGAAGAGAGGGAGAGTGTGTGCGTGTGTATATATGTGCATGGGGGTATGTGTGTCTACACATGTATGCGTACATATGTGTATGCATGCATTTGTGTGTGCCTGTGTGTGTGTGTGTGTGTGTATATGTGGGTACATACTCTGAAGTGTGAACAGACGTGTGAGATACCGAACCCAGCAGGGCTCCATTGAAGTGTGTCGGATGGAAAATGGCTGATGACCCGTGTAGCAGTAAATAGTGACCAGAACTTAAGATGACGTAGAATAACAACAGCCAATGGCATGACAAGAGTGGAAGATGTTTTTTGAAGGTGTTTTTTGACGATAACACCCCAGTGAGAAAATTTGCTCCAAACGAACTGCCCGTGTCCGAAGGAACCTGCAGCCGTAGAATCAGCCAGATCCATACAGGGACGATGTCTCGAGCTACCTGCCGGCGAAACAATTGTAACATGCAATAAACTGAGTCCAGATGCATCACTGATTTTGGGTTTTTTTACTGCATGACACCATATATATATATATATGGTGTCATGCAGTACTGAAGAAGACACATCTTCCCATGTTGAAGCATATATCTAGTGGTCTCTAGTATGCACAACTCCCTCCCACTCATGCTTTCCATTCAACTCCCACGCCCTAACATCCAACCCTTCACCCATGTGCTACCACTCCACTCTTCACCCACATCATACCACCCCACCATACACCAACTAAGTGTCCCACCCTACATACACGCACCTCCCACACCCAGCCACCAGTCCACACTGTAAAGTGGTCATGTTGCTGTCACAAGAAATCAGAACATAAGGGACGTAACCCTAGGTCGCGAATATGGTGTCTGACTCTTTACCAATTCTGCCAATTCACCACCCTGTACCAATAATACATGCAGATTTCTGTGCATGTGTCCATTGCTGCTGATATCAACCATAAGAAATTACACATTGTAGTATTAAATTCAAGCAAGAAATCAAATAAGCGCGAGTTAAAAATAGTTAGTTGGGTGTGATTTCATATGAATGCCCATCTAAAGCAATGTGTTCAAATATATATATATATAATAGGGTAGAGAGGCCTCTTCAGTTGAGTCTTTGACTAACAATCTCCCTACTGCTGATGTCATGATAAGACGCACACAGTAAGGTGGTTGGTAATAGGAAGGGCATCCAGTCATAGAAAAATTGCCAAACAAAGAGTAGAGAGATCTCTTCTGTTGTGTCAAGAGCATGATCTCTCTAGTGCTGTTGCTATGATAAAATGCATGGCTGGTACATTCTATAGAGTGCAAATAGGTATGTGAGTGAGATGAAATCCTGACCCATCTGAGAGATCAGTGGCAGCAATTAAAGAATTCAGTCTGTGATGATCTGTCCAACAGTTCCTAGCAGGGAAAAATGGACATCAAATGATGATAATGGTAATGATATAAAATAATATGATATATATATTACACACACACACACAGTGTACCTACACTGACAACAGTGATGACAAATATAAATATTGTACTTTAGTATTAAAGTAAATAAACGATACAATCAAATATGTTGTGTGGTTATATCATTTGTATGCCAAGAAAGAAGCTTTGCCAAATTATTTATTAGTGATTCACGACAACAAAGCCTTTCTAGAACAGAGGCTATGTAGTATCCAAGAATCTAAGAATTGATTTTAAAAAGATGCTTTATTCAAAAATTGGTATGGGGCTTGAAGCTCATCAATCATGTCTCTACTTATTACTAATTTATATTTCATCTTTGCTTATAGAGTGAACAAATGTCACTGTATTGAATTAACACACAGACTCACAATCAGAAATTTACAATTGTGGCCACTTTTAACCAACTTCCAAAATGTCATGTATCTGAAATATTCACATTGATGCACATCAACAAGTTCTGATAACTCACCTATCAGTTCTAGATTTGTTAAAATAGATAATTTGGGGATTTTGTTTTATATATAAAAACTTTTGTTTTTTAGGATTAAACATATCTATTATAAAATTGAAATTTTGCCTCAGAACATTCCAACTTAATGTTAAATTTTTTCACAATCATTGATGATTTTTTTTTTCCAACAAAGTCATTGTGAGCTTGTATGAATCATATTACCACTGTTAGGATGAAAAACCTCTACTTTTGGAATGTGTAAAATTTCAAATTTCTCTCATTTGCTTCATCTTGCCTCTTGTACACAACAACATATATTTCAGAATTGTATTTGTTTGGCAAGTAACTTGATCTAAGACTGCGTGTTTGAACAGAAACGATTACATAGAGGAATAGCCATTTCAAAACATACAAAATCTGTTACAGTGAAATTCCATTATAACGAAATTCACAAGGTATAAAAAAAAATTTGTTGTAACAAAAAATTCTTTTATAATGAGCTCAACCAAAACACATCAAGTGTGTGGCCGGGGACTGAAAAAATTTTGTTATACTGAAAAATGTGTTATAATGGTATTCATTATAACAGAATTTTACCTGTATATTCCCTTTTTATTTCTAGCAGTTTCAAAATATTTTCTCATATATGCGACTTGTTCACTGACACAATTCTACTGCATTTGTTTAAAATCAGTTACAGGTGAGATTTTATTAGCTTAGTTCACTCTAAAAGGTAGTCATGCAGGTGACATGACAAATAGCACCCAGTCTATCCTGAAAGGTGGTAAGCATTAGGAAGGGCATTCAGCCGTAGAAAACTAAGCCCCAAATAGATTGTATGCACAAGACGTGATCACCTGACCTGTCTAACCTCATAACATGACAGCCTGTCTAACCCTGCAAGCATAGAAAATAGATGTTAAATGATAATTATGATAATTTTTTTGCTTGTTTCAACTTTTAAATCTTTTGCTTTTCTTATGGTTGTTCCCTTTATGAAATGTGCTGGGTACATTTTATCATGGTACCAGCACTAGATGGTTTGTCTTGAATCCTGCAAGACTAAAGAGAACTCACTACTCAACATTGTTTCTGTTCATTCAAGGCAAAGTGACCAAGAGAGTAAATATAACACAATAACCAAGATGAATGAAGGCAGCTAGAGTATGATGAGAATATATTAGCACAGAAAGAACATTTTAAGTCAGCCCATACAAGTACCATGACATTAAAATCTGTGTTGACAAACTTCAGGCTAACATGTTTGACAATTAAAATTGAACAGAGACAATATAGGATTGGAGAAGATTCTTCTGTCTAGTCTAGCATGTGATAACCTCTTTAGTACTGGTTCTACAATAAAATGTACTTAATACACTCTATAAGGTATTAGTGTTGGTACTATGATAAAATGCATCCAATCCAGTCTGTAAAGTGATAGTGTTGGTGTCACGAAAAGAAATCCATGCTGGTGTAATGATAAAACACACCCAACACACCCTGTAAAATATTTGGTGTTAAGAAGGACATCCAACCATAAACATCATCTTTAATATGGAATGCAACAAGCAAGATTGATTGCTAGGACCCTGATAACCCGTTCAACCCATGCCAGTATGGAAAGGGGACATGATGATGATGAATCATATAAAGAATTACAAATTCACGAAAACAGTTGTTCATATATCATATTAACTGCAATGTAGTGTATGAAAACTATTACCTTAAATCCAGCTTTAGCACCTGATTGCAAATCTGATTCAATATTTCCTGGATCAAGGTAAGCAATGCTCATCAGGAAGCCAGGACCAGTGAAAGCCAATAATTTACGGAAGCTGAACTTATACTGAAATTTAAAACACCAATAATGAAATGAGAGTAATACTGGTAACAATGAAAATAAGTATTGCTTTTAATCTGTTATTTCAAACAGATATAAATATTATATTCAAAACAAGGGGCTTCAGAAAATAGCATATATGTGTAGGAGAACAAACTGCACTAATGTATGTATACAGTACTGGATTAACAATTAAGCAAAATAAGCCTAAACAAGTCAAGAGGGGCTCCATAGATAATTTTTCCAGTACAGTATATTGGAGTTTGTTCCATATACAGTACATGGAGGTACCATAATCTTTTCAGTGTTTAGAGTCTCTAAAGGTCTTAATCTGGCTGGCTGTATATGGACTGTGGTGATTAGTGAAAATATATACCATTTGCAGAGAGTAGAATCTATAGATATGTCAGTTCCATTTTTTTTTCTTGCTGAGAAAGACCACAGAACTAAAAGGAAAAGACTATATGCTCTACTATAAATATGTCTAAACCATATCAGCACACAAATATGGGTGCTAATAAAGGAGGATTACAAGTATAATGTCATGGTGTATGACATGTGTGATGAGGATGATGTGAGGGGGAAAAGTGACAAGTATGATATAATGGGTGTATGACAAATATGGTAGGGTTTAACACAGTGATGTGGGAAAGGAGAGTGGGTGGGTAGTGATGATTAGGCCACCTAGCTTGCAGAAGCTGTCAACAACTTCTAAGGAGCTATTAAGGGAATCTATTTTACATGTGTTCTTAATGTTTATTTCTCCTGTGCATCTGTAACATGCAAAGGCTATCTTCTCCATTAATTTGCTCGTGATCCCATTACATCTCTTATATGTCCATAGGTTACACTATGTTCACTTTATGGAGTTTCTGTTCACTCCTTTTTGGCAAATCAAACAAAGCCATTTCTCCAATAACATCACAGTCCTGACTTTCTTACTTAATGGGACTTTAGTCTTTACTAAATTTACTCCTAAGCCTTTCAATTCTAGGTTTTGCTTCCATGTCTAGAATTTTTCTTCTAATTCTTCTACAGTTTCATCTCTAAGAGCAAGATGATCAGCATACAATTTATTTTAATTAATATTTGCATGTATCCAAGAACAAGAAGCTCTCACTTATGAAAAAGATGTGGATCTACACATACACAATGTTTGATTCAATGGTTTGGTATCTGACTTCTGAGATATCTATCATGAACCCTTCTTGATACATGGTTCATGAGAAACAAAAACAAGACCAACACCAGATGTCCTCACAAAATCCTAGACAGCAAATGATAAAATAAGGAAGTAAATCAAGCAACCCATAGCTGCAATGGTGAAGCTAAGAGCATACAGTGCAACCATAGAGAGAAGATAACCTATTGGAAAAAGTAGTAAAGTTCTGTTAGTTGACCAATATGATCAATACTTAAGCTATAATTAACAGAATAGCAAGGATTTGAAGTGGCTGGAAGATGATCCAGAAAACTGCTACATGCAAAGGCTTTCCTTCTGTTCATGTAAAAGGCAATGTGGGAGGTGTGATGTTGTACATTTATAGCCTGAGGAGACCCTAAATGCACCAAATTAGATTAACCCACCCCAACCATCTTTCTGTTATAGTATTTCAGTTTGGCTGCACTATCATATTGTGTTTCAATAAGTAGATAACATCCTGTCTGTCTTCTCTCCAAATATGGTTGGCTGCTGGGTTGGCTTCTCAATGAGAGGCTCATCCGTGCTTTGGCAGGTTCTATTCATATTGTTACTCAGTTTCCAGGCACAGTTATTATCCATTAAATTGGGTGGCAGATGAACACTTTATTTAACAACTTTGAGAATTGTTACTGAGTTAAGAAGTTCACTTCACAATCATTAGGTCCTGGGTTTCATCCCACTGCATGGCATCTTGAGGAAGTGTCACTTACCATAGACTTGGATCAATCCATGCCTCATAATTGAAATTGTGTAAACAGAAACTGTTTGGAAGCCCGTCAGATGGACTGTACCCACCAGAACTTGTGAATAACATAGCTCATTTTCATAACAACAACGTTGCCAAGTTAATTACTAGTGTACTACTAACTAATACAACATGGGTTATAGTAGAGATGTACCAAGGAAGATCTGGGAAAGCTGAGCCTCACAAACAAAATCACACAGGATTCTGATGTATGGAAAGATACTGTAGTGCAAGCCTACCCAACTTCATTCTGATAAGACAGTCATTAAAATAACAATAATGGTAATTTTGATGATGACAACAATGATAAAGATAATAATGAAAATAACTGATGATAATTTATCTACAGTTGTTATGGCAACGGTTGTAAAATGTGAACAAGGGATGGGTAACAAGAGATATATGACATTGACTACAAATAAAGAATAAAAAATAATGTTTTATACACTAAAACTTTATTTTTAAAATAGTTGGGTTTATTTATATTTTTTTGTTGATTATTTCATTTATTTTCAGAAGAAAATAAAATATTCAAAAAATTTGAAATCCAAATTTCCAGAAGAAGAACAAAGAGAAGGCTGTTTAAATGTATAACAAACAGTTGAATTACTAAAACTGAACTTACATTGTCTGAGTCTGGTATTTGTATTTTGTCTTCAAAATATGTAGATCTTGTAGGAGTACTCCCCAAATCCTCCTGTGCATTCTGTTCATCATTATCTTGAGATAAAAGACAAAAAAATTACATTAAAAAACATCTGTGTAATCCAATTTGAAGTCAATGGATTTAACCCTTTACTATTTGAACTGGCTGTATCCAGCTAGAATTCTCTCGCCTCTTTCTGTTCAAACCGGCCATAACTGGCCGCTCATACTGGTGTTAAGGCATTGTTCTCAAAATAAATTACATCAAAATCTCATAGATTCAATATTATGTGAGATGATTATGTAAGATAAAGCCTTTACCACAAAAACAATAGTATATATAGAATAATGTAAATGCTAAAGGATTAAAGTTTGTTTTGTGCATTCAAAGTAAAATCTAGAATAAAACATGAGTCAGGAGTGAGGTTATGTGAATGTGCAGGTGTGTAATTACTTTAACCACATGTAAATTGTGTAAAGTTACAAAAGCAATTCTACTCAATCACTCCAAGAAGAGGTGTTACTTCTTCAAATTAAGAGATCACAGCTCTGATACTACAGACATGTGGTTAGTATGTCTAAGGAATGAAGTGCTGAACAAATTTTATGGACAAAATAAATTGGAGATGGTTGTTTCTGACAAGACCTGCTTGAAGGCAAGCTTGATGACTCTGGCCCCAATCCCTTAAGGATTTTAGCTCAAGACTTACAAACTGGCAGTTCAATAATCTATAAACTTTCTCATTTCACCACTACATCAGTTCAATGAAATTTCAGCTATTCACCAACTCATAAATTCTCTCTGGGCTTAGAAAACATTTACATGTTTACAAAAGACTTCTTGTGGTACAAAGAATATCTAGCTACAATAAAGACAAGACCAAAGAAATTTTACAAGTAGTTAAGTCAGAAAAAAAACTATTTAACCTCATGGATAAAATTACATAGAATTGAGATAAGATGTGGAGGGATGTTACACTGCAGATCTGTCAAACCCATGCTAGTAATTTTTAAAAAGATGGCCATGTAGGTAACAGTAAAAAGTTCCCAGTCCACACTGTAAAAGTGGTTGGTGTTAGCAAGGGCATCCAGCCGTAAAAAACCTGCCAGATAGTCCTATATGAGCGAGACACAGTCACCCAACCAACCTTGCCTAAAATTGGGACAACTTCCGTCTAACCCATGCTAGCGTGGAAGATTAACGTTAAACGATGATGATGATGATGTTAAAATGATGATTATTATAATTATTTATGACACAATCATCAGGACATGAAACAAAATGATTAATTGTATTTATTCTAATAACTAACAAATAGTTATCACTCTACATGGATCAATACAATAAATATAATCTGAGTTTTACGAATATTAATAATAATATTCAATTCATTTGCAATTATGCAAACAGCCTCTTTTAAGCCATGTCAGTAGAATGAGCCCCTCATTCTTGCTCTTGTGTTGGCATGTAAACAGAACTGCAGGCACTAATGTTTCTGGGTGATTACCCTTCATCAGTGCAGTTTACTGCTCACCTGCCAACTGTCAGAGCTAGTGAAAATATATGATATATTCTGATCGGCTTGAAAATATATGATATATTCTGATCGGCTTGATTTGCATATTAGCAGACTGGCTGATCAGTCAGCTCTGCATATTAGCAGATCCACTGATCAGTGGGTCTGCTAATATGCAGAGCTGACTGATCAGCCAGTCTGCTAATATGCAAATCAAGCCAATCAGTCACTGTATATTTCAGAAAATATATATTTTCTCTAGCTCTGACAGTTGGCAGGTGTGCAGTAAACTGCACTGATGAAGGGTAATCACCCAGAAATATTAGTGTCTGCAGTTCTATTTACATGCCAACACAAGAGCAAGAATGATGGGCTCATTCTACTGACATGGCTTAAGAGAGGCTGTTTGCATAATTGCAAACGAATCGAATATTATTATTAATATTAGAAAAACCCAGATTACATTTATTTATTCTATTTACATTCTGAGTTCAATCCTGCTAAGGTCAACTTTGTCTTTTATCCTTTCAAGGTTGATAAAATACAGTACTGGTCAAGCACTGGGGTCGATATAATTGACAACATCAGTAGTGTGGAGAAGGGTAACTGGTATGCATGGGCAACTGTTGGTCTTCTACAAAAACACATTGCCTTGGAGGGGAACTTTCTAGGTGAAAACCAATAGCCATGACCAAAGAATGCCTCCCTTCACTCTCAGACAGTAGAGTGTGATTTCAGTAAGATTTAGCTGCTACTTCTAGCAGGTCGAGTGACCATGTAGAACTTCTTTAATTGGCTTATTCGCATGATGATTGTGTTTATCAGTGATAGTCTTTTTGGAAGAGAAATAAAAACTTGTATGTTACAAGGGAGACAATTATAGACTCATATGTTACACGTGTATATCTTGTTCGGCTAGTATTGGGGTTTGTACAATGCAATTCCACACTACTCACATGATGCACTGCACATCATCAAAACAGACGTTAAATGATGGTGATGTGCATATAAGTATATGTACAACTATATGATATACAACAACTGACTCAGTCAGTCAGTAAAGACATGTCCAAGCCTTGCTAGCAGGGAACACAAATGTTAAATGATGATGATGATGACAAATGTTTTATGACCATTTTTCCCTGCTAAAGCAGAGGTTAGCCATGTGGGGTCCCATGAAAGAGTTCATACTGAGGCAATGTTTTATAGCCAGATGCCATTCTAGCCGCCAATCCCTTACAGTTGCCACATATGACACACATGGATACAATGTACTTGATACACACACAATTCAAATGTTATATGAATTGGCATACTACCAGAGTTTTCTACTAAATAATAATGAAATTGTTGTGTAAAGTGCTCAGGTGCACTACAACTCGTCAAGAAAGTACATAGAATAATACACAAATGTCAGTACTAGTTAGTGATACCAACACTAGAGAGGTTGTTTTGTCTATTGCAGGCTTAACAATGTAGCATTTAAACAGGCCAAATCCAGCCAGAATTCTCTCATCTTTTTCTATTCAAACCAGCTGTAACCAGCCACTCATACTTATGTTATGGTATTGTTCATAAATTGCAGTATTCTCATAAATTGCTACAAAGGTAAAGGGGATGCTCTGGAGAGGAGCAATTACAGGGGTATAAAGCTGATGGATCAGGTTATGAAAGTGGCAGAAAGGATTTTAGCACAACTAATTAGAGAAAGGGTCAAACTAGATGAGATGCAGTTTGGTTTTGTGCCTGGGAAAAGTACAACAGATGCCCTCTTCTTGGTGAGACAATTACAAGAGAGGTTCTTAGAGAAGAATAAGCCACTATACTTAGCCTTTGTTGACTTAGAGAAGGCCTTTGATAGGGTACCCCGATCTGTCATCTGGTGGCCCTCCCTCAGGAAACTACATGTTGAGGAATGGCTTGTGAGGACAGTGCAAGCTATGTACAGGGGTGCTGTCAGTAAAGTGAGTTATAGGAATGGAGTTTAGTGAGGAATTCCAGATACAAGTAGGAGTACATCAAGGTTCGGTCCTCAGCCCGCTCTTGTTCATTATAGTCCTCCAAGCCATAACAGGGGAGTTTAAGACTGGCTGCCCATGGGAATTTCTCTATGCTGACGATCTGGTTCTTATAGCAGAATCAGTAGAGGAGCTAGAGAATAAATTCTGGCTATGGAAACAGCAGTTGAAAGCAAGAGGACGGAGAGTGAACCTAGCTAAGACAAAAGTGTTGATGAGTAGAAAAGAGGACAAAACTCTGATTCCATCAGGGAAATGGCCATGTTCGATATGCAGAAAAGGAACTGGCATAAATTCTATAAAATGCAGATCCTGGGTACACAAGAGATGTAGTGGGATAGCAGGCAAACTAACAGGTAGGGAGAAATACGTATGCAGTAGATGTACAGGGAAATTAGACAGTAGAAGTCGCATTGATAGACACATTTTTCAAATGCAGGTGGGTGCTATAGAAGTGGTGGATAGCTTCCAGTACCTAGGAGATCAGATTAGCATGGGAGGGGGGATGTTCCAAGTCCATGGTATCTAGAATAAGGACGGGTTGGAATAAGTTTAGGGAGCTGCTTCCCCTGCTGATGAAGAAGGGTTTCTCCCTGCATACGAAAGGCCAGTTATATGATGCCTGTGTGAGGAGCGCGATGCTGCATGGTAGTGAGACAGCTGGAGAGAAATGAGGCAAGCATGCTCCATTGGATGTGCAATCTCAATGTGCGTGAACGACCCAGCATGAATGTGATGAGAGAGAAACTGTGTCTGAGAGGGATAGAATGTAGTGTGCGAGAGAGGAGACTGAGGTGGTATGGACATGTGATGTGCATGGAGGATGACCGATGGGTGAAGAAGTGCCAGGAAATGCCAGTTGAAGGAAGACATGGTAGGAGGTGGTGAGAACAGACCTCAGATCGCTGAAGCTCACGGTGGAGATGACGAAGGACCGTGACAAGTGGAGAGATGCTGTGCTGAATAAAACCCGTCCCACCCTTGCAAGCAGGGAAAAGCGGACGTAAAATGATGATGATGATGATTGTTCTCAAAATAAATAATATCAAAATAGATTCAATATTATGTGAGATAATTATATGAGATAAAGTGTTTACCATGAAAATAAAAACATAGTGTACTGTAAATGCTAAAGGGACCTCTCCACTCTATGCAGTCTCTGATCTCTCACCTTATTTACTTTCAATTTCACAGTGCTAATGTTGGAGGACGAGTTATGTGTGTGCAGGCATGTGTATTTCCAGTGACCATGAATGTCATATCCACATTGTTATAAGCATAGAGTGATAGTTATTTATGTCCTTTATAAACTAACAGTGTTGCGATCCAGTAAAACCTTAATAGCATGTGTCATACTTAGAATGAAGTATGGGTTGGTGTGAGGATAGTCAGGCATCTGACCATAGAAATATCTGCCAGGAAACAGATGTCATCCAACCCATGCAAGCATGGAAAAATAGACGTAAAATCAATAATTGTTTCTACTTTTGGCACAAGGCCAGCAATTAACCCAGTGTATTACTGGTACTTTATTTTATCGACCCCGAAAGGATGAAAGGCAAAGTTAACCTCGGCGGGATTTGAAAAAAAATCAATAATGATAATGAATACAATAGTTACACTTCAAGTAATTTGTTTTGACATTTGCCAACATTTATATATGTCCTTTCAAGTGTGTATATGTAATTTTTATTTTTTGGTTTTTTTTTTGTTTTCAAATTGAGTGCAACTGACAATAGAGGAGCTATTGGTAAGATTGTCAGGTTTACAAGACTAAACCTCTTATGTGTCTGGGATATTAACTTTCAGCACACTGAATGTTTTATGAATTGCTTCCCTTGACACTGCATTGTGTATTAATGGGAGATTACTCTATTGTCGCCGACTGTGCTGAGGGTTAATGTAATAAAAAGCAGATTTTTAAATACTCTGAAAGAAATTTAGAAAGTATCAATAGATTAAAATATATAACTTGGCAGAAATCTGTTAAAATATAAGACTTCATTTTTGTTTTCAATTAAGATTTTCTCATATTTATGGGGAAAGGAAAGGTGATTCTTGCAACAACTATCATTATAATCAGTTTTGTACCTACTTTTAATTAACAACAAAGTTTTGGACCTAAAGTCATGAGCTCAGTAATTTTACAAAGCATCAAATAATTAAAAGATATTAGGCATTGCTTCTCTCGAGTAAGATTCAGATGTCATGATTATATATTGAAAACAGATAAAAGATTAATTCCACTGTTATAACTAAGTGGCTAGTTGGTTACTGATTTAATCCACAGGCCAGATGGTACGTTATATCCTTGAGCAAGACAGTTCATTTCATATTGCTCCAATCCACCCAATTGAAAAAATGCCAGTAGCAATAAGCTTGCAATGGACAGGTATCCCACTGAGGAGGAGATCTAGTACCCTCGGCAGGTTAAGGCAATGTGAAACCAAGATAAAGTCCAGCCCAATGAACCTTTAAGATGGAGAAAAACTTTAAACCTAAATTGTTGAACCACTGTCAGTTCTGATGAGCATTCCAGATGATTAAATCAATGGAATGGCCTGCTTGTAAAATTAACATGTAAGTGGCTGAGCATTCTACAGATACTTAATACAGTTCTCAAGGAAATTTAGCATGATACAATGTGTGACAAGGCTGGCCCCTTGAATTACAAGTACATCTCATTTCTGCCAGCTCAGTGGATTGGTGCAACATGAAATAAATATATTGTTCAAGGACACAATGTACCACTGGTAAACAAACTCATGATCTGACAATTGTGAGTCAGAAATCCTCAACACTAAGCCATGCACCTTCAATAGATTCCTATAGCTTAAATAGCATAATACCTTAGTTTACTTTATTATAAAAATATAAGTCATGTTTTAATGACAGTTTTATATACTATTCTTTTCTTCCTTTATTGGCTTCAGTCATCTGCCTGTGGCCTTGCTCAAGGACACAGCACATCACTCAATCTGGGAATCGAACTCCCAACCTTATGATCCTGTGCCAACAACCTAACCACTAAGCCACATGCTTTCACAAACTTAAATATATGTAGGCTAAAAAGAATTTTGTATGAGAGAATTCAGGGTTCAGTAATGACAGTTGATTTTGCAATCCATTTTGTAAGAGAAAAAACAAAATCAAATCATTAGATATAACCTTTTATCATATAAAGATATTAAGTGATTTTTAAAATATCTCTGGGGTATTTATTTGAAGAATTAAAAAAGAAATAACTGAAAATACAATAATCCTTTCTAGTCCTTTAGCATTTAAACCGGTCGTATCCGGCCAGAAATGTCTCACCTATTTCTGTTCAAATTGGCTGTAACTGGCCACTCAAACTGATGTTAAGGTACTGTTCTCAAGATAAATAACATCAAAATCTCATAGATTCGATATTATGTGAGATAATTATGTAAGATAAAGTGTTTACTACCAAAATAAACAATGAAAGATTTTTAGACAGATGCTCTGTTTCTGCACTTCCGTGCACATTTTTTTCTGACAAAGCTTAGGTGTACATTTTTTACATAACTGTATTATAAATGTATCTTCTGATTATCTGGCCAAAGTTTTGACTAAAGAATGTTGGATAGTAAACCATGAATAGTGAATCATTACAAATTATGCTAATAAAGAGGAAACAAACATGTAGAGGACACTAGTCTGCATCTATCTTCTCTTCACCCCTTAGATATGCACAACATAAAAGAATTGAGGATGTATGCTATCTATGTAGGCCACAAAACATGCACTTTTAAACTGTTTTGTGTAACAAAGCTGGGAACAACTTAATTCATACATGATAATACATCAAATATTACATACACCTCAAAATTGATTATCCTATATATAAAAACTAGCTGTGGTACCCGGCTTCGCCTGGGAGACTAGTTAAGGGAAGACAGATAAAAGAGAAAACGACTGTATTGGATGTGTTGATTGATTTACAGTATGAGGTGAGACCGTAATGTGTGTGTGTGTGAGAGAGAGACATAAAAAAAACAATCATAAAACTTCTTTATTAGGCTGGGGGAGTAAACTGGCGATTAAATGGTAGTATTGGCCTTAGATTTTAAATGTGAAATAACCATAGTCAGTATGATTGTTTTTCAGCTCCAAAGGACATCATCTGAAACACAGCAATATACCGCATAACATTGCTTCTGAAGTGTTGCTTCGTTATTACGGTCTGTAAGTAGTGGATAAAAGCTGGAGGGTAGATTAGTTTCAAATAGTATCAATTTTTGTTTTGTCCTGTAAAATCAAAGACTGCAAAACGACTTTATAAAAGCTAACGCAATATTGTTAAACCTTCCTATAGATCAAAGGATCTATAGTTTAAGCCATCTCTAGACTTTCGTGGGACGTTACTCTCGCTCTCTGAATACCTAACACTATCTGATTTAACTGCCTATCTTTCTCTTTCTGCCTCTCCTTCTGTGTTTCTCTCTTTGAGTGAGTGAGTGAGAGTGTGTGTGGGGGGGGGGGGGGGGGGGGGGTTCGTGTGATTCAACCAACCAACCAGCCAATAAACATCTCTCTTTTATATTATACTAGCAGTGGTACCCTGCGTTGCACGGGATAAGGTATTTTGGAACGCGGGCCACCACAGACCTAATCATGGAAAAACTGCATGCCTGGAAAATATGTAAAGAAAATAAACCAAATACTCTGATGCCTGGATAATCTTTAAGATTTTCCTCGATGAAGCAAGAAGAATGCAGGTTTTCACCTAATGTGGGCCCTAGGGGAACAAGAAAATGGAATTTTTTTATGTACATAATATGCCTTGAAATTTCAGGAAAATCGGCTAGACGTAACGCCTCAAAAAAGTCCTAAAAAGCTGAAAAAATGAAGTTTTTCATCTAATGCGGGCCCTAGGCCATAAAAAAGTTGAATTTTCTTTGCTCGTGGTATGAAGAAGAGACTGACAAATACATAGTTACAATTTCAAGGAAATCAGTCTGATGTAACGACTCAAAAGACCCCTAAAAACCTGAAAAAAACCCTAAAACCTGAAAAAACGCAGTTTTTCAACTAATGCGGGCCCTAGGGGATCAAAGAGCTGAATTTTTTTTATGTGCATAACACTCCCTGAAACATAAGTAACACACATGTAAAGTTTGAAAAAAGTCGGTTGGGTACTTCTCAAGTTTTAGGGATTCAAACTCAGACACACACACACACACACAGACATCCTCAGGGAAGTGACGTAATGCAGACAGTCAGACAGATATTATAAGGGCGCGACGTTATATGTATGTATCTATCTAAAAAGAGAAAGACTAAGAATTATAGAGAGAGATCGCTAAATCGCCTAATGCAGTCCCTAGGGCATTGAAAATTTGAAATTTCTTTTGCTCAGAACACTCCCTGAAACATAAGTATTACATGTGTAAAGTTTGAAAACTTTGGGTGCTTCTTTAGTTTTAGGGATTCAAACTCACACACACACAGACAGACATCCTCAGTTTTATATATAGATATAGATTGCACATTAACCTGAAAAAAAAAAAGAAAAGAGATTTTCTACTATTTCTTTAGTTACATATTTCATAGCCTTCGAAGTTGTGACATAATGTTGTCGGAGACTAAGATGTCACGTTTGCATATGACCTGGAAATGCAGGTGTGTGAAATTGTCACCAACAAAAACAAAAAGATAAATAAAAAGGTAACCAAATGTAATTGTTCATTGAACAAATGACCCCAAACAACAACCTTATACACATACACATATCATCATCATCATTTAACATTTATTTTTCCACACTTAGATGGGTTAAACTGGTTGTGACATTGAGACAGGTCAGGTCAGATCAGGTGACCCATGTCACCTGATAGTGCTCTTTTTCATGGCAATGGCATTGTGGAAGATCAGATGAAGAGCATGTCAAGCTTTCATGCTTGCATGTGTGGGTTGAGCAGGAGAGGGGATTCAGGGGTGAGGAATTTCTTTCTTTTTTTTTTGTGGGGAGACAAGGACAAGTAAACAAGTTTGACATTGACAAGGTGTAAGGGATATTTAGCTGGTGAGGATGGAGTATTAAAACTGGAGAGGGGTGAAGAGAAGATTGATGCAGACTAGTGTCCTCTACATGTTTGTTTCATTCTGTGCACATGGGAAGGCAGGCCTTCTGCAGTCCAGCATGACACCAGAAATCTTAATCCTTTGTCACCTCCTTTATGAGATTTAATTTCCCTCGACTTTGAATGCCCTGAAGCTTTTTATACAGTTGTCATCCTCTATATGCATCACATCCTTATAACCACAATCACCTCTCCTGTACACTGCATCACTCCTCTTATGCCTAGTTTCTCTCAGATCACTGACACTTCACCATTAATGCACATCCTTTGGAGCATGCAAGCTTCATTGCTGTTCGTACACAAGTATCATACAATCTTTCATTTTGAGGGGGAAAACCCTTTGTAGCTAGCAGAGATAGTAGCTTCCTGAACTTTTTCCATCCCATTCTCACTCTGGCGCCTGTACTCACTCTGGCGCCTGTACTTTCAGAACACCCACGCATTCTCCTCATTTAGGAGACTTTCATAGTGGCACTTCCGTTTTACTTTCTTTACAGCGTCAGTAAGGCCAAGTATGCCATTATCATCTTCAGCAAACTTCTCCCCAACAACATCACAATTTTCCCTTGCAATCTTGAACATCTCACATCTTTGGTCATCATGTTACAAAATATGCTTTGATACTTCTTGCGATGTATACTTGTCACTTAGCTTCTCTCCTAGCATCCTGGTAGTATTCTCTACTTCCCCCAATCTGCCATTCTTTCCATGCTTTTCTCTTGGTCTCTATTAAAACACCAAGTGACTCTCCTTCTCCCTAGAGCCCTGCTCCAGCCACAGATCTTGTTTGCTGTCTTCAGCATATTATTTTTCAGGAACTCTCACTGCTCCTCTATATTGTATGTCTCCACTTGTTCTTCCTTACTGTAAAAAGCATCAAGCAAAATTGTTGAGGGCTCCTTCAGCTTCCATATCCTTCTCCGCCAGGTTACACTATCTTCGAGTGAGGATAAAATCTACCTGGTTGACATGCTCACCTGATCTATAGATGATCAAGTGGTTCTCTGGTTCTTTGAAGTTTGTGTTACAGATAGATTATTGGTGTCACAGAATTCTAGGAACCTGAAACCTTCCTCATTTCTCGCATCCCAACATGCCCATTATAGCTGCCTGCATGATTATGAAGTCACCGTCACTAGTTAGGGAAGTAGTGTGCATTAAGGATTCATAAAAGTAGTCTTTTAGATCATCTGACAATCCAGATTGAGGTGCATATGCAGATATAACTGTTACAGTTGTTCTATTTAGGACTAATTAAAGTTTAATAATTCACTCTATTTACAGCAATTGAAATCTCAAATGTTTTGCAAACTTAGACAGCTATTCACCAAAGATTAATTAGTATAAATTATTTAATTGGCTAGGAAAATTACATTACATTAACATAGGAGCAGATGATAACTAAATACAGGGAACTGATTGTTTTCTTGTCGTGCTAGTTGCCATAGAAACTTCCAGTGTCCTCGTTTCTGCAGACTGACGTTTTCTTCCTTAAAACTAGGAGAAGTGCATTCCATCAGGTGGAATGGCTAATGTAACGGATTACGTTAGCTGTTCCTCACAGCAATACTTCCGCCAACTTGTCCACGTGGTGCAACTGAGATTTAGCACCGAGCCAAGGGTGTTGAGTTTTCCTCTCCCTTCCCCTTTTTTTTTCTTTCTCCCCGTGATGCAATCAAATTCTAATGTAATGTTGATTTATCATTTGTCAACAGCACATTAAAAAATTACTGAGCACCTGCTGTGTTTGAAAACATTAAGATTTTTTATCAGTTCATGACAATGAACTTTGTCTCCAAAGTCGAAAGGCGAAACTAATTATGTAAATAGCATATGCCCTATATCCTAGTGAGCTTCTTACGAGCAATGAACCAAATGACAGGCTCAATTTGGGGTGTTTCACAGAGAGCTTAAAGCTAGTGTTCCAGTGCTTTGTCACTAACACACAAACACAATCTGACACCATTTCATTTCTTTTGATAACACACAAAAAAAAGTTTTAATTGCATCAAAAGTTGTGTTACTTCGGAGTAAAAATACTCAAACTTGACGGTAAGGAGTTAAAGGATGTAACGCCATCCCAACACATTAGCGACGTGGGTGAAATGAAATGCGATTCGCCAACTGTTTGCTACAAACGTAAATAATATCAAAATCTGCATACACTCATTATAAATCTCAAGGTTAACTTTGCTTTCATCCTTACGGGGTCGATAAAATAAAGCACCAGTAATGCACTGGGATAATTGCCGGTCTTGTGTCAAAAGTAGAAAATTATAAATCTCAACCGTAAGTCCCTAAATAAAATTTAAAATCACCTCTATTGTGTAATTAAGACAGAAAAAATATAAAATGTTAGAAGGAACATTAAAGTAAAAATAATTTGATGGAATAGAAGCAACGAGATGAAAGACTAACCTTCGCTGTCGTTTAAAGCTTTTAAGCTAATGTAACTCATGATACGACCATATAAACGCCGAAAAAGAATGAATGTAACAGTTATCCACTATATTATTGATTTGTTTTGCTGATATACTTTCATTTGAAAATCTTTATTCAGGCGTTTGCAGAATTGAACTCGCAACGAGGACTCTTTTCGACAAACAACTTCTAAGTTTTTTTATAGTTAAAGTTACTATTTTACTGTGAACAATAATTGTGTTAATAACACAACTTGTCATTTAGTATATTGATTTTCCACTTACACCACCTGTGAAAATGTTTCAGACCACAGCTGTTAAAATATAAATGATTGTGAAATTTCACTTTTTATGCAAACTTCAGTGAGGTTAAAAGAGAGTGAACGAAACCGAAAGTATTCAAAACATTTTTTTTTTAATTGTACATCAACAGAAGCAAAATCGAAAAAACTACAGTTGAAAAACAAGCAGTTTTATAATGATTGGAAAGTATTTATCTGTAAGTTAATGGATTAGCGCTGGTCTGAAGCCAGACTAGTCATTGTTTCATTAGTTATGTGTTAATTCAGTAAAAGTACGTTTATTTATCTAAATGTGGACCACTAAAATGTATGGATTAGATGTATTAGATATACTTATTAGATAATTTTATTCCATGTGGTGTTAATAAATTAGATTTTAATTAGGACAATGCAAGTAAAAATAAAACAATTTGTTTCGTTCTTTAAAAAAAAAAACACGTAAACCTCGATGAGCAAAGGAGAAGGCCCATTATGCTGGCGTTCGACCTGCTAGAGATAGCAGCCAAATTTTAATCACATTACCGTCTTTCAAAACAAAGGGAAAGAAAAGAAAGGACACGCAGGAAAATATAATCCTTGATATATACAAAGACAATACCCATTGATTGAACGTCTTTAATGCAAGGCTGACCTGGGATTAAACAAAAAATTATAATGTTATCAGCCTCAGTGAAAGTGAACGGACCAGGCAAGTCGTTCCCAAATTTATTTTGTTGCGGAACTCTCAAAATTGCGCAATCCGTATTTATATTTTACGGCGAATCCCTGTCACTAATGTGCATAGGATAAAAAAATGAAAAACTGTTTTAGAGAATTTATTCTTTTTATAATTTTTTTTCCTTGCGAAATTCAGAAGAAAAAATAACAAAACAAAAAAACTTTTTAATAGACATGTCAAAAGTTAGATTTGACGAAACGAACATGTAGAAAACGTGCAGTCCTTGTTTAGTTTTCGGAACTTTTCAAATCAGATCAGGCTTATTTATTTACTTTAGGTAAGTTGAAAGAATCATTAAGGTTAATGACTCAATTGCTCCATTATCATTTAATATAAGAAAATGTTGTTAAATCAAGTTCCTAACATTGTATTTGTTATATGCGTTTATATTTGTGTTTATCAACAACATGACGAGTGCACTTGCATCGGAGTGGCCCAACGCTTCAGCCTCCGTGTGTGAGCCACATAAATGCCGTTGCCAGGCGGTCGTTGATAAGTTCGGTCTGCATCCACTATCAAGCAGGTTCCCCCAACATGCCGCTCTCAAGTCGTTGGACGCAGCTGGCTTCCCATCACAACTGGCGTACTTGGACCCCGTACTGCCGAGCACCTCCGCAAGATCGGAACGTCATTAGCCTGTCTGAGGAAGGAGCCCTGCGATGTGGGGTGGCTGTTACAGAGGGTGTCGCTAACCATTGTCCGCGGGGTGCAGCCCCAACACTGCCGTGCCCTAGGCCTAGAGCCCATCAGCCTCCCATTCTTCTGTGACCCTAGAGCCCTTGCCTTTCCTTTCCGCTTTTCATAATCACAAAAGTTACTTGCATTTTTTTACAATAAAACAATTAGTTTCGTAAAGTTATCCTGAAAGAATTGTGATCAATTTGTAATGTTATTTATGTATATATTATTTAATAAAAACATCGAGAAAGTTATATTACCAAATCCCTCCCAATTTTTGATAATTTAAAATGAATTGAAAATGATAGGTAGTGTCTTTTCATTAGAAATATAATAATTGTTTCTACTTTAGGCACAAGGCCAGCAATCATCCAGTGCATTACTGGTACTTTATTTTATCGACCCTGTAAGGATGAAAGGCAAAGTCACCCTCGGCGGGATTTGAACTCAGATCGTAAAGGGACGTAACTATGCTGGAAAGCATGGCATCCGACCTTCTACCGATACTGCCAATAATGATTTCTTTATTTATTAGGGTTAATGCTGTTTATATGATGTTTACAATGACACATATAAGACAACTTTCTTTACTATTTCGATATACTGAATTTGCGAAGTATTAGTCAGCTTGAACCTATAGAAGACATTGTCCAAAGTGCCACTCAGTATGGTTTAATATGAAGATGCACAACAACCCCTCTTGCGTTGTTGATCTAAATCACAGGTTCTCAACCCATTTAGGCCAAACGCCCCCTTTTGTCCCTCGAAATCACGAAACGCCCCCCCCCCCTCCTATTTTTTTCACTTTTTCAATATATTACTGATTTTTATATCAGTAGATTATTAAAAAATTGATTAACAATATTCCAAACATGTGTATTATCTGATTATGTGTTGTATGTGGTCCTAGATGTGTGTTCTACTCGCTTCTGTTTTTTCTTTTCTTTTTTTTATTTGTAATATTATTTATACAATAGGGAATAAAATAGATCTACATAGTGTTAACTCATTACGGTTGAGTCAATAATTTCAGACAAGATTCTAACTCTGCGCTCAAAGTGTCTTTGACCCAGTTGACTGGGGTTTTTTTCATTTTTAGGATCTCAATTACCGGACATGCCTGCACACCTGCTCACGGCTGCAGACAGCATAACTATAGTCTGACCGCAGCTGTGAGCAGGTGTGCAGGCATGTCCGGTAATTGAGACGTTAACCGGTAATTGAGATCCTAAAAAATGGAAAAACCCAGCGCCCCCCGAACCCCCTCCCCCAGCTCCAAACGCCCCCCTAACGCGACCTTGCTCCCAAACGCCCCCCTGGAGTTCTGAAACGCCCCCCGGGTTGCATATGCCCCCCGTTGAGAACCTTTGATCTAAATGACAAACACACCCAGTACACTCTGTAAAATAGTTGATGATTGGAAGGGCATCTCGCTGTAGAAAATATGACAAACAAAGTGTCGAAAACATGACAAACTGTGTCAAAGACATGACAACCTTCCTAATTTTGGTACCTCGATGAAATATACCCAGTAAAGCGTAGGAACATATGTAAGTGTGATGCTGGCCAGTCTGAATACTTAGTAAAGAGTGGGAACATATGCAAGAAGGATGCACTCTCCACAACCGTTTATCTGAGAGGTTAGTAGTCCAAATGACCTGTCCAATACTTGCTAGCTAGCAAGGAGAACATGTGTTAAACGATGATGAGCCATAACAGGTTTAGTTTGAACGAGGATGTAAATTTAGGCTTTAAAATCATTCCAAAACATTCATTTATATGTGACAATTTACACAAATTTAACAGTATGTATAAAAGTAACTTTGAGGGAAAATAAAAATCAATTATATTTCTGTTATTTCATAATGAACTTGTAGAAAAAAATAGAATAACTCTTGTTGTGTGTGTTGAAACTGTCAGTTCCAATGATGAATCTTCCAGTTGATATGATCAATGGAACAGACTGCACATGATATTAATGTGTAACTGGCTAAGCATCCCATAGTGTGCAACTGGCTAAGTATCCCATTGACATAGTTTTCAGGGAGATCCAACATAATACAGAGTGGTTAGCTCTTTGAATTACATGTAACACCCATTTTTGCCAGCTGAGTGGACTGGAATGACATGAAATTAACTGTCTTGCTCAAAGATACACTACACAGCTAGAAATCAATCTTAGGGCCCTACAATCATGAGCCAAGCCCCATATTCACTAATACGTGCACCTTTGTTATACCTAGTCACTTCTGGGTAATTGCTGACCTTGTGTCTAAAGTAGAAGCAATTAATCTCATTCACTAAAACTATAAAAGTTACCATGAACTATTTTACTTTTTTGTGACTATATTCTGTAATAAAATACTGATTTTCGATTAAGTTTGAAACTAACAAAGAATTTGGAGAGGTTTAGTCAAATAATTTTGCCAATTTTTTAATCTGGTGTTTGAAACACAACAAAAAAGTTCCATAATGGAAGATTTTAATTAATCATCATCATAATCACTGTTTTACGTCCGTTCTTCCACGCTAGCATGGGTTAGATGGGTTGTTCTGTTGTGGGCAGTGTCCGGTCGGCTGACCTTGTCTTGCTCATATGGGAACTGATTCTGGCTTGATTTCGACAGCTGAATGCCCTTCCTAACACCAACCTCATTTACAGTGAGTGCTGGGTGCTTTTTTTTCCATGGCGCCTACACGTCCACTTTACAGTGTGGGCTGGGTGCTTTTTTGCTGTGGTACCTCTACGACCACTTTGCAGTAGGGGGTGGGGGGGGGCCATATTGTCTATATGCTTCAGCTTCGGCTTGTTCCTGTGGGAAGTCAGGTCTTCTGTATTACTGCGTGACGCCAGAGGTCACAGTCGTGTGTCATTGCCCTTGAGGTGCAATTGGGTAAGGTCGACTTTTATCACCTCATCCCAGGTCTTCTTGGGTCTCCCCACTCCGCGGCTTCCATTGACTTATAGTGCTCTGCACCTTTTTATAAAATAATTAATAAGTTTAGTAGATTGCTCAAAAGTCTATATTATTTAATTAAAATAAAGTATTTCATTAGAAATTATGGTGTTGAAAGGGTTAAACAACCATGACTACAGTCCATGCCACTGGTAATCATTTTCAGTTTAGTGAACTGGAGCAATGTGAAGTGTCTTTTTCAGAGACACAATGTACCAAATGATTTGGGAACCAAACCCATAACTTTATGCTAACTTTGCAGAATCATTAGAGCATTGGACTTAGTAGTATTTGTTTTGGCTCTTTACGTTTTGAGTACAAATTCTGCCATGGTCAACTTTGCTTTTCACCCTTCCAAGATGGCATATGACCATATACAGAACGTGTTGTGGAAGGATCAATGGATAGCTTCTTGTTGCCCTGATGTCTCTATACAAATACCCTAGTATTTGTGTTCAGATAAATGGTGCTTCATCAAAACAATTCAATGTGGGTGTCAGACTTTGCTAAGAGTGCACATTGTTACCTTCCCTATTCATAATCTTCATGGACAGGATTTACATGCAGTCAGGTTGGAAGTGGTATCAAGACTGCTGGGTGTAGGATCAGTCAGCTGGGATTTGCCAATGACATGGTAAAGCTTAACTTGTCAGGTGATCTCCGACATGCCCTTGATAGGTTTGCTGCCAAGAACTGCATGGCAGGATTGAAAATCAGTGCTGCAAAAACAGACACTCGTCTTCGAAAGGAAGCCTGCATAGTGCACCCTACATGTGATTGTAGTTCCACTGAAGCAGGTGGAAAAGTTCAAGTATCTTGAGGTTCACGAGTAATGACAGACAGGAGGCTGAATTAAGTGCAGTAATGAACCAGCTTCAGCATTCAGTCATTAGAAGAGGGTAGGTAGGTGTAAAAGCCAAAATTTCTATCTTCAATTTGGTATTCATGCCAATCCTTTCCTATGGTCATGAAACTTGGGTTATGACCAAAAGAATTATGATCACGAATACAAGTATCTCAGAGCCGTGTTCACAAGTGATGAAAGGAAGGAAGTTGAATTAAGTGCAACAATTGGAGAAGCTGGCACAGTATTGCACCAGCTTCTTCATTTGGTCATCAGAAGAAGGTAGGTAGATGTAAAAGCCAAACTTGCTATCTTTAATTCAGTATTCATGCCAAACCTTACCTATGGAGTAATGTATGTGTAGCTCAGAGGTCAGACAGTTGTTCCAGGTAGAGCCGTAAATGAGAAATCACAGCTTCGATATTAAAGACACATGGTCAGAATGTCTCAGGAAAGAATTGCTGGATAGATTGTACAGGCAAAACCAACTGACAGGAGACCCAGGAGTAGACTCCAAACAAGAAGGCTGGGTAACATCCATGAGGTTGGCTGGTTTCGTTTGGCGATAGTCAGATCAATTTGGGACAGTTGCTTCTGATGGGATCCAGAAGTTTAAGGAAGGGTGATTGAACAACTAATGTGAGTTTTGGCTTTGACAATCAGTTTTAGTAATGTTGTTGCTTAGCACCAGATCTGTCCTTGTCAAGCAGACAAGTGACATTTCAACTATGACCATTTTGTCCTTTCCCTGGGCATGTGGTTTTCTTTTTAAGACAGTAACTGGAAAGAGATTTTGCTGCTATTTCTGGCAGACCCAACAATTGTGTAGAGCAGTGGTTCCTAAACTTTTTCTACTCACAGTGTACTTTAAAAGTAAAAATATTTTGGTACATTTTGAGGTCTGAACATAGTCAATTTCTTTCAGTGAAAAAGAGAGAGTTCTAGAGAGGAAGAATCAATCTTAACAGGATGAAAGGCAAATTTGAACTCAGCTTGCAGAGAGCCAAAACAAATACTGCAAAGTATTCTATCTGATGTTCTAACAGCTCTGCCAATTTGCTGCCTTAGCGAATTTGAGCGATGATTAAATTGTATGAAATGTGTGCCTGTTAGGTTATGTATTGGGCTTTTACTAAATAAACATTTATATCACAACCAAGTATGTTTACAAACATAGCTCAATGTAAATGTCTGTGGTCAGGTCATAAACATTGTGATGAAAATTTAGACACCAATAAATGTCAGGATAAATGAAAGCAGAGAGTTTGGAACAACATACATTCAAGAAATATTTTCAACTACCTTTTTGATAATTCCAACGAAAACTCTTACTTTCTACAAGTGCCAAATTTTTGTGGGGACTATATTTTGGCCAACATCAGTGGCCTAATCAATATGGATGAGCTTTGCATCTCCATTGTACTCAGATTCAGAGTGAATGTCTGCGTGGGATTTAAATGTTGACGTGACAGGCCCCTTGATTCCATAGCTCTTCATTCATTGCTTTGCTAATTGAATGCAGACCTTAACCAGAACCTATATCCCCTAAATTCTGGAGCCAGCTAGATTATCCAGGGTTGACAGGAAAAGGTTAGATGATTTTACTCTTTGCACTTTGCTATTTTACTCTTTACTCTTTGCTATCGTCTGTGTATTGGCTTGCCTCAAAACGATTACCATGAAATACACGAGACAATTACTTTTCTACAAATATATGGCCTTCGTCGCATTCAACTTTGTTCTGGTTGTGGTGAAGATACGAACTTGATCGAAAACCTGTATTGTTTCAATGGATACCTATGGAGGTGTACGAAAATGGTGTATCATAAAGGTATCCGAATCGTGTATCCTCTGTCGTAAATAATGGATTCCATTCGTGTGATATATATATATGGAAAAAAATAATTAAGCCTTCATGAAAAGACTCGTTTTAAATAACTACATTCAATTTCTGACGGTTCTGAAAACGAAGATGCGCCAAACTATTGTTGATCAATTGATAACTAATTAAATAAACTCACACCGGGATGTTATTAATACAAGAAAGAAGTGTCAGTTTGCACCGATTTCTTAGCCAACCCACCCTATTTTAATATTTAACAAACAAAAAAAAACAATCATTTGGTGGGAGTGTACGGTGATTAATTTGACATGTACTGAAATATTGTAATAAAATAGATTTTCGTTTTGAAGTATAGTTGTATAAATATATGGTTTGTAATGTTAATATTTATGTTAGGATATATTCAAGTTAATCGATTCTTCTGTTTGCCAAGTACTTATATCGTTCTTGAATAAATAAAAGACGAAATCAACTTAGGCGAGTTGAGAACGAGAATAAATAGAAAGAAAAACTGAAAGATACAATAGTGTATGCGTGTAAACGATATAAAGTTTGCTGTATTTCAATTGTTAATAGTTAAAATTCAAATATGTTAGTAGGTGCATAATATTTGTAATTTACTAAATGCTAGTCACATGAACTTCTTGAGCATAAAAGACAAAAACCTTCGTTAAAATAAAGCAAAATAAAATAAAAGGAAGAAATGTTTACCAGCCGAAGTTTGTAACGAGTCTTGAATTCCACGATTGTTTGCGAAAACTATTGGTTCTTCATTAATGATAGTTTCTCTATCCATCCTATTCGTTCGTTAATATCGAAGCAAAAATAGTTCACTAATTAATTATATCTTTCAATTATTGTTTAACTTGAAATACGGTACGACAGAGAAAAATATTTCGAAAAAGCAGTTATAACCCGGGCAAATACACCTCAGTCGTTTTACAGTCAGTTAAATCTCATATTATTTCTTATCTGGTGTAAATGCTGATCTTAAATATGTTCCCAGCGAAAAAGACCACCCTCCTCCAAAATACTGAATTCTCCGCTATTCTTTCCCCACCGTTGATGTCGTTGATTTTGCTTTTGTTTGTTGTTGTGGTGTTGTTTTCTTTTTGTTTGTTTTGGTTTTTCACGAATTTTAGATAGTTATGAAACACCTTAGTTATTTCACAACTCGCTCAACAAGTATTCTTTGTGGTCTTCACATTGTTAAATAAATATATATAGTTATGTAATAAACAACATGAAAACTGTAGAGTTCATTCATAAATATATATTTATATATATATATATATCCAGTGAGTGTAACGAGGAGTTACTGTACGTTGACCCGGGTGAGCACTCGATGTTTAGGTTCACTTCTGTAGGTGTAAAGCTAGACAGAGTGTAGTATAATGGTTTCTTATATAAGCACAAGGCCAGCAATTTTCGGGGAGGGGGGGGGGAGTCGATTAAATCAATCAGTACGTGACTGGTACTTTATTTTTATCGACCCCGTAAGGATGAAAGCAAAGTGACCTCAAGAGTGTAGTATAATAAAATAAAACAAGGACGAGTGGTTACTCCTTCATTACGTTTATTGGTTGGTGACGCATTTCGCCACCGATCAGTTCAAGGTTCGATCTGTATCGATCTAGCCCGACTCTGTGATCAACGGCTCATCGGACCCTTTTTGGTGGTAATGGGTCGAAACACGCGTCACCAACCAATAAACCTAATGAAGGAGTAACCACTCGTCTTTGTTTTATTTTATTATATATATATCATCATCACCGTTTTACGTCCATTCTTCCACGCTAGCATGGGTTAGACGGGTTGTTCTGTTGTAGGCAGTGTCCGGTCGGCTGACCTTGCCTCGCTCATATGGGAACTGATTCTGGCTTGATTTCTACAGATGGATGCCCTTCCCAACACCAACCTCATTTATAGTGAGTGCTGGGTGCTTTTTTTCCGTGGCGCCTACACGTCCACTTTACAGTGTGGGCTGGGTGCTTGTTTGCTGTGGTACCTCCACGACCACTTTGCAGTGGAAGGGGGTGGGGCATATTGTCTATATGCTTCAGCATATATATACATATATATAAGAAACTTCACTATTTTCTTTGGTAAGATAAGATAAGCTCAATGCACTTTGCCGTCTTCTGTCTCTCTGCAAATGGATGTGATATTCTTACCCTGTTGAAACGTTCGTAGAAATGTATGAATAAATGATAATTTCTTATCTTTGACTTTCTTACAATTTTGTATATATACATATATATATATATATTATTAATATTATTATTATTCTCTACATTCCTTACATCAAACTAAACTATGTTGACAATCTTTTAATAATGTCTTCCTTGTGAAATTTGTGGTCTTGTTTTGCCTAACTAATGAATAGTATATATATATATATATATATATATATATATAGTGACGAGGTGTCTGAGTATCATCATTAAGTTTATTCCGGTGTGACGTGCGTTTCGCAATTGGTCAGCTCAAGGTTCACCAGACTCTTGGGTTTGTTAATGATGGGAGATATCCAACACAGATATATAACACTAACACTAGGTATTATACTTAAACAGACCCACATAGCATTGAGTGCTCAAGTTAGTGCACCAACGGTAACATTAAGTTATATATATATATACTTCGTTTTTGAATTTGTTTTGCAAAATTTATTATGTGAAAACGTGTGTTGAAACATATTGTTATACTTTGGGAGGGCCATGCTGCCAATAAAAACACACGCAGCTGTTGGTTTTCACTTCAATTTATTATAAATTTCCAGTTGTTTGGTTCAATAACTGGATGGTTGTTTATATATTGTCAAAGCTCTTTTGTCACACATTCTATTACCTCCTCAGTGACTGATTTCTTATTTTGTGACTTTCCTTTCTTCTGTCCTACACCATCTTGTCCAACACACAAAAATAAGATGGTATAGGACAGAACAAAGGAGAGACATCCAATTCACTATGGAATTTAGCAACAAAAAACTCCCTTTCTTAGACATACTAATAACAAAAAGAAACAGAAACTAGAAACTGACATATTTTTCAAACCCACCGACTCACAGCAATACCTCCACTTCACATTTGCTCATCCAGCTCATACACGCACCAACACTCCACTTAACCTAGCTTAGCGAATCTGCACAATAGTTTCAAACACATCAACAAGGGACCACAACACCACCACAAACTAGTGAGGATGAAAGATATACTCATCAACAGAAAATACCATACATGCCATACATTTCAACCCCCAAAACACCGAAATCTATGCACACATACTACTAAACCTGCCTATACTACAAAAAGACAAAGAAATCATTTTAAAAAATGATGACAAGGGCAGAACTGCAAACCACCATTAGAGAACCCCATGTGAAAAGATGCAACCCAACCCCATTGCAGAATGTGCAACTACCAAGAATTTCACTTCAAAATTATAAATAACTTCTTGTGCAACTCGGAAAACTTAATTTGTCATTACCTGCCGAAGTTGTGACGAACATTATGTATGACTGACGGGGCTGACACTCTGACAAAGAATGACAGGACTGTCATAGGCAGCAAATCAGAATCCCGTATACTAGAAAGATCCCTCTAAACAAACATATTGAAGAATGCAGACTCAAAACGCTGCCAAACTTTGATGTTTCTTCCCATTGTACTAATGTAGTTATGCAATCACAGAACAAGGTCGAATTGCTAAAGAGAAAATCTTTATCAGAAAATTCAAACGCAGATTGAACTCATTTGCAACATAATTTTTTAATTTTTCTGCACACAAGCGACAACGAAAAAATCAGTTGTATTGTATCCCTTACTTTAGCAAGGAAAGAAACGGCCCACACCAATCATCATCATCATCGTTTAACATCCATCTTCCACGCTAGCATGAGTTTGGATGGGAATTTTCCCACTTGAGGCAAGATTGGTTGTCTTGCTCGTATAAGACTGTCTGGCGGGTTTTCTACGGCTGGATGCCCTTCCTAACACCAACCACGTTTACAGTGTGGACTCGAAGGTTTTTACCGCGTTACCTACACGGCCACATTACAGCGTGGACTGCATGTTTTTTTGTCGTGACACCTACACGACCTCATTTATTTAGGACTGGATGTTGTGGTACAAATTTTAGGGGAAAGGCAAACTTGATTAAATCAACCCCAGAAGGATGAAAGGGAAATTTGAACCCAGAGCAAATAATGCAGTGGCATCTTATCCAGTACTCTAGCAATTCTGCTTATCCAATATACTACTCAATTCACACCTTTTTATCTACTGCCACCAAAATTCTGTGAACTTTTTAGTGAAGCATTTATCTCATGGTTAAGTGGGAACAAGCACAGAAGTTAATATTCATCCACATGTGCTTTAGGTACTTTTTTCAGTACGATCTAGAAACAGAATATGTGTATGAAGGTGTTATGTTGAACCTAAAGTGTCTTGTATATCAAGAATGAAGCACCCTCTATAGCCATTAAATGGTGGACTTACTTGACCTTGATTTGAAAGCTCTAAAATCTAGAGCTTTCAATATTAATATAATAGTCTAGATATTAATGTTGTCCCTAGTCTTCTTTATGAGACACCAAAACTAACATGCATAGTTATCATGGATCTTGATTTGTTTCCTATATTCTATCCAAGTTTACATTCCATATAGGCATGCTGTAAGCATCCATAAATCTTTTGCATCAGGTCATTATTGTGTAATAATAGAGCCTACAAATGCTAAGATGGTTTAACCTTTTTAATATCAGCCTACCTGAAACTACCTCTGGTTTTATAATACATGGCCTCAATTTTATATAAGAAACTTTTATGAAGTTATGTTTCAAATACCAGCTTAATAAGACCACTTATTTTACTAAATCCTTCCAATTCTTTTGACATTATTTTCAAAATAAATTTTAACACATAGGCAGAATATTTCATTGGAAATATAAAACAGTTAACCCTTTAGCATTTAAACCAGCCAGAATTTTCTCATCTTTTTCTGTACAAACTGGCTGTAACTGGCCACTTCTACTGATGTTAAGGTATTGTTTTCAAAATAAATAATATCAAAATCTCATAGATTCGATATTATGTAAGATAAAGTGTTTACCACGAAAATACAATAGTATATAGAGAGTAATGTGAATGTTAAAAGGTTAAGCCATTCACAACAATAACTTGTCATCAAGTAATGCATTGTTGCTTACAACAGTTAATGTAAGTGAAGCAGTGGAGTAGTAACTGCAACAGATCATTTCGAGAACCAGGGATTCTCTACATCTGGTTGATAAAGCAGCAGTCTTCTAAATGATGTCAGTGAAATGAAAATCTCTGGCTGGCTGCAGAAAGAATATACTGAGTATTATCCAATATATCACATTAATTGTTACCATACTGCTAATGTATCTTATTATGAGTTGTAAATTAAAGTGAGATAATTGTCTAGGGACACCATATAACATTAAGGAGATATTTGTGGCTAAGTAAGTCATAGTGGAAGAAGTGAAATCAGAACTCAGGATTCTAGGCTTCACTGGCGTGATGACACAGAATTGAGATATCAGTAATTCTTCTCCATCTATACATCTGTTACTGGTGCCATGACAAAGTTCTTTTTCCAGCTCATCCTGTCTAGCATTGCAGTCTGAATTTCCTCTGCCTCCAAGCTAATATCATCAAGAACATCCTTCAGTGTAGTGGTTGATCTCCCAATTGTCTGCACACATCATGTTTCCAGAGAAGCCACATGTCTGGCTAATATGAACCTCCTACATCTTATGTCAGAAAGGTGAAGGTGTGAGCCATAGGGTGATTCTATTTTTGCTATGTGTGTTTTCAAGGATATGTTGTGGACCTTTCTCAGTATCTGGATGAATATGAGTGTTTTTGTCAGTGTCCATAACTCATATCTGTAAAGGCGAATGGACTCAACAGTTGCTTTGAATACTCATTCTATAGACTATAAACCTCTACAATTCTTACAAACATAGGAAATCTTTGAGTTTGGCGCCTCAAACCACTCAGCCATCCTGGGATATTAAAATAGTGTTTGGTCAGTGGGCTGATTGTAGATTTTTATACCAATAAATTCCCCAAACCATTGTAATAGCTTGAAGTTTTGCAATCTATATATAAATTTCTGTGATTCTGTCACAACACGTAAAGAGAGAGGAGTGGTTTGACTACTTCATACTGCTCCTCCTTTTATGTCTGTTGCCTGCATGAATATATGTGTGTGTAAAAGGAAGGCAGGGGGTGGTGAAAAAACTATAGCAAAATAGCAGCTGGCGTTCCATTTGTTATGCTGTATATGTGTGTATGTGTTTGTGTGAATGTACGAGGTGTGTCAGAAAAGTTCCAGGACTGACGTCACAAAAGATTTATTTCAAACCCAAACTTCACACTAAGAGTTTTCTCCTTCAAAGTAATCCCCCTGGAGTATGTAACTAATCTTAGCTCTCTGCAGCGATCAAACTTTTTTCTTCATAATTTTATATACATGTCCTCTGTTTCAGGTCGTCAAACAATGAGCACAGAGAAACGTACTTGAAAACTCCGTCAGAAGCACTGGGATTGCTGCAACAAGTGTATGGAGATGAGGCGATGTCACGCTCACGTGTTTTTGAGTGGTGCAAGAGGTTTAAAGAAGGACGCGAGGATCTGGAAGAAGACCCCAGGAGCGGAAGGCCCTCAACAACCAGGACTGAGGTCAATATTGAGCGCGTCAGGCAGATGGTGCGTAGCGATCGTCGGCTGACTGATGGCAAATGAGCTGGGCATGAATCGAGACAGCGTCTGGAAGATTCTAACTGAAGATTTGGACATGCGGAAAGTCTGCACGAAGATGGTGCCAAAACTGCTGAACGATGACCAGAAGGGTCGACACATGCAAGTGTGCCAGGACATCCTCGAATGTCTTGAAACCGGTAATGAGTCATGGATCTTTGAGTACGACCCGCAGGGGACCTGTTTTGAAGACATGGACAATATCAAAAAGGCCGTGACGACGGAACTGCGGAGGATCCCGGAAGAATACTTCCAGGAGTGCATGCAAGCGTGGCAGAAAAGGATGGAAAAGTGCATTAGACTCCAAGGGGATTACTTTGAAGGAGAAAACTCTTAGTGTGAAGTTTGGGTTTGAAATAAATCTTTTATGACATCAGTCCTGGAACTTTTCTGACATACCCCGTATGTCTGAGTGTGTATTTTGGCAAGTGTGTCTGTTTGCATGTTTATATTTATATACGCATACATATAAATGTATGCACATACACGTCAGCATGTTGAAAAAATTCCTAGTATGATAAAAATGTGGGTCACATTTTCTTTTATAACAAATTCGTTTATTCTGTTGAGTCTTTAAAATGGATGGTCATGGTTAAAAAAAGTACAAAAAATAAAAAAGCTCTTGTCTGATGTAAATCAATTAGCAGCTTTCTTTAATGAATTGGGGCAATGTTAATGTGAATTTGGAGAAATGCGTTCATGAGTACCACCATGTAATACTTTTTCAAATGTCTGCATCATCAAATTGTCCAGATTCCATTGGCTGTTCTTCATTTTGATTTTCTTCTGTTAAACAACAAGGAAAAAATACATTAAATTAGTAATGTTGGAATATATATATATATATATTTTTTTACTGGGTTGTTCAATGTTTAAAACGAAAATAAGAGAAAAGAGGATGTTCTGATATACAATCTCTAAGGAATCGGATGTTGTAGTAGGAGTTTACCTTACTTTATGGTGCTTGCCATTAGGAGTGCCAAAATATTATTTACCTCATTCCATTGTTGTTGTTTTTTGTCTAGGAGGGGGTTAACTACAAAATAGTACTAACTTGGCAACCCATCCAACTCATATCAGCAAAGAAAGCAGATGTAAAATGATGATGAAGATGACAAATTCAACTCATATGAGTAAAGCTTGGGAAGGCATGGGCTTTTCTAGGCTGATTTGACCAAGATAAACTTCATGAAGGCTAAGTCATCTATCATGTCCTTACAACAGAAATTAAGGGATTTACCAAATTATTTTAGTTCATGCTGTGTAAGTGATTAATGTTATGCTGTGCCAATGAGCAAAATGTAATGCTAGGGTTGTAACATTTTGTCAGTTGGGTAGTCAGGTCATTAAACCATCACACCATCATCCTCATCATTTAATGTTTATTTTCTACTAGCAGTGGCATCCGGCTTTGCACGGGATAAGGTATTTTGGAACATGGGCCGCCAACAGACCTAATCGTGGAAAAACTGCACGCCTGGACAATATGTAAAGAAAATAAACCGAATACTCTGATGGCTGGATAATCTTTAAGATTTTCCTCGATGAAGCAGGAAAAATGCAGGTTTTCACCTAATGCGGGCCCTAGGGGACCAAGAAGACGATTTTTTTTATGTGCATAATATGTCTTGAAATTTCGGGAAAATCGGCTAGACGTAAAGCCCTAAAAAGCTGAAAAAATGAAGTTTTTCACCTAATGCGGGCCCTAGGCATAACACTCCCTGAAACATAAGTAATACACATGTAAAGTTTGAAAAAAATCGGTTGGGTACTTCTCGAGTTTTAGGGATTCAAACTCAGACGCACAGACAGACATCCTCAGTTTTATATATATAGACTAGCAGAAAACCACCCGGTGGGCGGTTTTCTGCTAGCAAATCTAGTGTATATACTGATATTGTTGAGATTTGGATGAGAAATGTTTACGGCACCACATGTTTACCGTCTCTCGGTGTGTCTTTTATGCATGTATAAATATATATGTTATCTATACGGTGAAATCTTTGAAATAAATATATGTTAAAACGAAAAAGGAGAAAAAGAGATTAGTGACGGAAATATAAACGTTATGATACATAAACGTTATGATATAAGAATGGAAATATATCTTCAAATGGTCCTTGGCATGGTGTCAAGTCAGAACCGCCTCGAACTGGTTACTTCTGGCTTGTGCAAGGTGTCTCTATAGCAACCAGCGATTCCCTCGGCCTCAGTGACCAAAGTCAGTGGAGAGGGGAAGGTAATGTTTCTATAGCGACAGTGTTTCTCTTGGTAGTACCAAAGTGGAGAAAGGAAGGGGAAGGTAATATTTCTGTAGCACCTACATTTGAGTTTTAGGGAAGGACAGACAGACAAACAGAGAAATGCCCATATATTTCTGTGTGTGTGTATATATATATATATATATATATATATATATATATATATATATTACACACACAGAAATGTATATATATTTCTTAGAACAAAATTATTATTAATGTTTTGCTGTTCATAACAATTGGAATTGAAAAATTACTTTTGAAATTATTAGTTATTTTACTAATGCTTAGATATGTAAAAATGAAGCAATGTTTCTAATAATTGTTTCTACTTTTGGCACAAGGCCAGCAATTACCCAGTACATTACTGGTACTTTATTTTATCGACCCCGTGAGGATGAAAGGCAAAGTTAACCTCGGCGGTATTTGAACTTAGACCGTAAAGGGACGTAACTCCATGCTATGGAGCATGGTGTCCGACTCTCTACAGATTCTGCCAATCCACCGCCCTAATGTCTGTACGTAATGAGGGAGTGAGAGGGGAGAGAAAGAAAGGCAGAGGTGAAGTGACGAAGTGACTCTCTCCTCCTCCATCTCCCCATTCGTCACAGCGATAGAGGGGAGAAATGTTAGTGTGTTACAAAGAGAAAGAGTGAGAGAAACAGACAGATTAAAAGAGAGGGATAGCTGGAGAGAGAGAGAGAGAGATAGCAACCACGCGCGCACGTGTTTCCACTGTCGGACAGACAGACAAATTGCTGGTTATATATTATAAGGAGATTATTGCTTGGGTTAGCAGTGTCGTCATGTACTGAGGCTACATAGGTCAGGTGACTACATCTTGCTCATACGCTCCATTTTCGACTTGGTTTCTATGGCTGGATGCCCTTCCTAATGCCAATCCCTTTATTATGTGTACTAGTAGTTTATCATGCCTCTGGCACTACCACCTTATAGAATGGGCTGGATGATTTTTTTTGTGGCACCAACACTACTGCCTTGAAATACACAATACATACAATTCAAGTAAATCTTCTGGAAACACTCCTCTTTACTCCTTACACACCAATCATAACTCCGTAGTAACTGGTCTCATTATAACAGTAGCCCCCCTCCCCTCTAATTCATCACCGCATCAAATCCCACTAAACTTATACTTTCTCACCCCTCTTACTTGTCATACACCCATTCCATTACATCACATTTACCATCTTTCACACTACACCTGTCCTATTCCTCTCCTAGAGTAGAGAATGCTCTTCAATTGAACCAATAAGCGACTTCTCTGGTATTGGTGTTTCAAAAATGAATCCAGTACACCCTGTAAGGTGGTTGTCAAAGGAATGGCATCCCACTGTAGAAACCATGCTAAAAAATGATTGAGAGGACACTTCAGTTGTGGCAAGGGCACAACAACCTCTCTGGTGATGGTGATCTACATGATAAATGCACCCAGTACACTCTGTAAAGTGGCTGGTAATAGGAAGGACATTCAGCCTTAAAAAAAACTTACCAAACAAGAGACCAAGAAGACTCTTCAGTTATGTCAAAGACATGATAAATTTCCTAGTGCAGGTGTCATAATGAAAAGCACCAAATGCAGAATGCGGGAGTTTATGTAAGCGAGATGCAACGCCTTGTCTGCCTGAGATGATCTGTCCTACCTTTGCTAGTATGGAAACATGATGATGATGAATTGAATTATTTAATGATAGATGAAATTATAAAATACCTGTAGTTAGTACAACACCATTTGTAGAACAACTACTGTCTATGAAAATATTTTCTAGATGCTGTAAAGTTTCTTGGCCTTGGAGAGACAAGTTTGAAAGAATGTTGGCACTATCTTCATAGTCAGCAGCTTCATCAGCTAAAAGAAAATAATAATAATTAATATAAAGAAAGAAAATAATAATGAAACAGGACGTGGGCTCCATAAGTTACATTGAAGGTAACTTATCTAAGAGGGCTGTTGCTCCAAATAAACAAGACTGCATGGGATACATGTATGCTCCATAAATGATAGTGAAAAGCAACCCATCTAGGAGAGCAGATCCTCTGAATAAAAACTGATACAAGATGGAGAGGACTTTTAAGTCCTGACAGACAACCTCACAATTGCTTGTGGCATGAAGAATACACCTAATAACTGATAGAAACAAAGAATGGATTTGAAGCTATAAAAACCTGCAAAAAGTTATTTTTAAAGCATAAGTCATCTTACTCTCATCTTCCTCATCTACATCTTCAAATTCCGAATCTATCAATTGGTTTTCATCAGGATGCAGGGCGGAACAAGTTGAAAGTGTTTGGAATATTAAATTTACTGCAAGAGAAAAAAATAGTTTGAGGCTCCAAACTTCTTCAAATTAACTCAAATGAAAGATCTTTAACATTCAGTTGTACAGTACATGACATGACTTTTAACACTTACATGCATTTGCATCTTGAGGTACTAAATGTAACTCAGTCACATCATCATCATCATCATCATCTGCCTGGTTTTCATTGTTTCTGTCATCCTCTATAAAACAAAAAAATAAATTTAGGAATTAAAAAATTAAGGTGCTAGGTGAAAGATCACATGGACATCATCATCATCATCATCATCATCATTTTACGTCCGCTTTTCCCTGCTTGCAAGGGTGGGACGGGTCTTATTCAGCACAGCATCTCTCCACTCGTCACGGTCCCTCGTCATCTCCACCGTGAGCTTCAATGATCTGAGGTCTGTTCTCACCACCTCCGCCCATGTTTTTCGTGGTCTACCTCTACCACGTCTTCCTTCAACTGGCATTTCCTGGCACTTCTTCACCCATCGGTCATCCTCCATGCGCATCACATGTCCATACCACCTCAGTCTCCTCTCCCGTACACTACATACTATCCCTCTCAGACACAGTTTCTCTCTCAACACATTTATGCTGGGTCGTTCACGCACATTTACACTGCACATCCAACGGAGCATGCTTGCCTCATTTCTCTCCAGCCGTCGCATATCTTCTGCGGTAGCTGCCCATGTCTCACTACCATGCAGCATCGCGCTCCTCACACAGGCATCATACAACCGGCCTTTCGTACGCAGGGAGAAACCCTTCTTCGTCAACAGAGGAAGCAGCTCCCTAAACTTCTTCCAACCCGTCCTTATTCTAGATACTATGGCCTCGGAACACCCTCCTCCCATGCTAATCTGATCTCCTAGGTACCGGAAGCTATCCACCACTTCTATAGCGCCCTCTCGCATTTGAAAAATGTGTCTATCAGTGCGACTTCTACTGTCTAATTTCCCTGTACATCTACTGCATACATATTTCTCCCTACCTGTTAGTTTGCCTGCTATCCCGCTACATCTCTTGTGTACCCAGGACCTACATTGTGTGCATTTTATAGAATTTATGCCAGTTCCTTTTCTGCATATCGAACATGGCCATTTCCCTGACGGAATCAGGGTTTTGTCCTCTTTTCTACTCATCAACACTTTTGTCTTAGCTAGATTTACTCTCAGTCCTCTTGCTTCCAACTGCTGTTTCCATAGCCGGAATTTATTCTCTAGCTCCTCTACTGATTCTGCCATAAGAGCCAGATCGTCAGCATAGAGAAGTTCCCATGGACAGCCAGTCTTAAACTCCTCTGTTATGGCTTGGAGGACTATAATGAACAAGAGCGGGCTGAGGACCGAACCCTGATGTACTCCTACTTGTATCTGGAATTCCTCACTAAACTCCATTCCTACCCTGACTTTACTGAGAGTACCTCTGTACAAAGTTTGCACTGTCCTTACAAGCCATTCCTCAACACCCAGCTTCCTTAGGGACCACCAGATGACAGATCGGGGTACCCTATCAAAGGCCTTCTCTAGGTCAACAAAGGCTAAGTATAGTGGCTTATTCTTCTCTAAGAACCTCTCTTGCATTTGTCTCACCAAGAAGAGGGCATCTGTTGTACTCTTCCCAGGCACAAAACCAAACTGCATCTCATCTAGTTTGACCCTTTCTCTAATTAGTTGTGCTAGAATCCTTTCTGCCACTTTCATAACCTGATCTATCAGTTTTATACCCCTATAATTGCTCCTCTCCAAAGCATCCCCTTTACCTTTGTAGCAATTTATGAGAATACTGCTGCACCAGTCTTTGGGTATGACACCACCATATATAGCATGATTGATTATGCGTGCAACCAGTTTAGTGCCTACGTCCCCTGATGCCTTCAGCATCTCAGCAACTATTCCCGATGGTCCGGCCGCCTTACCATTTTTCATTTCCCTAATCGCCTCTTGGACCCTATATTCGTCAATCTCAATAGCTGGTCCCTCTGTCGGATCTACCAAGGGTAATTTCTCTCTCTCCCATTCGTTCTCCACATTCATCAGTCTCTCATAATGACATTTCCAGGCCTCCTTTTTCTGGTCATTCGTGACACTAAGTACACCGGCATCATCCCGGACACATTTATCACCAACAACATCCTGATTTGCATTGACACACTGCCTTGCAATGTGGAACACCGCACGCCTCTGATCTTCCCGTCGCAGAACATTGGCAAACCTCCTACTCTCTGCCTCCCTGCGTGCTAAGTACACCTGACGTCTAGCTTCTCTCTTAGTGGCTGTATATTCTTCCCTACTCCCACCCTTATTCCAAGCCTTCCATGCTAGTCTTTTGTCTCTAATAGCCTTATCTACACTGCTGTTCCACCACCAGGTCACTCTCTGTCTGGTTGGAGCTCTGCTCCAGCCACAGGTTTCATCAGTAGCCTTCAGCAAGTTGTGACGTAAGAACTTCCAGTTATTATCTATGTCATACGTCTCTAAATCGTCTTCTTTTTCGTCATATACATCTTGAAGGGCTTTCCTAAATTTGAATTTTAGTGAAAGGTCTTTTAGCTTCCAGACCTTTCTTCTCCACACCTTCCTATATGTCTCATTCCATCTCTTGCTTACTGAGATATCACTAACAACTAACCTATGCTGTGGGGTACATTCTTCCCCAGGGTATGCCTTGGTATTAGACACTATCTGCCTGTCCCGCTGCCTAACTAGCAGGAAGTCAATCTGGCTTATGTGCTCACCAGATTTGTAGGTTATTAGGTGATTGGCAGGTTTCTGGAAGTTTGTGTTGCAAATAGTCAATGTACTTGCATCACAAAATTCAAGAAGTCTCACTCCTTCTTCATTTCTTGAACCGTAACCGTGCCCACCATGTACCCCAGTGTAACCATCCTGGAGCTGTCCAACATGACCATTGAAGTCTCCTGCTAGCATAACGATGTCTCCGTCCTCTGTCATTGTGGTTGTTTGCAAAAGTTGCTCATAAAAGCAGTCTTTCTCATCTTTGCCTAGGCCTGCTTGGGGAGCATAGACCGAGATGATTGTCAGTAGTCTCCTACCTACAACTAATCTAAGCTTAATTATTCGATTACTAACTCGAACTACCTCTATTGTCTTATTGATCCATTTCTCAGCCAGGAAAATGCCTACTCCCCCTAACCCATCATCCTTACCTACCCAGAATAGCTTATAGCTAAGACGCTTGCCTACGACTAGTCTCGCAGAGGCACCCCTCCATCTCACCTCTTGCACGCAGCACACATCCACCTGCCTTCTCTCCAGCATCTCCGCTATTTCAGCAGACCTACCTCCGAGAGTGCCAACATTAAGTGTTGCAACTCTGAGATGCGACGTCTTCATATTTTTCTATGCTGTTTTGTTGCTGTGCTGATAAGCTTTTTGGCATTGATACACTGGTTGGATGCCCTTCCTAACACCAGCGCCACTTTACAGCATGGACTGGGTGCTTTTATTTGTGCCACCAGCACTAGAGAGGATGTCTTACTAGACTCAAGGGCCCTCTCTACCCCTCCATTTTACAGCATGGTCATTAAAAAAAAAAAAAAAAAAAAAAGGAAACTTATTGACACGACTCACACACTAATACTCATGCATACAAACCACAACCACACATACCAACACTCATTCATGCATACAATCACGCACACCACTCACAAACATATATATATATATACATATATTACCGACAGTACTGATACAAAATCAAAATCAAAGTCAAAATCAAAATCAAAATCAAAATCGTCAAAATCACTATCATGTCAACTGTTGACCTTTCCCAGTCCAGTTCGGCTTGTATATAATAACAATAACAATAATAATTGTTTGTTTACGCTGGTAATGGCGGTGGTGGATGGTGTCAGTGTGGTGGTGGTGGATGGTATCAGCGTGGTGGTGGTGGATGGTCAGTGATGGTGGTGGCAGTTGTTGGTGCTGTAGTTGTTATTGTAGTTGTTACTGTTGTTGTTGTCCTTCATTTCACTGCTGCTGTTGCTGCAGACAATGGTGTTGATGCTGTTATTGCTGTCGCATATATACAAATACATACACACACATTCAACACAGACGATGGTGTTGTTGCTGTTGTTGTTGTTGGTGTTGCTGCTGTTGTTGTTGTAGTTGTTGCTGTGTTGAAATCTGGTCGCATCCACTGAGATATACATATACACACACATACACATATGTATATACACATACATACATCAAAAGAGAGTCAGCAGTATGTCAACAGGGGACAGGACAGCGACCTTAGAGTAATGTGGTGATGGTGGGGAGCGAGTGTAGGCGTTATTGTTAGTGTGGTGACGGGGGGGGGGGGGGGGGGTCAGTGAGATGTTACAAGTTCATAGATCACTTCTCTCTTTTCCTCTCTCTTCAAAATTTTGAATTGATGGCCTTTTGCAATGGCGGACAAGTATATATAATATATATATATGAAGCAAAGAAAAGAAAATTTTCACTGATATGAAAGATTTCCTGGTAGAAGTTCAGGTGTATTCAGTGATTGGTATCCAGTTTCGGGGTATCCAATTAGAAAATCCAACGAATCTTTAAGAGGGGTCCACGCAACCATTGATATATATATCTATATATGTAAAATGCAAGCAGAAATGACAACGAAAGATTTCCTGGTAGAAGTTCAGGTGTATTCAGTGTTGGTATCCAGTGTTAGGGTATCCAATTAGAAAATCCAACGAATTTTTGAGAGGGGTCCACGCAAGCATATATATAGATATATGCAAAATGCAAGCAGAAATAACAACACATATACTAATGAACATACATTAAACACAGAGGGACTGTAAATGATAATAGCAATATCTAGATATAAATATATAAATGTACATATCTCTATTGGTCTCATAAATTTTAAATTTTCTCTTTCCTCTTGTGTGTGTGTAGCAACACGTGGTTGTGTGTTGCTGCTGACTCTAGCAGAGCCCAAGAAAACACGTCTTGCCCTAACAGATGCTGCTCCCTATATATCCTATATATTATTTTTATTAGTCATTTTGTTATGCTACTGAGCAACTCTGTTTTCTCTAATATTTAAAATATGTAATATAGTGAATTAAAAAAAATATCAATCATATTACATATGCGAGATCCTATTGCATTTTTATTTAGTAGGCTGAACGTTCCTTTGAAATATTTCCCTAAGCCATATTGTTCATACTCATAAACAATGTCTCTACATTTCTTCAATTTCTACACATATCACATATATACATATTGATCACTATTAGTCTTGCCAACTGAGTAAAATACGCATCACTTCGGTCTAAAATTAAAACACGTATTGCTTTCATCAGTTAATTTATAGACCAGATGCACTTCAATCTTCATTGTCCATATTATCCTATGAAGTTATCTCCCCTGCATGCTTCATGGCTAATGTCAGTAAAGCGACGTATCCCTTTCTTAAAATTAACAGTAATTTTCACTAGCTTACCCTGAATTTCTTTTAGATTTCGTGTATTTACTCTGTATTTTATTTTCATAAGAGTGGGAAAGTGCTGGAGTTTACAGAAAATATTGACTGCTATAATTTTTATAATATTTAGTTTAACTCTTTGGAGACAAAGCTTAATGTTGTTTCTACACTAAAGAACGCGGAACCATTTTTACAAGATATAAAAAGGATAAAAGCATTACTTAGAATCTTAAAAAATATATATGAACCTTAATATAAAAAAAGTACAGATATTCATAAAGAGATTGGTCCTGTCTTTAACACTGAAAGAATATCTAATTGTTTCTTGTTTCGTGTATAATACATCACACTCACGAGTTGAGTTTCCTCAATCCAATGAACAGTACTCTTTCCATTTGTCTCTATCTAGGATTATCACTCCAAGATCAGTTAAATTTCCCCTCGTGTCAGCACATAGCATATCCAGATACTTTGTTGCAGGGTGACCTCTACTGCTATGACTGTACACAGGCTTCCATAAAAGAACACTGCTGACACACACTCGTTTTTTGCCCTGTAACAATGTCCTGCAAAACGTATCTTTCTTAGATTAACAATATCTGACGCGGGAGGACTATCCAGATACAGTTCTCCATCTGTGAATCTCTGTCGCCAGGATATATTGAAAGAGTGTCCCAGGAGTCTCATGTAACATCCATTTATTCTTTTTTCAAGGTTTTTATTAATACATAAAGAGATACATACACATGGTATTGTATTATCTTCTAGGATATACTCAATTATTCTAAACAATGTTTTACAGGGTAGAGGGCTACTAATGAAATGCACTGTGTTTGAATTAATTAAGATTTTGGAGGGGTTTACTATAATTATTTCATTTAGGTAGCATTTTAATATAACTTAACAAAAGATTCATTTATCAAATTATGTTTGAAGATTTTAATTTAAATAGGAACACTTTAAAATGGGTGGTTTTGTTTCATAGAATCAGAAACAGATTTTGGCAGGTTGGTGTCAAAAGGTTTAAACAATTAAATTAATTAGAATTAATAAATAACAGGTACTTACCATCTAAAAGGCAGTTGATGATCATATAAATACAAGGATGAGGAAAATTAGACTGGTCTTTAGAAACTCCATGCACTGATATTGCTGGATATTCAATGGAAAAACCTTTGTTATCTTCATAGCCAACCCATGAAAGACGACTAAAAAATAAATAATACAAGAATTTGTTATCTAAATAGCCAATTAGAGAAACGTTTGGTTTAGTATATTAAGTCTATTTACTGGCTAAATTAATTATTAGATAGAAGGCAACGAATTGGCAGAGTCTTTAGGGCATCAGATTAAAAATACCTCAGTATTTGTTCTGATTCACTGTGCTCTGCATTTAAATCCCATCAAGGTCCATTTTGCCTTTCATCCTTTCAAGATCACTAAATGAAGCACCAGTCCAATATTGGGATTGATTCTTCCTGACTGTTTCTTTCTCTGGAAGCCTCGTGAGCTGGAATGGCTCTTCCAGCGCATTTCCCTCACCATCCCCGAGAGAAACGCCTTCACTATTCTGTCCGCCAGGGCTTCCAGCGTGTGGGCCCCTATTTGCTCATAATAGTAAGAGATGGGGAGAGCTGGAGAGACGGGGGAGTTTGGTTCCTTTGTGTTTGGACTTGGTGTATATGTATATATTTCACAGACATACTCAAAATGCTATACTGGCTATGTTATGCCCCGGAGAGAAATGAGCTCCACCAAGTTTTAAATGCCCAATGTCATGTGTCACAATAGCACTCATATGATTCCATCAGGAGTTAAGGACGCTTTATGTAATATTAGATGTATAGTTTTCTGTGAGATTCTTAGAACTAATGTAGCACAAGCGGGACAATGAATATACAAATTAGAAACATTTTTTAAAGAAAATTACTTAAACAAAGGAGGAATGGTAGTTTATGTGACTCTTAGCAAAATGCTTAAAATTGATGGGAGGAAGTTATTCTGGAGATCTGATGTTGCTAAGTTATCCCAGTGCCTCAATATTACAGTCATCTGGAGTAATGATGTGTTTTGAATTACCTCTACATTTTTTAGAGGGAAACACCAGGTATTCTGTTGTAGTATGTAATTAAGGGAAAGGTGGTAGTGCTGATGCCTTGTAAAAAAAGCACCCAGCCCACCTTGTCAGCAGGTGGTGCCAGACTCATGATAAAATGTTCCCAGTACATGCTGTAAAGTGATTGGTGTTAACCATCTGTAGAAATGAAGCCAAAAATAGAGCCAGTGAGCAGAATGTAATCACCTGACTAGTCTGGTCTCAGTATGTGACAACCCATCTAAACCATGCAAGCATGAAAAATGGACGTTAAATGGTGATGTTGATGATGTGAGCCTTTTTTTTTCTTTTTTGATTGATTTTTACTGTTATTGTCCATTTGCTTTGTTGATTGTATGTGAATAACAGTTTACAGTGTCAGAATATATTATGGTATTTGTTCCAGCTTTTAGTGCTCGGAGTTCAAATACCATTGAGGTCAACTTTGTCTTTCATCCTTTTGGTGTAACAATGCATGGCAGTGCATTAGTGGAATAGAGAGCCAGGGGTAATCACACGACCTCAGGATTATGAAAGATGCAATGGGTGCATGTAGATTGTGGTCACTTGCAACAGTTGTTAAACAAGAATGATGATATATGAGTTAACCCGTTTGGAATAATTTGTACAAGACATCCTAATGAATCATGTCAACAAGAAAGCATCTTTGCAGTCACACAACCTCCTGAAATTGTAGTTAGTTAAATTTCGCTTATATTAAACCATACTGGCTTTAAAGGGAAGATTCATTTGTGCCTGATATATATGACGAAACGGTTATGTCTAGAATACCTTTGATTAGAGATAGGTCTCCTATATCAAACTGACCTAGGGTTAAACATTGCCTGTCTAGACTATCACTAAAACTATAACGACTTGTTTAGATGTCGTTATGTGAAGTTAGTTGTATGAAACTTCATTGAGAAAACGAAATGCAGATACTGCTGTCCGGGAGTCTGTTCAGTTATCTAGAGAGTTCACATGATTGATGGATGTCGCCACATATTTCTTTTATCTCGGTATGATGTATTTTTGTAATAGGAGAATTGCATAATTGATTAGATAAAAAAACTGTCAGTTTATTACTAACACCACTGGCCGCAAAATCAAAAGTAAATAAAAGTAGAAACAAAAATAAAATATAAACACGAAAGAAACAACAAATACTTCAAATGTATATATATATAAGTATAAAATATATATGTAACGAACATAATAATTGTTTCTACTTTTGGCACAAGGCCAGCAATTATCCCAGTGTATTACTGGTACTTTATTTTATCGACCCCGTAAGGATGAAAGGCAAAGTAACGAATATAATAATGTTTGATTTAATATCGTTAACGACTTCACCAGATTGTTATAAGAGACAAAACAAGAAATCCTGCATGTAACTCCCAAAAAGGACATCTGTGGCACCGTGCATACTGGACCAAACAATACTATCTTTGTTAAATATATAAATATACATATTTGAAACAGTTTATTTCTTCAAACATTTTTACGACGTCTATGTTTGTATTGTATTCTGTTATTCTAGTTTCTGTTAATATTTACTTTTGAGTTTACGATCGAAAGATGAACGATAATACTGATAATTGTTTTATTAACACCAGAGGTTGTTAAATCAAAAGTAAATGGGGTTTGAACCGAGAAACACGTGGTTGCGAAGCAGACAGAAATTGTCAAATACCTGAAGAGATTATTATATAAATACCTTTATAGCAAATCAGTGTCTCTAAATATACGTCTATTAACCTATGTAAATTTCTAAGGTAAAAGTGGAGGGAAAAATTACATAAAAATACGTTCACTTCTACCGACGTTATACTATTTAACTTGTCAATGTCTCATTATTATAGTTTATTAATTGGAACAACTCAAATTTTTTTTAAATAAAACTACTACAAAAACTGTTGGAAACTATCAAAACAAAACCAAGTATTTTAAGAGAATTGAACACGAGGTTTAACTATTTCGGTAACGTAAATCGGAATCGAGTTTCAAGATGGAACTATGAGAACACACACACAACCAAATTATCCAATATGTTTATAAAGGAGAGAAAAATTGGGTGCATAATTATATATGTGAAAACAACGCCATATAATAAAAGCGATTTTACATATAAACTATTGTATATTTAATATACCTTTCAGCGACATATAGTTTACCTAATCCAAGAGTTTTTTTCTGAACGTAGACTTCCACATCAGGCTGTTCACAATGAATGCCTTCATTTGGTGGAGGGAAATTGGTGAGTTTCACCATGATTTATAGGTTTCTCTGTTAACGTTTTTTCACTTTTTTTCGGTGGTCGTTTTTACCTTTTAAATAAATAACAAGACCTCTCTGCTAATGAAGACAAAACAGGAATGACGAATTAAACGCCATCAAGCGACGAAACTGCGTGTTAGTTTCATATGACTTTAGGGTTATCTCCCTTGAACAAACTACATAAATTCTTTAAAGACAGTTTAAGTTAAATATTTCTAATCTTATTTTTCAACAGATAATATTGTAAGTAAACTTGGTCATTGAAATATTTCACATCACTTCCACTATACAAATGTATCTATTTTATTGTTGCTTCATGGTCCCAGCGGACAGGTTGGGGAATATGCTATTCAGGAGGATAACAAGAGAGATGTGCTAAAAGAGTCAGTCCAACTCATGCGGCTCGTTCTCGCAAGTAAGGAAATAGTTTGGAAGCCCAGGATGCTAGGTGTTTCCACTATTAATGATTCGATGAAAAACCTATTAGAGAGTGACCGGTACTTCGATAGCTTACGATCTTTAACATCATGATAACCGGAGCCCAAAACCGTCTAGTGTAAAACTGCAATAGCATTTGTGCTGCTTGCAGACCGAGCCTCAGCGAACCACCAGTACAGAGCCAGTCGCTATCTAGCTGAGTACCAGTTGACCACTAGACAGGGAAGCAGATGCACAAGGCTGTCCGTGACTTTTTCGTGCTGGATGGTGTCACATTTGTGTTGGACAGGTAGAACGTCCGCAAGATAATGATTTAGAGAAGATTCGAGAGCTTCTGATAAAGTGTTCCTAAATTCGGCAGTACAGCTTCTTGTGTATTTAGTTATAATTATTTTACCTTTGATTGGTCTTGATCAAACAAGCCAATTTCACATAGGTTTGTGTCTAGGTAGGAACCAAATATCAATTTCTCCTTATGGAGGACAATACAGTGCAGACCTGCCAATTCTGCCTGTCCGATGGGGAGATCTCCCACCCACTTTGGGGTGGGTGAGAGATGTCTTCTCTTGTTAAAATGGGTATAGTTTTCATTCTGTAAAATCTCCCCATTTTGCCTCATTTCTCCTCATTTTGGGACACTTTTTTTCATGGTTCTCCTTGTTTGGATTTTTAGAGGTTGGCAGGTTTGACAGTGTAGAGTGTGCAGTTTGATAGCCCAGGCCCCACAGTCTTTGTGCAGCCTGTTTATGTATGTGATAATCTTAGTAGATGTGTGAACAATGTAGACTTGGAAGGAGTGTGATAGTTCTTGTTCCTTTATACTTATCATTTATTGATGGTGTGCATCCTATCGAAATTTAAGACTAATGAAGTTATTGATACTGATGTTAGTTGTAGAAGTATGTTTTTCTGTTGTTTTCTTTTCATGCTTATTGAGTCAGACAGCTTGATCTGCTAGAATTAGCAATCAAATCTCCAGCAATCCACATGCTACTGTGTTTTTAAAAAAAAGAAAGAAATCAATGATAAGAGAGTGTTAGATCACATTGGGGTATGGCGGTATATTTAATACAAAGAAAGAAATTAGATAGTTCAGTTCCTAAATGTAGTACAAGACAGTTTGTGCTGGTTGCCATTGAGACCTCCGGCTTCCTCAATCCCTAGATTGTCTCTTTTCTCCACCAAATTGAGATAAGAGTACCATGCATGAAAAAGGAATCCTGTGAGGTGGATTGTCTGATGCAGCAGGTATTGCTGGCAACACTTTCACCATCTTCTCCATGGGGTGTAGCAGATGCATATCATGCCCCTTTTTGTCATTATGGTATTAAAATATACAGGGTGTTTTGAAAATATTCATCTGATTTTATTTACAGTGTTTACAAATGCTCAATATGTAAATAACTTTACAAAATTTAAAAAAAGAATAAAATTCAGATATTATACTAGATACTGCATAATTATATGGTTATTTGTTTAAAAAATATAGCCTTTTTGATACACCTTGTATATATGTAGCAGTAATTTGAACTTTTGGTAATGTCAGATTGACTACATGCTGACCTTTATAGCAACATGGATGTTCAGTTTTTCTTTGTCTCAGACTGATGCCAGTTAGCCTAGAGACAGAACTCAACTAGATATTTTTTGAGATTACATTTTGTGAGGACAAAGGCTGCTCCCAGTCAATCGGACAGTTGCAGAGTTACTACTGACCAGCTAAGATGTAGTGGTCGGCTGTCACACACAGAACCCTTTGGGTCTCTCTCTCTTGGTCTCTCTTGCTGTCAAGCTAACAAAATTTGTTACATCGACAGAAGTTTGGTAAATACATTTTTTAATAATTGTTTCTACGTTAGGCACAAGGCCAGCAATTACCCAGTGCATTACTGGTACTTTATTTTATTGACCCCGTAAGGATGAAAGGCAAAGTTAACCTCGGCGAGATTTGAACTCAGAATGGCAAGGGCCGTAACTCTATACGTCAAAGCATGGCGTCCAACCCTCTCCCAATACTGCCAATCCACCGCCCTACATTTTTTAATAATACCAGCAAACACGCATACATATCATACCTGATACACAACATCACACAATTCAACTGTGTTTATTTGTTCTTCATGTATTGTCATATAACTCCAACGAAAGTTATATTTAATAAGTTAGTAACATAGCGGCTTTGTGTTATTGTGTCAATAAATTTTATTTTTGAATCACTTACCTAAGGTAAGTGATTCATTATAATAAACACCTACTCACTTACTTGCACACCTGTATTTCTCTGGTCACACTGTATCAGACATACCGATCTTCTTTTGCCTACATTCTACACCAGTGGTCGCCAACCTTACGGACCTCACGGACCACTAAATTCATAATTTTTAATCCCACGGACCACTAATAGGAATTTTTTAAAAAAGATGAATACCTTTGTAAAATAATGACCGGAGAACTTCCATTTTATTAATATGAAATGCACCTATTAAAATATTTTTTAGTGGGAGTTACAAATTATATTTTACCCGAATATTATTTTTGTCTTATTATTAATAAAACATAAAAATTGCAAATAATGTCCAAATTTTTCTGTGGACCACCAAAATCTTCTCTTGGACCACTGGTTGGCAACCGCTGTTCTACACCACATTGACCACACATGTGAGTACACACAACTGAATCAACATCACAATGCACCAACCCATCCCATTTCAGCATACTACATGCTGTAAAAGCAGCTGCTATATATATAGCTGCTAAATAATTTGGAAAACTGGGAAAATTCCATCAATATGGCAAAATCAATTCAGTTTTTAAATAAAAAAAGTAATGATGTCAGAAATTATGTAATTATCTGTTTGTTTTTTTTTATTGTTACTGTGGAATTTAAAATGTCTGAGCTGATAGGAGTATTAGTCTTCCAGCTTAAGAATTGATTGATTCTTATACCATCACTGATGTGTCTATAACCAAAATACAACCCCCTTTTGACTCAATCCATTTATCTGTAGCTTTGTTGAATACAGCTCTCTGTTGTAATCATCATTTGTACGTCCACTTTTCCATGCTAGCATGGGTTGGATAGGATGGTTTGACAATGTTTTACAGTCAGATGCTCTTCCTTTTTAGTTGCATCTTAGAACATACATGAATATGGTGTACATATACTAAAAACTTAGAACATACATGAATATGGTGTACATATACTATACTGTATTGTATAATTGAGGAATGCTTTGTTAAATTACAGTGCTTACTTCACACTCCACTGTAGTCCTGATGAAGATGACAAGAAGCAGCTCTAATGCTTAATCTCAAAAGTACAGTGGGTAACTATAAATACTCACTAGAATCAATATTTGAACATTTTCTGATCTTCTATGCTACCCCTAAGATCTAACAGGGTTGCAGAACTAATAAGATACAAAATAATAACTAATACATATATCACCTCATCTCATCTTTATATATTATGCAGAATGCATATTATATGAAATCTATCTTCACATTTCACCCCACAACTACACAGTTGTCATTATTTACTAGTGCCAGCAGGTATTGCTGTGGTGGATTGGCAGTATCGGTAGAGGGTCGGACGCTATGCTTTGCAGCAAAGAGTTACGGACCTTTATGGTCTGAGTTCAGATCCCGCCGAGGTTAACTTTGCCTTTCATCCTTACGGGGTCAATAAAATAAAGTACCAGTAATACACTGGGATAATTGCTGGCCTTGTGCCAAAAAAGTAGAAACAATTATTAAAAAGGCGGTGAATTGGCAGTATCGGTAGAGGGTTGGATGCCATGCTTTCTAGCATAGTTACGTCCCTTTATGGCCTGAATTCAAATCCCGCCAAGGTTAACTTTGCCTTTCATCCTTACGGGGCCGATAAAATAAAGTACCAGCAATGTACTGAGTAATTGATGGCCTTGTGCCTAAAGTAGAAACAATTATTTACTAGTGACACTAGGCTATTTATACTATTCCAAAAGATATCTTCAAATTTACTAGTTGTTGTAAGTAGTTGTCCTTCATGTGGAACACATGAAAGATCATGTTACTACTGCTAATAAGGATTACCTAGGATTTGGCAAATTTGTTTTTAGAGAAGTGAATTGTATTCTTCAACTGAATTAACTCCAATAGATAACTAGGTCCTTAATTATCGAGAGTTGAACAGGGAACTGGGGTCACAAATTTAGGAGGCTATAACAATATATGAAAAAAAAATTGATTCAATGTAAATTGAAAACACTTCGCAGAGTGATGTTACTAAAACTTAAACAGTTCAACATTCTGCTAATTCAGCCCATTGGCCACAGCATGGTCAAATTGTTCAGAAGTTCACTTTGTTATCATAACTGTCTGTGTTCAATCCCCTGGTGGGGTATCTTGGGTGTCAATTATCACAGCCTTGGTAGACCTAATCTTTGTGAATGAAATTGAATAGAAGGAAACTGTTTGGAAGCTGATTGGATGGACTGTACTTGTAATTGAAAGGGACCACCTTGTCACACAGTGTCACACTGAATCTCCCTCAAAATCATATTAAGGGTACACCTGTCTGTGAGATTCTCAGCCACTTGCACATTAACTTCATAAGCAGACCATTCCATTGTTTGAACAACTGGACCCACTCATTATTGAAGTCAACAGAGGTCCATGGTCCATTCCATAATGTTTCGGTCTTCTTTTACCAATCTACAACACCAATGATGATGACTTCACTTGTAATAATTTCTAAAACAGAATCACCAATGTATTTTGGTGGGGGTTGGGTGTTACAGGGGATTGACTGCAACATAACTTGTCTTAATAAAATTTAACAATGGTGCCACGTAAGCAGAAAAAAAAACACCCCAAAAGTGCAATTTGGGAAACTACAGCGGTTCGACTTGCCAGGAAAGAACGTCGGAACGCTGAACGGGAATATAAACTGCATAAATCAGATGCCAACAGAAAAAAACAGAATAAATCTTCCAACCATCTCAAGCAAGTGACAAAAAAGGCAATGCTTGAATTTGAACAGTGCATAGCAACCAATCCTGACAGTAAGGTGTTCTGGAAATATGTTCATTCAAAGCAGAGACCTCACTCTCCAGTTGGTCCTCTTCGCAATCCCCACACAAGCCAGATCACTGACGATCCCAAAGAATGCGCAGAACTCATTGCTGAGTGCTATGCAAGCATTTTTACTGTTGAAAACCAGAATGTACCATCTCCACCATCTCTAACATCAAATTCCATAACAACTATGGAATTTACACCTGCAATGTTGCGACGTCGCCTTAAGAATAAGCACAACTATGCCTCCCCTGGTCTTGATGGTGTTACATACCTGCTTCTCAAACATGGCGGGTACTTCTTTTTGCACCAGCTTTCTTTCTTCTATCAATACTGTCTCAACAATGGTGCTACTCCGGAGCAGTGGAAAACTGCCAGGGTCATTCCCCTGTTCAAAAAGGGTGACCGCATGTCACCTGTCAACTATCATCCAGTCAGTCTTACTAGCTGTATTGCCAAACTGATGGAATCCTGTGTCAGAGAAAAACTTTGAAACTTCTGGAGCTCTCACAGCCTCATCCGGCCCTCGCAGTTTGGATTTATCCCTAACTCCAGCTGCTGTGATCAGCTTATCGAGTTCCTTGAAGACATTACCCGGATCACTGACAGTGGCTCATTGGTGGATGTTGTTTACCTTGACTTTGCTAAGACTTTTAATTCTGTGCCACACAAAAGACTTATGGCAAAACTCTCTGCAATGGGTGTGAGGGATGATCTTTTCGACTGGTTGAAATCCTTCATTCTCAGCCGAAAAGAGGTAGTCATGGTTCTAGGACAGCATTCTTCACCATATGAGATGTCATCTGGTGTACCACAGGGATCTGTCCTTGGTCCCCTTTTGTTTGTGGCATATATTAATGACATAGATGCCAACTTAAAGAATGCCACAGTACTGAAATATGCAGATGACATAAAGCTGTACCTTGAAATCAAAAGGACTGATCCTGAAATCTACAACTCTTTCCTACAATCAGACCTGGACACAATGCAGCAATGGATCACAGACTGGCAACTGAAGCTGGCTGTGGACTAGTGTACCACCTTGTATTTTGGTAGGAAAAATCCAGCGTCCACATACTCCCTCCATAAAACTGATATCAAGAAGTCCTCTTGTGAACGTGACCTGGGCATTACTGTCAGCAGCGATTTGCGTTGGACAAAGCATGTCTCTAAGATTGTCAAGAAGGCCGAGGGTGTCTTGGCATCACTCAGCAAGACCTTTGTTAGCCGTTCTCCAGCCATCTATTTAAAGCTGTATATAGCTATGGTACGACCACACTTGGAATTCGCATCATCAGTCTGGAACCCCTATCTTGCTCAGAACATTGACCTGGAAACTGTTCAGAGACGTGCAACCAAGCGCATACCCTACATCAGACACCTACCATACTCTGAACGCCTTGCTTCCCTGGGCATGGATTCATTGAAGCTCCGACGTCTGGCAATGGACTTGGTAAACACCCACAAAGTTATTAACCATCTCGCCAACAACCCTGAGCACCTTTTTGATCTCCATGTGTCTAACACATGTGGACATGCCTACAAAATCAGAAAACAGCACAGCTCCCATGACTTTCGGAAACATTTTTTCACGCTCAGAGTTGCTGAAGCATGGAACAAACTGCCTGCGTCAGTTGTTAGCTGCTGAGACACTGCATCCTTTAAAACCCTCATGCTTCCCGAAATTCGCCAAAATTACACCTGATGTACCCCTTCCATACACATGCACACGTGTATATCATGACTCATGCACTGTTCATTTTCCTGACGTTTGTACATTACCCTATGTACTATACATACACTTTTTGATGAGTTGTAGTGCACCTGAGCACTGTACACAATATTTAATTATTATTATTATTATTATTATTATTATTATTATAATTATATATATATAAAAATAACTTACTAGAGGCGACATGAGGTCTGTGGCTGGAGTAAGACCACAAGCAGGAGGAGAGTGACTTGGTGGTGGAACAATAAGGTAGATGAGGCAAGAGACAGGCATGGAAAGAATGGAAGAATGGGGGGAGCAGGGTACATTACATAGAGACCAAGAGGGAAGCTAGGCGACAAGTATACTTAGCTAGGAGGGAAGCAGAGGATAGAAAATTCAAGCATGTTTTGCAACGTGAGGACCAGAAACAGGAGGTGTTCAAGATTGCGAGGCAGTGTGTCAGAGCGAGTTGTGATGTCATTGGAGAGAAGTGTATCCGGAATGATAAAGGTGAGCTTGCCCTCACAAGTGCTGAGAAGAAAGATGCATGGAAGAGTCATTATGATAGATTACTAAATGAGGAGAATGCATGGGAAGAAGACCCTATAGAGGGGCCAGCAGTACAAGTCAGCAGCAGCATAATAAGTAAGGCAATCAAAGATATGAAGATGGGGAAGGCAACCGGTCCATCGGGTATAGCTGCCGAGATGCTGAAGGCATCTGGCTCTGTAGGTCACACTATAACCACACGTATTGTTAACCAGGTAATACTAGGTGTCATACCAAAAGATTGGTGCAGTAGCATCATTGTCAACTGCAACAAAGGTAAAGGTGATGCACTCGATAGAGGAAACTATAGAGGTATAAAGCTGATGGACCAGGTCATAAAAGTAACAGAAAGAGTTATAGTACAGTTGATTAGGGACCGGATGAAACTAGATGAAATGCAATTTGGGGTTGTACCAGGAAGAGGCACCACTGATGCCCTCTTCCTTGTAAGGCAGTTACAGGAAAAGTACCTAGCTAAAAGTAAGCCACTCTACCTGGCATTCGTCGAGAAAGCCTTTGACAGAGTTCCGCGTGTTGTAATCTGGTGGGCTCTTAGAAAACTAGGAGTAGATGAATGGCTTGTGAAAGCTGTACAAGCCATGTATAGGGGAGCAGTCAGCAAAGTTAGGATTAGCAATGAGTATAGCGAGGAATTTAGCGTACAGGTTGGGGTCCACCAGGGCTCTGTTCTTAGCCCTCTCCTGTTCATCATAGTCCTGCAGGCAATAACGGAGGAGTTTAAGACCGGATGCCCATGGGAACTCCTGTATGCTGATGACCTCGCAATTATAGCTGAATCTATGGTAGAACTAGAGAATAAATTCCAAACTTGGAAGCAGGGACTAGAAAGAAAGGGTCTCAAAGTCAACATGACAAAGACTAAGGTCCTTGTAAGTAGATGAGAAAACAGAACCCAGATCCCCTCAGGGAAATGGCCTTGCTCAGTATGTAGGAAAGGTGTAGGTAGGAACTCCATTCTCTTCCCCAAATGCAAACGATGGGTACACAAGAGATGTAGTGGGATCTCAGGAAGCTTAATTAAGAATGTAGGCTTCACATGCAGCAGCTGTACTGGGACAGCAAGTAGCAAACAGCCACAGAAAACAAGTACCACCAATCTCTGGGAGGGCTCTGTAGAAACAGTAGACAGCTTCTGCTACCTAGGTGACTGAATTAGCAGCGGAGGTGGGTGTTCAGAAAGTACAATAACTAGGGTAAGAATGGGATGGAAGAAGTTTAGGGAACTGCTAGCTGCAAAAGGCTTCTCCCTCAAAATGAAAGGCAGACTGTATGATGCGTGTATCCGAATAGCGATGTTGCATGGTAGTGAGACCTGGGCGCTGAAGGTGGAAGACTTACGTAGATTAGAGAGAAACGAAGCCTGCATGCTCCGATGGATGTGTAATAGTAATATACGCGAACGACAAAGCATAAATGAATTGAGAGAGAGACTGAGCATAAGAGGAATCAAATGCTGTGTGCAGGAGAGGCGGTTGCGTTGGTATGGACATGTGATGCGTATGAAGGATGACAGCTGCATAAAAAGGTGCAGAGCACTAGAAGTTGATGGAAACCGCGGAGTGAGGAGACCCAAGATGACCTGGGATGAGGTGATAAAAGCCGACCTTACCCAATTACACCTCTCAAAGGCGATGACACACAACAGTGACCTCTGGCGTCACGCAGTAATACAGAGTACCCGACCTCCCATGGGTACAAGCTGAAGCATATAGACAATATGCCCCCACACCCTCCCACTGCAAGGTGGTCGTGGAGGTGCCACGGCAAAAAAGCACCCAGCCTACACTGTAAAGTGGATGTGTAGGCGCCACGAAAAAGCACCCAGCACTCACTGTAAATGAGGTTGGTGTTAGGAAGGGCATCCTGCTGTAGAAATCAAGCCAAATCAGTTCCTGTATGAGCAAGGCATGGTCAGCCGACCAGACACTGCCCACAACAGGACAACCCGTCTAACCCATGCTAGCGTGGAAGAACGGATGTAAAACGGTGGTGATGATGATGATGATGATGATGATGATAAAGAGGCACATGGCTTAGTGGTTAGAGCATTGGCCTTGAAATCGAAAGGTTGTGAGTTCAATTCTCAGACTGGGTGATGTGTTGTTTCCTTGAGCAAGACCCTTTATTTCACATTGCTCCAGTTTACTCAGCTGCAGAAATGAGATGATAAGGACTGGGGTCCCTATCATTCCACTGCAAAGTGGACGTGGAGGTGCCACGGCAAAAAAGCACCCAGCCCACACTGTAAAGTGGATGTGTAGGCACCACGGAATAAAAGCACCCAGCACTCACTGTAAATGAGGTTGGTGTTAGGAAGGGCATCCAGCTGTAGAAATCAAGCCAGAACCAGTTCCCGTCCCACCCTTGCAAGCAGGGAAAAAGCGGACGTAAAATGAAATGATGATGCTGATGATGATGATATATATGTGTGTATATATATACATATATAATATATATATATATATATATGTGTATATATATATACATATATATATAAATATAAATCTATATATACATATATATATATGCGTGTGTGTGTGTGTATATATATATATATATTGTATATATACATTTATATATATATGTATATATACATTAAATGTAATCTGAGTTTTTCGAATATTAATAATAACATTCGATTTGTTTGCAATTATGCAAACAAGCCTCATTTTTATAGCCATGTTAGTAGAATGAACTAATGTTTCTGGGTATCATCAGTGGGTCTGCTAATATGCAGATCTGACTGATCAGCCAGTCTGCTAATATGCAAATCAGGCTGATCAATCACTGTATATTTCACTAGCTCTGACAGTTAGCAGGTGAACAGTGAGCTGTACTGATGAAGGGTGATACCCAGAAACATTAGTGTCTGCAGTTCTGTTTACATGCCAACACAAGAGCAAGAATGAAGAGTTCATTCTACTGACATGGCTATAAAAATGGTTTGTTTGCATAATTGCAAACGAATCAAATGTTAATATTAATATTCGAAAAACTTAGATTTCATTTATTGTATTCAGCTATGTAGAGCGAAAATTTTCCTATTTTATATATACATTTATATATATATATATGTGTGTATGTTAACCAAGTTAACCAAGTAATACAGAATGGGGTCATACCAAAAGACTGGCATAGCAGCCTCATCATTAACTGCTACAAGGGTAAAGAGGATGCTCTAGATAGGGGAAACTATAGAAGCATAAAGTTAGTTGACCAGGTCATGAAGATCACAGAAAGAGTTATAGCGCAACTAATCAGAGAGCGAATTGATCTAGATGAAATGCAGTTTTGGTTTGTGTCGGGTAAAAGTACCACAAGCGCTCTTTTCTTTGTACGACAACTACAGGAGAAGTACCTAGCTAAAAGTAAACCCCTCTACTTAGCTTTAGTAGACCTGGAAAAAGCCTTTGACAGAGTCCTCCGCTCCATTATCTGGTGGGCTCTTAGAAAACTAGGTGTAGATGAATGGCTTGTGAGATCTATACAAGCTATGTATAAAGAAACAGTCAGTAAGGTTAGAATTAACAATGAATATTGTGAAGAATTTAGTGTAGAAGTTTGTGTTCATCAATGCTCTGTCCTTAGCCCCTCCTATTTATTATTGCCCTTCAGGCTATAACAGAGGAGTTTAAGACCGGCTCCCCATGGGAACTCCTATACGCAGATGATCTAACGCTCATAGCTGAATCTATGGCTGAACTAGAGAAGAAATTCCAAACATGGAAGCATGACCTAGAATCAAAAGGCCTTAAAGTTAACTTGTCTAAGACTAAAGTCCTAATTTGTAGAAAGTAAAATAGGGCACAGGTGCCCTTAGGGAAATGGCCATGCTCAGTGTGTAGGAAAGGAGTAGGCAGAAATTCCATTTTATGTCTCAAATGCAAACTATGTGTACATAAAAGATGTAGTGGGATCACAGGTAAACTATCTAAGAACGTAGATTTTATATGTGGCCGGTGCTCTGGTGCAATAAGTAGCAAGTGCCCACAGCATACTAGTTCCTTCTATTGCCCAGATGGTTCTATAGAAATAGTGGACACTTTCCGTTACCTGGGTGACAAAATCAGCAGTGGTGGAGGGTACAGTAGCCAGAGTCAGAACGGGATGAAAAAAGTTCAGAGAGCTTATACCGCTGTTGGCCACAAAAGGTTTCTCTCTAAAAATGAAAGGCAGATTGTATGATGCCTGTATACGAACACCAATGTTACATGGCAGTGAGACATGGGCATTGCGTGCAGAGGACCTGCGCAGACTGGAAAGGAACGAAGTATGCATGCTCCGTTGGATGTGTAATAGTAATATACGTGAACGGCAAAGCATAAATGAACTTAGAGAAATTATGAATAAGAGGGATCAGATGCTGTTTACTTGAAAGAAGACTATGTTGGTATGGTCACGTGATGTGCATGAAAGACAACAGCTGTATAAAAAAGTGCAGGGCGATCAAAATTGATGGTAGTTACGCAGTAGGTAGACCCAGAAAAACCTGGGACGATTTGATAAATTCTGCCCTTACACACTTGCACCTCTCTAAGACAATGTCACTGGACTGAGATCTTTGGTGCTACACAGTAATACAGAAGACCTGCCTTGCCCATGTACAAAGCGAAACCTACAGTCTGTAGGCACCTCTTAACCAAATATACACCCCAGCAATTACCCAGTATATTACTGGTACTTTATTTTATCGACCCCCGTATGGATGAAAGACAAAGTTAACAAATAAATGAGATAATGAGATTGAGAGCGAGATCATGTAGGTGTTACGACAAAAAAACAGTCCACGCTGTAATGTGGTCATGTAGGTAACACAGTAAAAAGTTAAAGTTCCCAGTTCCACACTGTAAATGTCATTGGTGTTAGGAAGGGTATCCAGCCATAGAAAACCTGCCAGATAGTCCTATATGAGCGAGACACGGTCACCCAACCAACCTTGCCTCAAGTGGGACAACTTCCGTCTAACCCATGCTAGCATTGAACATAGATGTTAAACGAAGATGATGATGATGATGATGTATACATTTATATATATATCTATATTATAAAGCTGATGGCCGTATGTATGTAACAAACATTTCGCCAAATGGCTGGAACAAACAGCACTAAATTTGCACCATAAATGTAACTTTTTCCAAGTAAGAAAGTGAGGGTTTTTTTGTCTTCTAAATTTCCTTAGAAGATTAAAGATATTTTATCGTTTATTTAAATATCCACTTCTTTAAAATTTTCAAATGTCAACACTTCCGGTTATACGACATTCTTCTCTCTTTCTTAGTCTGTCCTTTTAGATAGATACATAGCTATAATGTCGCGCCCTTATAATATGTCTTTGTATGTCTGGCTGTCTGCATTAGATGCATAGCTATAACGTCGCATGCTCATAATATCTGTCTGGCTGCCTGTCTGCATTAACTTTGCTTCTAACCAACTTTTAATTAATTCAAAGCAAAGATACCGCACACCCTCTTAATAATTAATTATATATATATATATATATATATATATATATATATATATATATATATATATATATATATATAATTAGTAATAATAATAAATGTGAAGATCAAATCCAAAGAGGGCTCGATAAGGATAAATATATATAAAATATATAAGAACCCTAGAGCAAATATTGTTCTCATTGCTGACGTATTATCTTCGCTTTTTTTTCCGTTCATTGCCAGGGAACATCTTCACGAACCAAAGTATGGTCTTCCTGTTTTCCTTCAGTTGCAATGTTTTTTGAAATATTTACTTCTGCGTTCACAGATTGATTTTTTCAATTTCAGAAGATCCTGTTAAGGGTGAAAACAGCGATTCTCTGCTTAAACTTTAATCTGTTACTTTAATATATATATATATATATATATAATTATATATTCGTGTACAGATATTTTTCAGTTTCAGAAGATGCCGTTAAGGGTGAAAGCAGTGGTTCTTTGCTTAAACTTTAATCTGTTATTTTAATATATATATATATATATAATTATATATTCGTCTACAGATATTTTTGCATACACAAAAACAAAATATAAACAAACATATTTATTTCACGAAAGCACAGACGGCTTATCGTCATTGTTACTGCCGATATGCCACCCAAAAGTCCCAGCCTGGCCGCAAGATCAGATTTTCCAGAAGAAAAAATGTTACTAGAGCAACAGAGAGACTAAGCTTTGCGATTACCATCAACAAAGCTCAGGGTCAAACCCTAAAAGTGGCTGGCCTTCATCTGCGAAAACCATGCTTCTCCCGTGGTCAATTGTAGGTAGGATGCTCTAGGGTGAGATCGCCAAACAATCTCTTCATCTTTGCTCCTGAGGGCCGAACAAAAAATATTGTATACTCTGAGGCTCTAACAATGTAATTTATGTATTTTCTGTTAATTGGAATTTCCATTATGGTTGTACAAACTATTGTAAAGCTTGTTAAAAAATTGTGTTCTCTGTTCAGCCTTTATTGTTGTAACTATCAATTTTCTTTAACGTACTGGCTGCTGAACTGGGGAATCCTAAAAACTATTCAAACCCAACATCAGAGCACGTTAACCCCCCCCCCCCCCCCACACACACACACACACACACCCTCGTTGACTTGAGAGGGTGTGCAGTATCTTTGCACTGGAGTGAAGGAGCGATTCCTGAAAAGATAAAATGCTGGTATACCTAGCTGGGCGCCACCCGGACGGGCCAGCTAGTATATATATATATATATATCCAAAATTAAATTAAGGTTGTCATGTCTGAGAGACAGGCACCATATTCACTGCAGAATAAGCTCAAAGATTCCAATGAATAGATCCGAACATTTTATATCAACTAGAAATAGATTGACACAAATATATATAAAATAAACACATGAAACAATCTCAGGGAATAATTTGGAAAGTGTGTAAGCACACATAGCTAGGTAGGTAACTAATTAAAGTTTAACTAGAACTTCAAATATAGATACCTTTTAAAATGATTAATCTCCCTTGTATATATTTCTTTAAGTAAAAAATATATTTCACCAATTAACCAGTAAATCATTTAAAAAGGTATCTATATTTGAAGTTCTAGTTAAACTTTAATTAGTTACCTACCTAGTTATATGTGCTTACATACTTTATAAATTATTCCCTGAGATTGTTTCATGTGTTTTTCTATGTGTCAATCTATTTCTAGTTGATATATATATATATATATATATATATATATATATATATATATATATATATATATATATTGCAAATGAATGAAGATTAACATGGTCGGCTGTACAATAGGGTTTATTTACAGTATTAACAATTGTTTCTTTAGTCAGGTGTGTCTAAATGTCGCTGATCGTTAGAAGCTACGTCACTCGACCTTAATTACAGTTGATACCCGACCAAAGTGTCAGAATACTGATATGTACATAACACAGGGCACTTGTATTTATAGATACATGGGAGAATAACATAAATGAAAACAACAACAATAATAAGATTAATGATAATAATAATAGTAGTGGTAGTAGTAGTAATTGCAATGATGAGTGGATAGAGGCATAAAATAGTAATGACAATAATAATAACATGGAAAAAGTTAGGGAAGTGGTATGAAGAGATAATAATGATAAGCAAGATACTGGTCAGAGTAATAAAATGGTGTATTGGCGCCATTCCAGTATAGTGGGTTAAATTCATGAATTGGCGAAATAAAGAATAAAAAGTAATAAAAATAAAAAATAAAAAATAAAAAATAAAAAATAAAAAATAAAAAATAAAAAATAAAAATGAAAAATGAAAAATGAAAAATAAAGAATAAGAAATAAAAAAATAAAGAATAAAGAATAAAAAAAACAAAAAATAATAAATAAAGAATAAAAAGTAAAAAGACAATGATAACAGATGGGTGATTAAGGTTGGAATATTTTGAAGGTATTATCTTAATGGAGGTGAAAATTGATGGGAACGTGTGAGAAGATGTGTCTATAAAAAAGTTGAGGGATTGCTGATTGATTTAATGTCCGATTGGGCAACTGACAGTTAATAATAGTGAGGATGTGTAAAGTTACACACACACACACACATACATACATACATACATATATACATATATATATATATATATATATATATATATATATATATATGTGTATACATACATACATACATATATATATATATACATATATATATATACATATATATACATATATATATATACATATATATACATATAGGCACATGGCTTAGTGGTTAGAGCATTGGCCTTGCAATCGAAAGGTTGTGAGTTCAATTCTCAGACCAGGTGATGTGTTGTTTCCTTGAGCAAGACACTTTATTTCACATTGCTCCAGTTTACTCAGCTGTAGAAATGAGATGATAGGACTGAGGTCCCTATCATACCACTGTAAAGTGGTCGTGGAGGTGCCACGGCAAGAAAAAAACCACCCAGCACTCACTGTAAATGAGGTTGGTGTTAGGAAAAGCATCCAGCTGTAGAAATCAAGCCAGAATCAGTTCCCGTCCCACCCTTGCAAGCAGGGAAAAGCGGACGTAAAATGAAATGATGAAAATGATGATGATGATATACATATATATATATATATATTAATAAGAGGAATTCCAACTTTGTCTGATTTACTCGTTTTATTTACAGTCCTTTAAAATATATATAATATGGTATTATAATGAAATAGTATGATAGAATATTAAATTCTAAGTGTTAATTGAACAAGTACTTTCATGCTTTCGCAATCTTCAGGTTCATGATATGTGGTGACAGTCGAGTTTGCAATTTTCAACTGTAATGAGATGGGTAAATTTACTACCTTTTATACATTTTATACAGAGAAAAGTGGCTCCAGAATGCAAAGCCCTGTAAACTGTATTTCGACCAATCAGTGTGTAGTTTCACTGAATTACTACAGCTGATTGGTTTAAGCGTCACGGCTGGTTGAAATGGAAATGCACTATCGGAACGTGCACGGGTACACCGTCAACAAATCAGAGACCCAAATGTCCGTCAGATACCCCTAAGCGGCCACCTGGCAACATGTGGTCAGGGAATATTTATAATATTCCCATTCTACAAATTACACAGCCCAAGTGAAATCAAGAGAAAAATCAAAGAAAAAAATGTTATTGATAAATTCAAACCCAAGCTAAATGAACAATAATAACGCCTAGGGGTATTACTTCTACTACCACTATGACCACGACCACTAACAACAACAACAACAACAATAATAATAATAATAAAAGTGATGTTGATGGTGATGATTAATAGAAAATGCTATTTTCATCATTTCAAAAAGCAAAACAATTGATACGTTGGGTATGACTATTGGTCGTTAGCATGCTAAGAGTGAGAAATGAAATATATATATATATGGAGGCACATGGTTTAGTGGTTAGAGCATTGGCCTTGCAATCGAAAGGTTGTGAGTTCAATTCTCAGACCGGGTGATGTGTTGTTTCCTTGAGCAAGACACTTTATTTCACATTGCTCCAGTTTACTCAGCTGTAGAAATGAGATGATAGGAACTATGGTCCCTATCATTCCACTGCAAAGTGGTCGTGGAGGTCACACGGCAAAAAAGCACCCAGCACTCACTGTAAATGAGGTTGGTGTTAGGAAGGGCATCCAGCTGTAGAAATCAAGCCAGAATCAGTTCCCGTCTCACCCTTGCAAGCTGGGAAAAGCGGACGTAAAAGGAAATGATGATGATGATGATGATGATATATATATATATATATATATATACATCATCATCATCATCATCATCATCGTTTAACGTCCGTGTTCCACGCTTGCATGGGTTTGGACGGGGGTAGTCCCACTTGAAGCAAGAGTGATTGCCTTGCTCGCATAGGACTGTCTGGCAGGTTTTCTACAGTTGGATGCCCTTCCTAACACCAACCACATTTACAGTGTGGGTCTGGGAGGTTTTTACCGTGTTGCCTACACGGCCACATTACAGCGTGGACTGTGTGTTTTTTTGTCGTGACACCTACACGATCTCATTTGTTTCGGCCTGGATGGCGCGGCACCAACATAACTTTACATAGAACGGGGTGGTGTGGATGGGGTGGGGGTGGTGGTGGTGGGACGGGGTGTATTTTGTTAGAGATGCCTACTGGCTGGAGTAGGTTTTACTATATATTTAGGTAAGGCGGGTCTTCTCTGTTACTGAGTACCGCCAAAGGTCTCGGTCCAGTGACATTGTCTTGGAGAGGTGTAAATGTGTGATGTCGGAGTTTATCAGCTCGTCCCAGGTTTTTCTAGGTCTGCCTATTCCGTGACTACCGTCTATCTTTATTGCCCTGCACTTTGTTATACAGCTATCGACTTTCATGCGCATCACGTGTCCATACCAACGTAGCCTTCTCTCGAGTAAACAACATCTGATCCCTCTTATCTCTAATTTTTTCCTTAGTTCGTTTATGCTTTGCCGTTCACGTATATTACTGTTACACATCCAGCGGAGCATGCAAGCTTCGTTCCTCTCTAGTCTGCGTATATCCTCTGCACACAATGCCCAGGTCTCACTGCCATGCAGCATTGCTGTTCGTATGCAGGCATCGTACAACCTGCCTTTCATTTTTAGGGAGAACCCTTTAGCAGCTAATAGTGGTATAAGCTCTCTGAACTTTTTCCAACCAGTTCTGACTCTAGCTACAGTACTTTCAGAGCACCCTCCCCCACTGCTGATTTTATCGCCCAGGTAACGGAAGCTGTCCACTATTTCTATAGAACCCTCTGCGCAATTGAAAGAGCTAGTATTTTGTGGGCACTTGCTGCTACTTATTGCACCAGAACACCGGCCACATGTAAAGTCTATGTTCTTAGTTAGCTTACCTGTGATCCCACTACATCTTTTATGCACCCATACTTTGCATTTAGGACATAAGATGGAGTTTCTACCTACGCCTTTCCTACATACCGAGCACGACCATTTCCCAGAAGGGACCGCCGCCTTGTTTTCTTTCCTACAAACTAGAACTTTGGTCTTAGCCAGGTTAATTTTAAGTTCTTTTGACTCTAGGCCGTGCTTCCATGTTTGGAATTTCTTCTCTAGCTCGG
>OZ024740.1:386704294-386839294 GCA_964016885.1 Eledone cirrhosa | reverse complement strand
TCTTGAACTCCACTGTTATAGCCTGAAGGGCAATAATAAATAGTAGGGGGCTAAGAACAGAGCCCTGATGTACACCAACTTTTACGCTAAACTCTTCACTATATTCGTTGTTAATTCTAACCTTGCTGACTGTTTCTTTATACATGGCTTGTATAGCTCTCACAAGCCATTCGTCAACACCTAGTTTTCTAAGAGCCCACCAGATAATGGAACGGGGGACTCTGTCGAAGGCTTTCTCCAAGTCAACAAAAGCTAAGTATAGGGGTTTACTTTTAGCTAGTTACTTCTGTAGTTGTCGTACAATGAAAAGAGCGTCTGTGGTACTTTTGCCTGACACAAAACCGAACTGCATTTCATCTAGATCAATTCTCTCTCTGATTAGTTGCGCTATAACTTTTTCCGTGACCTTCATGACCTGGTCGATTAATTTAATGCCTCTATAGTTACTCCTATCTAGGGCATCTCCTTTACCCTTGTAACAGTTAATGATGATGCTGCTACGCCAGTCCTTCGGAACAACCCCATTCTGTATGACTTGGTTTACTATCCGCGTGACCATGGTGTGTCCCACCGTTCCAGAGGCTTTCAGCATCTCAGCAACTATTTCCGAAGGCCCAGCCGCCTTACCCAACTTCATATCTTTGATTGCCTTACTTATTATACTAACTTCGACTAACACTGTCGGTCTCTCTATTGGGTTGATGTGGGGGAGACTGTCTTTCTCCCATTTATTCTCCTCATTTAGTAGCCTTTCGTAGTGACACTTCCAAGCTACCTTCTTATCAGCGTCAGTGATGGCAAGTACACCATCATCATTAAGTACACACTTCTCCCCGACAATATCACGGTTTTCCTTGACACATTGCCTGGCAATCCTGAACACCTCACGTTTTTGGTCCTCACGTTGTAGAACATGCTTGAACTTTCTTTCCTCTGCTTCTCTTCTTGCGAAGTACACTTGTCTCCTAGCTTCCCTCCTGGCCACTTGATAGTCTTCTCTACTTCCCCCATCCCGCCATACTTTCCAAGCCTGCTTTTTGGCCTTAATTGACTCCTCCACCTTACTGTTCCACCACCATGTTACTCTCAACCTACCTACAGGCCTGTTCCAGCCACAGACTTCGTCTGCTGCCGTCAGCAGGTTTGCTTTCAGGAATTCCCACTGTTCCTCTAGATGATGATGATGATGATGATGATACATCGTCATCATCACCGTTTTACGTCCGTTCTTCCACGCTAGCATGGATTAGACGGGTTGTCCTGTTGTGGGCAGTGTCTGGTCGGCTGACCATGCCTTGCTCATACAGGAACTGATTTGGCTTGATTTCTACAGCTAGATGCCCTTCCTAACACCAACCTCATTTACAGTGAGTGCTGGGTGCTTTCTCGTTGCGCCTACATGTCCACTTTACAGTGTGGGCTGAGTGCTTTTTTGCCGTGGCACCTCCACGATCACCTTGCAGTGGGGAGTGTGGGGGCATATTGTCTATAAGCTTCAGCTTGTACCCATGGAGGTCGGGTACTCTGTATAACTGCGTGACGCCAGAGGTCACAGTCGTGTGTCATCGCCTTTGAGAGGTGTAATTGGGTAAGGTCGGCTTTTATCACCTCATTCCAGGTCATCTTGGGTCTCCCCACTCCGCGGTTTCCATCGACTTCTAGTGCTCTGCACCTTTTTATGCAGCTGTCATCCTTCATACGCATCACATGTACATACCAACGCAACCATCTCTCCTGCACACAGCATTTGATTCCTCTTATGCTCAGTTTCTCTCTCAATTCATATATGCTTTGTCGTTCGCGTATATTACTATTACACATCCATCGGAGCATGGAGGCTTCGTTTCTCTCTAATCTACGTAAGCCTTCCACCTTCAGCACCCAGGTCTCACTACCATGCAACATCGCTGTTCGGATACACGCATCATACAGTCTGCCTTTCATTTTGAGGGAGAAGCCTTTTGCAGCTAGCAGTGGTAGTAGTTCCCTAAACTTCTTCCATCCCGTTCTTACCCTAGTTATTGTACTTTCTAAACACCCACTTCCGCTACTAATTCGGTCACCTAGGTAGCAGAAGCTGTCTACTGTTTCTACAGGGCCCTCCCAGAGATTGGTGGTACTTGTTTCCTGTGGCTGTTTGTTGCTTGCTGTCCCAGCACAGCTGCTGCATGTGAAGCCTACATTCTTAATTAAGCTTCCTGAGATCCCACTACATCTCTTGTGTACCCATTTTTTAGCATTTGGGGCAGAGAATGGAGTTCCTACCTACATCTTTCCTACATACTGAGCAAGGCCATTTTCCTGAGGGGATCTGGATTCTGTCTTCTCGTCTACTTACAAGGACCTTAGTCTTTGTCATGTTGACTTTGAGACCCTTTCTTTCTAGTCCCTGCTTCCAAGTTTGGAATTTCTTCTCTAGTTCTACCATCGATTCAGCTATAAGTGCGAGGTCATCAGCATACAGGAGTTCCCATGGGCATCTGGTCTTAAACTCCTCCGTTATTGCCTGCAGGACTATGATGAACAGGAGGAGGCTAAGAACAGAGCCCTGGTGGACCCCAACATGTACGGTAAATTCCTCGCTATACTCATTGCTAATCCTAACTTTGCTGACTGCTCCCCTATACATGGCTTGTACCGATTTCACAAGCCATTCATCTACTCCAAAGTAGATGAATGGCTTGTGTTACATCCGGGTGTCTGTGTGTGTTTATATAAATATAAACACACACAGACACCTGGATGTAACACATGCGCAAACTAAGCACACAACACACACAAAAACAAGATGGCGTAGGACAGAACAAAGGAGAGGCACAAAAACAAAGAAAAGTATCCCAGTCACTGAAGAGGTCACAGAATGTGTGACGAAAGAACTTTGACAATATATAAACAATCATCTGGTTGTGGAACCAACCAACCAACCAACAGGAAATTTATAAATTCCTAAATTTATAAATTTATTATAATAAATTGAAGTGAAAGCAACTGGTGCATGTGTTTCTTATTGGCTACATAGACCCTCCCAAAGTATAACAATATCGGTTTCAACACACGTTTTCAGATAAAGAATCTTGCTAAAAAAATTCAGAAACGAAATATATATATATATATATATACACACACACACACACACACATATATATATATATATATATATATATACACACATATATATATATATACACATATATATAAATATATATACATATATATATATATATATATATATATATATATATATATATATATATATATACATATATATATATACATATATATATACATATATATACTAGAAATGAGGAAGGCTCCAGAATCCTGGAATTCTGTGACGCAAATAACTTAACTATCTGTAACACTAACTTAAAAAAACGAGACAATCACCTGATCACCTATAGATCGGGGACACACACAAGCCAGGTAGTTTATATCTTTACCAGAAGACGTGACAGAGTGTCTGTTGTAAACACTAAATCCCTCCCCCATGAAGAATGCACCTCCCAAGATAGACTGATAATTAGCGACCTAATAGTCAGGACGAGACATACTAGACAGCAGACGAGGACTATCCTCAGGAGAAAAATATGAAAGCTAAAGGACCCCACAGCCAGAAATAAATTTAAAAGCATACTACTTGATACTTTCAACAGTAAGGAAGAGCAATTAGAGTCGTACAATATAGAAGAACAGTGGGAATTCCTGAAAGCAAACCTGCTGATGGCGGCAGACGAAGTCTGTGGCTGGAGCAGGCCTGTAGGCAGGAGGAGAGTAACATGGTGGTGGAACAGTAAGGTGGAGGGGTCAATTAAGGCCAAAAAGAAGGCTTGGAAAGTATGGCGGGATGGGGGAAGTAGAGAAGACTACCAAGTGGCCAGGAGGGAAGCTAGGAGACAAGTGTACTTCGCAAGAAGGGAAGCAGAGGAAAGAAAGTTCAAGCATGTTCTACAACGCGAGGACCAAAAACGTGAGGTGTTCAGGATTGCTAGGCAATGTGTCAAGGAAAACCATGATATTGTCGGGGAGAAGTGTGTACTTAATGATGATGGCGTACTTGCCATCACCGACGCTGATAAGAAGATAGCTTGGAAGTGTCACTACGAAAGGCTACTAAATGAGGAGAATAAATGGTAGAAAGACAGTCTCCCCCACATCGACCCAATAGAGGGACCAGCAGTGTTAGTCGAGGGTAGTATAATAAGTAAGGCAATCAAAGATATGAAGACGGGTAAGGCAGCTGGGCCTTCGGAAATAGTTGCTGAGTTGCTGAGATGCTGAGATGAAAGTCTATTCCTGCTCCCTACGTGGGAACAGACAACATGTGTGTGTGTGGATGCTACATTATTCGAGGTTGGTGTCTACACCGCTCGCCCGATCTCGCTCAAATTTGCATACATCACTCCAGCTTAGGCTACTTTGTTTTTTGATAGGTTCCCCCCAGGGGCCCGTAATCCACCTTTTTGTCTATTTTGGGTGAAATCGGGAGATGAGGTTGCATTTTATGCACGCGTGAAAAATTTTTCCTTTTGAGTTTTTTGACCCGGTTTTTTGCTAATATGGGTAGAAAAGAGTCTAAATTTTGTTGACATGCTCGAATCATTTTGAAATTTGGTCGAGAGTGAAGCTCGAGGTCGAATCTCCACTTCGTATATAGAGAGACAGGAATAACAGGTCTTATAGTAACATTACCTTCCCCTTCCCCCTTCTTTAGAGAGAGAGAGAGGAAGATAGAGAGAGAAGTTTTGGGTGTCACAGAAATATTACATTCCCCTCTCCACTTTGGTCAGTGAGCGAACCACTGTTGCTATAGTAACATTACCTTCCCCCTCCCCTTTTTTTATTGAGCGAGGAATATAGAGAGAGACGTTGTCGGTGTTACAGTAACATTACCTTCCCCTCTCCACTTACTTTGGTCTTTGAGACCGAGGGAACCATTGTTGCTATAGTTACAGCTTCACGTGACACAAACCAGTTCCTGCCAGTTCTGACCACCTGGCACCAGTTGAGTCAGTTTTTGCTTTCTTTCGGTCGAGAAGTGGACAAATTTTCGCCTTGAATCAAACAAAAAATTTCCTGTACGGCTGGAAGTGGCAGCTTTTATTCTGTTTTGGCAAGACTGCTATCAAAAAATTCTGCAGACTCTTATCGTTGATTTGAGTGGCCTGCAAAGCTTTGGTTTTCAAACGCTACACTTGCTACTTGGTTAGGCTACTGTGTAGACGTGTGCTTCACTCTCACTGCATTACATTTTGTGACCTCGCTTTCGGACTTTGCCATTCCCAGTACTTTTTTTGTTTACTTTTTTCTTGCTTAAAATTGTAACAATTTGTCACTTTTTTTTACCTTCCCCAAAATACTGCTTATCACCTTCGCTTTTTTGCCTTTGCTCTAAACCTGCTTCCCCTTTACTGTTTACTGTACTATTGCAACCATGCCACTGAAAAGAAAGAGTACCCTTAGCCGTAGGAAAACATCGTCTGTTGTTTCAAAAAAGAGGCGATTGAATGAGCAGTCTACGGATGCCGGACTGCATTTTTGGCCACAAACCCCTGTTACTTCGCTTTCAAACTTAATTACCCCTAGCACAGCCCAACCCAGCACCTCTCTATCTACGGTTACCGCTTCGAATTGTGCCATTCGTAATTGTTAGAATGCAGTTGCAACAGCCGCCTCTAGGGCAGCAGAGAGTGACAGCCAAAGAGCTCTTCGTAGGGCTAGGAATGCTGCAACTACTGCTGCTGCAAGGGCCTCCGAAACTAAACAGCAAACAGCCACCAGACGGTCAAAGAACGCTGCTTCAACCGCCGCCTCCCGTGCCGCAGAAACCGACCAGGAGACAGCCATCCGAAGGTCCAAGGACTCCGCCTCCAAGGCAGCTGCCAGAGCATCCCAGACCGAGATACAGACAGCCATCCGAAGGTCCAAGGACTCGGCCTCCACCGCAGCTGCCAGAGCATCCCAGACCGAGATACAGACAGCTATGCGAAGGTCCCAGAACGCTGTATCCACCGCCGCCTCCCGTGCTGCAGAACATCAAATCCTCAAAGTGGAGAGGGGAATGTAATATTTCTGTGACACCCAAAACTTCTCTCTCTATCTTCCTCTCTCTCTCTAAAGAAGGGGGAAGGGGAAGGTAATGTTACTATAAGACCTGTTATTCCTGTCTCTCTATATACGAAGTGGAGATTCGACCTCGAGCTTCACTCTCGACCGAATTTCAAAATGATTCGAGCACGTCAACAAAATTTAGACTCTTTTCTACCCATATTAGCAAAAAACCGGGTTAAAAAACTCAAAAGGAAAAAGTTTTCATGCGTGCATAAAATGCAACCTCATCTCCCGATTTCACCCAAAATAGACAAAAAGGTGGATTACGGGCCCCTGGGGGGAACCTATCAAAAAACAAAGTAGCCTAAGCTGGAGTGATGTATGCAAATTTGAGCGAGATCGGGCGAGTGGTGTAGACGCCAACCTCGAATAATGTAGCATCCACACACACACATGTTGTCTGTTCCCACGTAGGGAGCAGGAATAGACTTTTTGCTTACACTCCTCAAGGGATGACACGAAATATCGTCTACAAAGAGGTGCTATAGATGTTGGTGCATGTGTTGGAGGTGTTGGAGCTATGCCGTCTGGAAAACTATTTCCTGGTAGGGTCACCCATGGCGGACAGATCTGACACCCAGCGGCATCAGGGCCACCATCTTGCAACTTTGGTCTGCTAAATTCGCTATTGGAAGATTATTAACCCATCATTGATTGTCCAAAATGCTAATTGGTTCGTAACTTTTAATAACCGGTTCAACTGCTTTATGCACTTAATTGATAAGCTTATTCGCTTTCAAGCCACGTTTACCTGTATGTAACTTTTCATAGCAAATGAACAAACCTGAGCAACGCCGGGCTAAACTGCGAGTGTATACATACATGGTGGCTGCCAACTCGTTTTCGAGTATGGCCACTACTTTATATCCATGTAGGAGAACCCCTACCGATGCGCTGAATGACATACATACATACACCGGCTGCCGGTGTATGTATGTATGTACGAACTCCTATACGCAGATGATCTAACGCTCATAGCTGAATCAATGACCGAACTAGAGAAGAAATTCCAAACATGGAAGCACGGCCTAGAATCAAAAGGCCTTAAAATTAACCTGGCTAAGACTAAAGTTCTAGTTTGTAGGAAAGAAAAAAAGGCGGCGGTCCCTTCTGGGAAATGGCCATGCTCAGTGTGTAGGAAAGGCGTAGGTAGAAACTCCATTTTATGTCCCAAATGCAAAGTATGGGTGCATAAAAGATGTAGTGGGATCACAGGTAAGCTAACTAAGAACATAGATTTTACATGTAGCCGGTGCTCTGGTGCAATAAGTAGCAGCAAGTGCCCACAAAATACTAGCTCCTTCAACTGCGCAGAGGGTTCTATAGAAATAGTGGACAGCTTCCGTTACCTGGGTGACAAAATCAGCAGTGGGGGAGGGTGCTCTGAAAGTACAGTAGCTAGAGTCAGAACTGGATGGAAAAAGTTCAGAGAGCTTATACCACTATTAGCCGCTAGAGGGTTCTCCCTAAAAATGAAAGGCAGGTTATACGATGCCTGCATACGAACAGCAATGCTGCATCGCAGTCAGACCTGGGCATTGTGTGCAGAGGATATACGCAGACTAGAGAGGAACGAAGCTTGCATGCTCTGCTGGATGTGCAATAGTAATATACGTGAACGGCAAAGCATAAACGAACTAAGGAAAAAATTAGAAATAAGAGGGATCAGATGTTGTTTACTCGAGAGAAGGCTACGTTGTTTTGGTCACGTGATGCGCATGAAAGACAACAGCTGTATAACAAAGTGCAGGGCAATAAAGATAGACGGTAGCCACAGAGTAGGCAGACCCAGAAAAACCTGGGATGAGCTGATAAACTCCGACCTCACACGCTTACACCTCTCCAAGACAATGTCACTGGACCGAGACCTTTGGCGGTACTCAGTAATAGAGAAGACCCGCCTTACCTAAATACAAAGTAAAAACCTACTACAGCCAGTAGGCATCTCTATCACCCCCCCCCCCCCCCCCCCCCCCCCCCCGTCCCACCACCTCCACCCCATCCACACCGCCCCTTTCAATGTAAAGTTATGTTGGTGCCCGCGCCATCGAGGCCGAAACAAATGAGATCGTGTAGGTGTCACGACAAAAAAACACACAGTCCACGCTGTAAATGTGGCCGTGTAGGCAACACGGTAAAAACCTCCCAGCCCTACACTGTAAATGTGGTTGGTGTTAGGAAGGGCATCCAGCTGTAGAAAACCCGCCAGACAGTCCATGCTGTAATGTGGCCATGTAGGCAACACGGTAAAAACCTCCCAGCCCCACACTGTAAATGTGGTTGGTGTTAGGAAGGGCATCCAGCTGTAGAAAACCCGCCAGACAGTCCTATGCGAGCAAGACAATCACTCTTGCCTCAAGTGGAAAACCCCCGTCCAAACCCATGCAAGTGTGGAACACGGACGCTAAACGATGATGATGATGATGATGATGATATATATATATATATCAATAATATTAATAAATAGAAACTATCTTTCTAAAACCATATTTATTTTATTATATATATTTCAAGGGTACCAACATTTTGGTTCACCCTCATCAGATAAAATACAAAAGTTGTTTTATAAATAGTGACATATCCAAAAAACAAGAACTTTTTGTTTTAAGTTCTGTTTTAATTTTTAGATATGTCACTATTTATAAAACAACTTTTGTATTTTATCTGATGAGAGCGTACCAAAATTTTGGTACCTTTGAAATATATATAATAAAATAAATATGGTTTTAGAAAGATAGTTTCCATTTATTAATATTATTGATATTAGACTCCAGAAAAATCCTGTAGAGTGCTTCGAATCTGTTATAAATAAATTTGTTGAATAACCAACAAATTAAATAACTCTTTGCTTATATACACACACACACACATACATATAATTATATATATATATTGTATAAATAAATTCACTCTCTTAAACAAATTTGGTTTCAATTTGGGAATTGTCCATAAAGTATAGGTATGGGTTCCATGCTTAAAAAAACAAACCTATACGCGTTTTATGATAAAATAAGTTTGGGTACTACTGGTCATATCGACCCAAGTATTTGACTGGTACATAATATTATCACCCTTGGAAGGATAAAAGGCAAAGTCAATTTCAACTAAATGTCACAAGATATTTTGTCTAGTGCATGTGACAAGACAAAAAGCATTATGATCCTGTAGTATTTGACAGTCATTAGGACTTGTAAGTCTATCTTCAACCTTCATAACCACATATCACTCTTTGTCAGTTGTGCACTAATAACCCCTTCATATTGCAGTACAAAGGTGACAACAAACCAAAGGTCAACATTGTTCTCAGCACTGCTGACTCAATCATTCTTGTATTTCTCTGCCCTAAATACTGGAGCACAAGTGTATGGACAGGCATGTGCTTCACAATTTCTGCCTGTTTTGAGGCTGTATTTTCACTTTCAAAAATGATACATATGGTACTGCAGATTTACCTCACTCAAAGGTGAGAATTTCCTCCCACACATCTTTCAGGGCTTCTTACATTTAATCTTTTGAGTAGACAATGACAATGTTTTTGTGCTTGCTCCTGAGCATAGTTTTGTGACAGACTAATGCATTTTAAAATGTGTTTTGTTCCACAATAAAAATCTTCCTGGAAGAGAATCATGTTTAAATATTTCATGAAAATGGGGTAGGGTGGTGCAGAGAGCAGTGGAAGCAATGTATGTGACAGAACTATGCCTAAGGTAAAAAGAGCTGGTGGATATCAAGGCAACTGGCAAAGCAGGTTTGGGATACCTTCCAAAGAACCATGAGAGACATACTCTTATCTAGAAAGAGGTTTGAGCAAGTGTGAAAGTAAGCAACTAAACAGGATAGTGAGACATAAGCATCAAGAGGCATGGATGTGGTGGGAAATTGTACTGCAGTGCAGTATTACTAGGTTAATCATCACGCTAGTAAACTTCCTGTGCGGCCAGTTCTTTATGCAGGCAGTTTACAATTCCAGATATGTAAACATCTGAGGCAAGAGCAAAACACTTTCCTGTCTGTTCTGCTCTAAAAGAGGTTCTTTAAAAGATCTCCTCAGTAATTGTACAAAAGCTCTTGGAGAAGGCTTCTACTGTTGTCACTATGACCAGCAACAGGAAATTGGTATAATCAAATATTGTGCTGAATTCAAATTTCCATGTGGGAGTGACCCGGAACTTGAGAAGTTTCTTAACAGTATCTTACGATATTCTCTACTTTTATCTACTGTCAAGAGTGGGTCACTTGGGCAGGATACAGAATAGTATATGATATAAGTAATAAATCAAATATGTAAATGTTTTCTTTCCATTTGATGTCAAAACTAAGACTATAAGGAAATATTTATCCCATTACTTTAAGATATTCCCTCAGTAGTTGTCCAAAAGCTTTAGGAGAGGTTTTCTATTGTTGGCACCATGACAAAATGTTCTAGGCAGTTGCAGAAAGCATAGCCACTGCTATCACCACCAGTACATACCACCTTAAAGAAGTTGATTAATTACCTTTGTCAAGGCAACTGCATATCAAACAGAATAAAAGAACTGGAATTTGAGGCAAATAGTTGTTAGAGCATTGGGCTTGCAATCAGGATGTTGTGAGTTCGATTCCTGAACTGGGTGATGTGTTGTGTCCTTGAGCAAGACCCTTTATTTCATGTTGTTCCAGTTTACTCAGCTGTAGAAATGTGTTGCAATGTGACTAGTACCAAGCTGTATCGGCCACTGCCTTTCCCTTGGACAACATCGATGGCGTGGATGTTCATATATTCCAGCCATTAGAAAAAGCAAAATGAATGCTTCACCTTCAAAAGGAGATGACTTGACAAGAGAAGAAGACCCCTTCAAAATCATAGGTCAACTTGTCCACCTTGTCTTCCCTATGGTCAGGTCAGGTCTGGTCAGATAATAATAGCTTCTTATGTTCTTACTGGTCTGGTCAGATAATAATAGCTTCTTATGTTCTTACTGATGTTATGCTGTTTCAGATGTGCCAAAATCATCTTTTTATAAATAGGTACAGGGGTGCTCAGTTCTTTAAGGAGATGTCTTTTAATAGCTCTAACTTTTTTCTAACTTCTGATTATCATTTCTTTTCAGATAAATGATGATAGACATCAAGCTAACTCAGTAAATGTAACTGTAAGACACTGTAATCATTGCCTTAAAGGCAGAGGATAATGATTTAGAGATTGCTTGCTTCCTGAAAGTTTCACGGTCGTTTGATGTCAAAGTCCACAAAGCTCTGGCAGCCACTGATGGGGAGTCTACAGCAATAGTCAAATGTAAAATGCCTGCTAAGGGTCCTAATATTATCAGAACACCCAAATTTGTACAAAATGTTCAGACAATTATCGATAAGAATCCCAGAAAATCAATTAGCACCATTGCTAAAGAGCTCAAGGTTCCAAAGTATATTGTTGGAAGAATTATGCATGAGGACATTCAATACAAATCATATGTGATACTGAAAGGCCAATTTATGTCTGCAAAGACAAAAGATAATCATTTGATCTGTGCAAAGTGCTTGTTGCGCAAATTGAAACATCAAGAGCCTAGAATGCTTTGATTTTTCTCTGATGAGAAAAACTTTGATCAGGACCAAAAAGTCAATGGAAAAAATGACAGATGGTTATGCAGAGATCCTAAAGTTGTTCCAATAGTTATGTATACAAAATTTCCAGCAACTGTGATGGATCAGGAAGTCATCTAACAACAAGACCCTGCACTGTCTTATAAGGTGAAGACAATCCAAAAGCGAATGACTTACAATCTCCCCATTATGTCACCCCAACCATCAGACCGCTTAACTCTCCAGATCTGAATCTGTTGGACTACTATGTATGGGACATAGTTTAGAAGAAAGTTAATCAATGCCCCCATAACACTATGAAATTTCTGAAGTCCACCATAACTAGCAGAATGTCCAAAATAGATAAAGATTATCTGATTCGGACATGTCAATGTTTCATACCTTGTAGTGAAGCAGTCATTGATGCTAATGGTGGATTCATTAAGTAAGTGTGTCAAGAAGAGTCTCAAGATTATTCATGCTAATGTTTTCTCTAATAAAGCTCTTCTTTCATGACTTACGAGTCTTTTACTAAATCCATACAAATGTCTTCAAAGAACTGAGCAACCCTGTACTATGTGTAGCCACATAAGCAGCAACAAACATTAGGCAAAGAAAAGAAAGGAGCGAATGGTGTCAGATTAGAAAAAGGAAATTATTGGTCCGTCTATTGCTGATACTATCTGCTGAAGGTGAGATTTGAACTCGGAAATGTACAAAGCTGAATCAGATATTACAAAGCATCTTGTCTGATTCTTTAACAATTCTGCCACTCCACCAGCCCTAGACTGGTACTTTATTTTCCAATCACAAAAGGATGAAAGGCAATGTTGACTTTGGTGGGATTTGAACTCAGAGGATTTAGTCTCATACTCTAACCTATTTGTCAATTTGTCAAACTACAAGAAACTTATGTAACTGATTATTGTTGTACTGAATTAAAATTCCCATGCGTGAGTCAACTGGAGCTTGAAGATATTGTTTAAACAAAGGTGCTATGTGTCACCCAATATCATACGATATTCTCTATTTTAATCTATTGTCAAGAATAGATCACATGTGCAGGCTAAGGAATAACATATGATATAAGTAATAAATCAGATATGTAAATGTTTTCTTTCGATTTGATGTCAAAACTAAGACTAGAAGGAAACATTTATCCCATTACTGGAACATTCTGTCAATTAGTTGATCAGCCGTTTAACAAGATAAAGTTCATCATCATCATCATCATCATCATCATCGTTTAACGTCCATCTTCTACGCTTGCATGGGTTTGGACGGGAGTTTTCCCACTTGAGGCAAGATTGGTTGTCCTGCTCGTATAGGACTGTCTGGCGGGTTTTCTACAGCTGGATGCCCTTCATAACACCAACCACGTTTACAGTGTGGAACTGGGAGGTTTTTACCGTGTTACCTACACGGACGGCTACATTACAGTGTGGACTGTGTGTTTTTTTGTTGTGACACCTACACGACCTCATTTGTTTCGGACTGGATGTTGTGGTACCAACATAACTTCACATTGAATGGGGTGGTGTGGATGGGGTGGGGGTAGTGGGATAGGGGTGTATTTTTGTTAGAGGTGCCTACTGACTGTAGGTTTTGCTTTGTACTTAGGCAAGGCGGGTCTTCTGTATTACTGTGTAGCGCCAAAGATCTCGGTCCAGTGACATTGTCTTGGAGAGGTGTAAGTGTGTGAGGTCGGAATTTATCAAGTCGTCCCAGGTTTTTCTGGGTCTGCATACTCCGTGGCTACCGTCTATTTTTATCGCCCTGCACTTTTTTATACAGCTGTTGTCTTTCATGCGCATCACGTGACCGTACCAACGTAGTCTTCTCTCGAGTAAACAACATCTGATCCCTCTTATTCCTAATTTCTCCCTTAGTTCGTTTATGCTTTGCCGTTCACGTATATTACTATTACAGATCCAGCGGAGCATGCAAGCTTCGTTCCTCTCCAGTCTTCGTATATCCTCTGCACACAATGCCCAGGTCTGACTGCCATGTAGCATTGCTGTTCGTATGCAGGCATCATACAGCCTGCCTTTCATTTTTAGAGAGAACCCTTTAGCGGCCAATAGTGGTATAAGCTCTCTGAACTTTTCCCATCCCGTTCTGACTTTAGCTACTGTACTTTCAGAGCACCCTCCCCACTGCTGATTTTGTCACCCAGGTAACGGAAGGTGTCCACTATTTCTATAGAACCATCTGTGCAATGGAATGAGCTAGTATTCTGTGGGCACTTGCTGCTACTTATTGGACCAGAGCACTGGCCACATATAAAATCTATATTCTTAGTTAGCTTACCTGTGATCCCACTACAGCAACACTAGAGAATATTACCCGATGTGTATATTTATACACAACATTTTAAATATGACATTCAAAAACAATCTGGCAATATCGGTAGAACATAAATGTTGATAAAACCCTTATACACATGCAATGAATCTTTATCAGACTTATAACTGATACATATATCATACTGTTTGCCATCTATGCTGAACAATAAATATTATTGGCAGTATCGGTAGAGGGTCGGACGCCATGCTTTCCAGCATAGTTACGTCTTTTTACATCTGAGTTCAAATCCCACCGAGGTTGACTTTGCCTTTCATCCTTACGGGGTCGATAACATAAAGTACTAGTAATGCACTGGGTAATTGCTGGCCTTGTGCCTAAAGTAGAAACAATTATATTGAAGTACAAGGGGAGAAAATGTAGTTCACCGACTAATATTCTTCAGAATGTGGTATATCCATGGTCCTTAAGTGCCCAGCTCAACTCTACCCTATTGCCAGTAAATATCCTCATCTAACCCCTACATACAGAACAAAGAAACCACAACCTCCTTCCCCTACAATTATTGACCAAGAGAGTGAGAAAAGTTCACAACACTGCCTCCCTATTCCATGATATCACTGTGCCCTGCTACTTCCAGCAAAGCCCTCCAACCCCATGACATTACTGGCCATTATACTTCCGGCAAGGTTCCAGCCCCACATGTATAATAAAGGGAAAGATACTATATGTATATGTTTACTGTGTGATGGGCACTCTAGAAATGTGATTAGATCCCAGTGACTTGATATTTAATTTATGTCACATCGCTCCAACTTAGTATTTAAACAAGCAGTTTCCCAAAACAATAACTCTAATTTTCTCATTATTAATCTTCTAATTGGAACATAACTTAACAAAGGTTCTTACATAAAATTATATATATATATATATGCTTTAAAATAAGCAGTTTTGTATCATAGAACTATAGGTGGTTTCAGGTGACTTGGTGTCAAAAAGATTAATATAAAATATATCTCATGCCCTACAAAGCTCTATCATCATCATCATCATCATCATCATCGATTAACGTCCATCTTCCACGCTAGCATGGGTTAGATGTGTCCCATTTAGAGGCAAGTTGGGTCAGGTGATCACGTCTCGCTCTTATAGGGGTGTTTCTGGCTGGTTTTCTACGGCAGGATGCCCTTCCTAACTCTATATTGAGTAAAAAAAGCATTAGTAGTTGGTGGTCAGTCAAATATGCTATGGATTTCGATTTTAAGTGTAAAGACGTTTTCTTTTAATTCAAAGGAGGAAAAACAGCCTACATGCCCTTTCTCTAGGTATCCAAGAATGGTGGGTGATAGGGAGAAAGTTGTCTTCAGACCAAAGACCTGGTCTGAATGCTTGCAACAGAGCAGGCTAATCAATATCTTCTTTTGAGCCAGTTGCCATCAATTCACAATTTGAAAATGATCAAATGCCACTTGTGCTGCAGAAGATATCACAGGAGCTGTGTGGGCATAACTGAGGTTCAAACTAAAAGTCTTCTAAACTATCAAGGAGCCTCAATTACTGACTTAGCCTTTCAGCCCTCCTTTCTCTCTAAGATGGCAAACCTTGAGCAGTTATTCCAAAACATTGATGTATAGGAGCCTTATATTTTTATACTTAAGAATTTCCTATCAATTCTAAAGTGATTGTATATGCTTTATATAGATTCTTGTCACATCTGCAATGTTTTGACAACATAATCTTCAGGAAACTTGAATGCTTAATCAATGTCAAATTTTCTCCAGAGTTCTGTGACCAGGCTGCATTTCCCAAATGGTTTGGGGGCTTAGGTCTATGTAAATGCTCATTTCTGTCACTTCCCTGCTTTCTGTCTTCTATCCATGCTCTGGTGGGTAATTTACTCTTCTTTTCAACATGGTCTAGCTCCAAAGGGGAGTTTGTCAGTTCGTGATGTAGAGCAGAATAGATTGAAGCTGAGAGTCTGGGACAACTTATATTTAAGAGACACTTTCAACTCTCTTTTTAATCAATCAGATCAATTCTCAAAGTGTTGCTTACTTTCTGTGGGTGCCAAATTTCATGACCTATGTTGATATGGTGCTCCTCAACTCCATCAATAGTTAAAGGTCCTTATGTAAAGACCACTTTTGGTCACAAATGATCATGGGATTTGTACTTAGAAAGTTCCCTTCTGAGGCACATGTCTGGGCAAGGTTGTTTGTGGAAGACCAGCAGATGCTCATTCATACCAGTCTTCCCTCTCCATGCCACCAATGTTGTCCAAGAAAAAGGCAAAGGCCAATGCAGCTTGGCACCAGTGACGTCTTAACTCATTTCTACAGTTGAGTAAACTGGAGCAACATGAAATAAAGTGTCTTGCTCAAGGACACAATGCATTACCTGGTCCAAGAATCGAACTCACAACCTTCCGATTGCAAGCCCAATGCTCTAACCACTAATCTATGTACTTTCATACATACAAGTTAACCAATTTCTTGATTTAGTTCAGATTCCCAGTTATATATTTTGGATTAATTTTCCCAAGTAAAATAAAAATAATTTTGTAGTTTTACAGAATAACTGTCAATGGTAGTGGCTCTACTGACTGGGTGATGCATTGTGTCCTTGAACAAGACAATTTATTTCATGTTGCTCCAGTTTACTTAGCTGTAGAAATGAATTGCGATGTGACTGGTGCCAAGCTGTATCAGCCATTGCCTTTCCCTTGAACAACATTGGTTGTGTGAAGAGGGGAGGTTGGTATGCATGGGCAACTGCTGGTTTTCCACAAACAACCTTGCTTGGACTTGTGCCTCGGAGGGAAACTTTCTAGGTGCAAATCCCATGGTCATTTATGATCAAAGGGGGTCTTTACAAGTAATTGGTAATATTAACTGTGTTTGGCATAAGATTACAAAGTTCAGGAGAGGAATATAAGCTATTGAAATTATTCTAATATATGACTTGTAATTTATTGACTATGAAGGGAGGAATCCCATTTCGTGAAGTAATCGCAAAATGGGATTCCTCCCTCTATAGTCAGTAAATTACAAGTCATGTATTAGAATAATTTCAATAGCTTATATTCTTCTCCCGAATTGTGTAATCTTACATTACTCGATAAAGTGTGTAACTCAGAGATCAGAGAGTTACTCCAGGTAGAGCCGCTACTTCTCCAAATTGAGAGATTACAGCTCCGATACTATGGCATGTGGTTAGAACATCTCAAGAAAGAATCACTGGACAGATTTTACGTGCAAAACCAACTGGCAAGAGACCTAGGGTTAGACCCTGAGCAATATGGTTGGATAACATCCATGAACTTGGCTGGTCTCACTTGGGGATTCAGCTGGTTCAGTTGGAAATGGTTGCTTCTGACCGAACTTGCTAGAAGGAGTGTTTGAGGACTCTGCCCCCATGACCCTCTCAGGAATAAGTAGGCAAGAAGAAGAAAAAGACTATGAAGGGCTAAAAAGCAAAGTGACACTGGTAAGATTCGAGTTCAGAATGTAAAAGAAATGTAACTCAATGTAACTCAATGCTCAACGTTTTCTGCTACTCTACAGTTTTATTGATTTTTGATATTAATCTTACAGGAAAAGAGAAAGTTTCAGGCTACCTTAAAAGTATTGATTGCTGAGATAAGCACAAGGTCTCCAATATATAGAGCTGTAAAAATGTTATGCAAACAGAATCAGATTAAGTCCTTTTGAGGTTTTAAGTACTTAAAAGATTACAGTACTCCCCTACCCCATATATAAAGTTATCAAAAAACAATTTTTTTTAATAACAAACACAATTAATCTGAATAAAATTGTGTCCCTCTTCCCTTGATGGCGTAATGTTGTGTTCATTTTGCCTAATGGTTAATCCAGCCCGTCTGTAATCTTTTAGATATGCAACTGAAGTTAGATGGTGTCAACTGTGAATCAAAGTAGCATTTCTGAGTTTCTAAGCTATAGCCCTCATCTGTTTAGTTTTTGCTTAAGTGCAACAAATAAATTACCTATTTTATAATCATAGTTTCTCATACAAGCACAATACTGTATGTATTTTAGAGGAGAACATATAGGTCATTTGCAACTTGAATTAGATTAATTAAATTCATCAATGAATGGAAAATAAGATCATGATCTCAGCTCACGAGCTTTCACTGTTCAAATTTTTTCTTTTCACACCCAATGGATTAACAATCCTGCATAATAATTATGCATCACTGATTAGCTAAAACAACAGAGAAAAACAAAGCAAAAACTAAAAGTAATTTCTATAAAACATAAATAAAATGATGATTAAATATTCGAGATGAGATGTTATTAAGATTATAATTTTTAAGAAAGGATTAAATAAATATATATATTTACATCTACATCCACAATGTTTTGATAGGAGATCAAACTAAATGAAAGGTAATGCAGATATAAATATTGATTTCTTACCGAGGCACTGAGAAAATTTTGCAGACAGATGAAAGGTAAAACTAACTTTGGTGGGATTTGGTTTCAGAACATAGAGGGACCTTACTAAATACTACAGGGCATTTTGTCCAATGCTCAAAGAATTCTGTTAATCCACCGCCTTAGTAGATATAAATAACCCCAAAAGAAAATAGATAAAAATAATCCCTAAAAATGATAATTTTTCACCAGGTCACATATTTGTTATGGTATAAGCCTGAATATATTACTGCTATCCATTTGATAGAGCATAACATATAAAATAACTTGTTCAAATACTTCGAGGCATTTAGTTTGATGCTCTACTTCACTCCATGACTTTACAAGCTAACAAAATAATAAAGTAAGGAAAATAACCTGTCTAAAGCATTATATATTCTGATACATGACTGATGTGTCCGCTTTATTTCACTATATTGATTTTAAATAAGGCAGCTGGCCTTAACCTTTTAGCATTTAAACCAGTCGTATCTGGCCAGAATTCCCTCACTTCTTTCTGTTCAAACTGGCTGTAACTGGCCATTCATACTGATGTTAAGGTATTGTTCTCAAAATAAATAACATCAAAATCTCGCATATGGGATAGAGTATAGTCAATAAGATAAACCCTATATCTGACATGAAATTTTATCAACTCCGTAAAGAGGAAAGGCAAAGTTGAGCAGTGGGATTTGAACTCAGGCCATAAAAGTATGAAACTAAATTTTAGTTTAGGAATTTTACCCATTACTAAGGATGACGGCAATCTGCTGTTTTCCTTTGTTCTACTGCTTTACATCTATAATACAGGGCTTTGTATAAAATGTAATTGGCGAACTGAGACTGATGTTTGTTTGAAAGGATTTCAATCTTCTTATGTCAACCATGAATATCACATCTAAATTTCCCCTCTAAAAATATATTTGTGCCTAGCCTCTATAGGATGTTCATATGATTACAACAAACCAATGGGGAAGACTAAGGGGGAAAATCTGCTTGAGTTATATATATCACAGTGTTCAAAACAGATGAGATGGTTTTAATTATTGGTTGAACTCATTTCATACTACATAAGCCTCAAAGCTTATGTAGCGTAAAATGAGTGAAATATATGGAGGGTGTGGCACAAAATTTTCTCTAGTGTATCATACCTGTCAATTAAGGTGGTTTGGGTGTACCAAAAGTGTGCCTCTCTTCAAGTACTGAGAGACCTTGCTATATCACTGAAACATGTTAAGCCAGCTGAGAAAGAGGCAAAATCAAAACTGCATTTCCCTTTCTCACACTCCAGGGTGAAGAATCAGTCAAGTCATTAGAATGTCAGACAACATACTCTTTGCTTTTCCTCCTATCAAGATCATAAAACAAACTATCAGACAGATATTGGGGTCAATTCTTTCTCTATATATCTTTCTCACTTCCTCTCTCACCCTTTCTGGAAGAAAATGGCTGTTCAGACCTGGAGAGAAGATGGGGTCGTCCAGGTTTAAAAATGCCCAAGACATGCTGTATATTACAACGGCACCCATACAACTCCATCAGAGGTTACAGGTCCATACATCTCACACCTCGACACATTGAAGATTAAAAATAAAGTTACAATACTCACAACACATATAGCAGAGATAATAAAGAAGACAAAAAGATACCCTAACATATTTAGCTCGCTCACAGATTCAACATTTGGCCAGCAGAAAAAAAAACAAGAATGTTGTACATTAGATTCATGATTGATCTCCCTCCCTTTCCTAGCACTCTGACACAGGGTCGGATTAAGGTCAACTAATGCCCTAAGCAGAGCCTAGCGATAGTGCACCTTCAATTCTATCATTGTCTAACTGACAATAGATAATGATTGTGAAATTAAAAAAAAAAATCAGATTTTTTTCCAGGCCATCCTATTTATTTAACACTAAATAGCAATAAGTAACGGTTTCTAAAATAGGCACAAGAGCAGCAATTTGTGGGGAGGGGGAGTCGACTAAATTGATCCCTGTACCTTACTTTATCGAACACAAAAGAATAAAAGGTGAAGTTGACCCCAGTGCGATTTGAACTTAAAACATAAAGAGCCAGAATAAATAATCTGTCAACCCACCACTGTTGATAGCAATAATACAAACACAGAAGTTTTCAACATTTTTCTTTTCTGAAAAACCGATATAATTTACCATTTGCACTATGGTAAATCCAGCAGTTGAAAAAAAAACTGTGGTAACCGTCCCCTCTTTTGGTGCCCTATGTATGGACATATTTTGTTGATCCAGCCCTGAAACCATTCAATACAAGCATACAAAATAAAAATACATGCACACAGAAAAGTCCTCACTAGCTCCAAACACTTTTCTGTACTGCACATAGTAATATAGCTGTGAGGTGGGGGTCAACACGTGACAGCACTCATTTTAGAGCCAGCACATTTGGTCTTCTACATTGTATATTGGGTTATGCTTTTTGTGAAGGCAAAAGTGAAGCAAGGTGGGGCAGCATTGGGGGACGACACCAACTCTAGCTATGCCATTGGATAAACAACACCAAAATGTTGCTGCACATACTAGGCCACACCATAACTGAGGATAACTTCTTGTAAACTCACACCTTCAACTTCAATATAATAATGATCATCACAAAACCTGACCTTCATCTTCAGGACCAGAAAATATTCATCCCATAACAATTAACTGCAACACTCTACACAGCTTGTGTGACTCAACAAATGGTGTACTGCTCCCACTTTTTGGATGGTGTTGCTGCTAAACATATAAACATCATAGTCAATATCCACCAAAACGTCACTCCATTGATTGATATGAAGTCTCTCATCAATACACTCCAGCCTATTGACCTTAAATGAGCTATCTTCTCTCTCTCTACTCTTTCTATCACTATTACATTGGCTTCTTCTCCTCCATCCCCAACATCCTCTACACAGGCACCCCCAATAAACTAGTCTATCCTCTCCTAACCCATATTGCCTCCACCATTTCAGATCTTCACACTATCTAACAGTCGTTTTGTCTTCCCACAATTTTCTCCTTGCCCATTTTTTCCCCTGCAGTCGTCAATTTGTACCTATTCACAAAGAATCTGGCCTTGAAGGATGCTTGAAATCATTGCTCCTTCTTCCAGGACAAACAAATAATAAAACAAAATAAAATAAAGATAAGTGCAAAAGAACAGCAACTGGAATAGACTGGATAGTGGAGAGAATAGAACATGTCCAGACAGCCACATGAGTCAGTAAAAAATATCAGCGGTTTACATTTAATCATTAGAGCATAATAGAAAACTACTCAATCAGAGCTGGGTAATGGACTAAATACTACCAGCAACAACTTAAGGTTCTTTTTTTATATTATAAGAAATGTACCAAGTGCAGGGTAAGCTATTTACAACACTAATGTAGTTTAGGTTTGTCACAGGAAGGTCACACTTTTTGCATGTCAAAGTGTGCAGTGTCGTTCTAAAACAGATAAAAGAAAGATGTATTTGCACTCCATCAGTTCTGATGAGTAATCCAGTTACTTGATCAACAAAATTGCTTTCTCATCAAATTAACATTCAAATGATTGAGTATTCCATGTATACCATTAATGCAATTCTCAGGTAGGTTGAGCATTGCACAATATGGGAATTGTAGATACAACTCATTTTTGCCAGTTGAGTGAACTGGAATAAAGTGAAATAAAGTGACTTTCTCAAGGATAATGTGCCACTGGGAATCAAATACATGACTTAATGACTATGATCCGAACACCCTAACCACTAAGCCATACACTTGCATGAGGTACATCTGCAGGTCAAGATCTATGTGTCGCATCAAGACGTTGCTAGAGGCCTGGTTTGAGCAAGGCTTATAGTAGCTACACAATAACGAGCAATTAGTGTAGATAAGACAAGGACATTTTCAGTATATGAGAATGTTGTTTATTCCTAGATCAGCTCTGATTAAGGAGATCTGTGATCAGAGATTCAGGCCATGACAGTCCCAGAGCATGTGTTCTTACCTTTTTAAGTGTGATTTGAAGGAAAAACAGCTACTGTTTTTAGCAAATCGTGGGGCTATGTACTATGTAAACTCTCTCTCACTTATTCGTTTTACATATATGTTGTTGATCATTTCAGAATATTATGAAAGATTTAGAGTTATGTTGATCTAGATTAACTCAATGAAAGGTCTAAACCACGGACAGAACGCAATGTCAGTAACAGAATTTGAACCTCCCATCTATGGGTTGGATATCCACTTGTTTACCCAAGCTATGAATTCGGCTATCATGCTTTCACCATTACTATTAGTATCATGGTACCTTTTGTTAACCACTGCAGTACTTCACCCGACATCAAGCAGTTATTGATAATGGCCATCAGTATTGGGTGGAGAAATGTTATATTTTTAGTCCAATATCCTTGCACATCATCCAGGCTTGGTGATTTCGAGTTGGTTAATTTATTGACCTGCTTTTTAAGGGTTTCAAGTGAGATATTCAAATCAGGTTGTTTGTGTGCTTGTTCATTAAACTCCTTTTTATTAAAAGAGACTGTTAAAAATTTTAACAGTCTCAATCCATTCAGCAGGTTATTATGCTCACCATCCCGATCCCAAATCCCTCTCCAAAATGTGTTCATCTGTTCAACCTCAGGAATAGCATCGCTGCTTTTTTCTTTCCCTACTAGTTGTTCAAATAACATCTGGTTGTTGTCGAACATTTGGTTTTGTCTATACTGGTTAACTTTGTTCTCATATCTTTTGATTTTTACACTTTTGGCCATGACACATTGTTTTAATTCTTCTATTACAACATTTAGTACTTTTTCCTTAGTGTTGTATTTCCTTGTCAATCTATCCATCATATCTATGTTTTGGAATATCTTATTTAAAAAAGACTCAAGTTTCCCGATGTCCTTTCTTATTTCCTTGATTTGACTATTTAACCACTTCTTCTGGCCAGGCTCTGTCCTTTCTCATCTGTTTTCCCTTGTTTAGATACCAAGCAATTTTTTCACCATATTTGTAGCTGCTTTGAGGATCTTGTTGCATTAGTGAAGATTCTTCCCCTCAAAGTATGGGACGACCCTCTTTACCTTAGATGATTGGCAGTATCAGTTGACGGTCAGACGCCATGCTTTGCAGTATAGAATTATGGCCCTTTATGATCTGAGTTCAAATCCCGCCGAGGTTAACTTTGCCTTTATCCTTACGGGGTCAATAAAATAAAGCACCAGTAATGCACTGATGTCTGTGTGTGTGTGAGTGAGTGAGTGAGTGAGAGAGAGAGAGTTTATATGTGACTGTGCATGTGTATCTCTGAGTATGGAAATATTTTTGTGGAAACATCTGTGTACGTACCCAATACTGAAAATAGAGTTACATACATCATCGTCATCATCAACGTTTAACGTCCGTGTTCCACGCTTGCATGGGTTTGGACGGGGGTTTTCCCACTTGAGGCAAGAGTGATTGTCTTGCTCGCATAGGACTATCTGGCGGGTTTTCTACAGCTGGATGCCCTTCCTAACACCAACCACGTTTACAGTGTGGGGCTGGGAGGTTTTTACCGTGTTGCCTACACGGCCACATTACAGCGTGGACTGTCTGGCAGGTTTTCTACAGCTGGATGCCCTTCCTAACACCAACCACATTTACAGTGTGGGGCTGGGAGGTTTTTACCGTGTTGCCTACACGGCCACATTACAGCGTGGACTGTGTCTACACGATCTCATTTGTTTCGGCCTGGATGTTGTGGCACCAACATAACTTTACATTGAAGGGGCGGTGTGGATGGGGTGGGGCGGTGGTGTATTTTGTTAGAGATGCCTACTGGCTGTAGTAGGTTTTACTTTGTATTTAGGTAAGGCGGGTCTTCTCTATTACTGAGTACCGCCAAAGGTCTCGGTCCAGTGACATTGTCTTGGAGAGGTGTAAGTGTGTGAGGTCAGAATTTATCAGCTCGTCCCAGGTTTTTCTGGGTCTGCCTACTCCGTAGCTACCGTCTATCTTTATTGCCCTGCACTTTGTTATACAGCTGTCGTCTTTCAATGCTAAATATATTATTAATGCTAAAGGGCGGTGGATTGGCAGTATCAGTAGAGCGTCAGACAACATATAATCATGTCCCTTTACGTTCTGAATTCAAATCCCGCCGAGGTTAACTTTGCCTTTCATCCTTACGTGGTCGATAAAATAATGCACCAGTAATGCACTGGGGTAATTACTGGCCTTGTGCCAAAAGTAGAAACATTATTGTAGATAGATAGAAAGGGAGAGAAAGAGAGACCAAAATAAGCAGATAGAGAAAGAGTTACAATTTAAAAGCCAAAATGGCTCTCCCATGTTACTACTACCGCTGCTGCTGCTGCTACTTTCACTTTGTATCTATCAATTTTTACCTCTCCCTCTATCGCAATTCTCCAAAATTTTTGCTCTATCGATCTCATTCCTGCTTTTACCCCTTTCATTTCTCATCTTATGCTTTAGACTCTCTTTCTTCTATTCTCTCCCTCTCTCCGTTCCTCTGCTCAATATGTGTTTATATTTTAACCCGACTCTTTGCTATGCATATGGTAATCAGCTATTTGCTACCCACCACAGTGAGCTACCTACAATTTTATGAAAAGTCATATATATTTATATATAAGCAATTATTGTACCAAGAAAAATATAAACTTCGCCAAGAAAGGAAGTTAGGAATTTATTTGCTTTAACATATGTTTCTGTGTCTATCATAATTGTCTACAATATATATTGTTCAATCATATGGAATACTATTATTTATCACACTTCTTCAGAAAGCTTATAATTGTTTGAGGAAGTGACTATCCACTACACTGAAGAAGTGTGATAAATAATTAAGTATTGCATATGATTGAACAATACATATTGTAGTCAGCATATATAGACACAGAAACATATGTTAAAGCAAATAAATTCCTAACTTCCTTTCTCGCTGAAGTTTATATTTTCATGGTGCAATACTTGCTTATATGATATACTTCGTGATGTCTTCTGGACCTATATACCATATTCCCCTGCTTCAATATTTATGCTATATGATTCAAAGAATACCGTCAAGTCAAATTCTCTGGTAAGCAGTTTTCCCTGGGGGGCACAAACCCTCGCTGAAAAATTTTTCCCTTCAATTTATATGAAATTTAAACCATAGGTAAACGACAAGATATGATGCCTATTCACAAAAATTTTGAATTGATATTTTGAAAAGAATTATTTACAAGAAACAAAATAAGAATAAGATTTAATAATGTAATTTTGATTGGATGTATTACAAAAAATAATGTTTTCCAATTTTTCATGCATTACATTTTACATTGAGTAATATTGAAATGCAGAGTTTTTCTCCATAAATTATATCACTGATATAAAATCAATCAACATTTTCTTACAAAAAAAAGTGTGAAATGCAGCAAGGCGCTGGTAATTCGGCTAGTATATATATATACACACACATCATCTCATCATCATCATCATCTCATTTTACGTCCACTTTTCCCTGCTTGCAAGGGTGGGACGGGAACTGATTCTGGCTTGATTTCTACAGCTGGATGCCCTTCCTAACACCAACCTCATTTACAGTGAGTGCAGGGTGCTTTTTTGCCGTGGCACCTCCACGACCACTTTGCAGTGGAATGATAGGGACCCCAGTCCCTATCATCTCATTTCTACAGCTGAGTAAACTGGAGCAATGTGAAATAAAGTGTCTTGCTCAAGGAAACAACACATCACCCGGTCTGAGAATTGAACTCACAACCTTTCGATTGCAAGGCCAATGCTCTAACCACTAAGCCATGTGCCTCCATATTTATATATATATCTACTTATATATATAACCAGCAATTTCTCTGTCTGTCTGTCCGACAGTGGAAACACATGCGTAGAGAGAGAGAGTGAGAGTGAAAGAAAGAGACAGACTACGAGAGGGGGATAGCGGGAGGGAGAGAGAGAGAGTGAATAGACGCTAAAACACGTGCTATAGAAACATTACCTTCCCCTCTCCACTGACTTTGGTCACTGAGGCCGAGGGAATCGCTGGTTGCTATAGAGACACCTTGCACAAGCCAGAAGTAACCAGTTCGAGGCGGTTCTGACTTGACACCATTTGAAGAAGGTTGCCATTGAATTTGTGGTTGTTGCTGCTGATAATAAGGACCATTTGAAGAAGGTTGCTGCTGATGAGGTAATTTATTAATCAGATTGCGCAGTTCCATAACCTACGTTTGATTTGTTCAATTTTTTTCTTCAATTTTCTTGTTTTTTTTAATTTCTTATTGAAAAAATATAAATAATAAAATAAGGTTAGAAATTTAAATACAATTAAATACGATTTAATTTCCATTTCCAGCAGCCAATGTCCAGTGTTCAATTTCATGAAAAAATTGGAAATAATTAAAAAAATTGAAGTTTAACTTTTGAACATTTGTTTTGACAATAAAAAAATATTTCCTTATTCACACCTAATGGTATGATTAACATTTCATAGGAATATTTTTTTCTAACCTCCAGTTATTTAAATATTATTAAAAATAAATTTTATTTTTAAAAGAATGGAAGATTTTGTGAATTTTTTTACCACCTTCCAAGCCTTAAACACTAATTCTCGCGAATTTGTGTTTTGTAATGACCCTCAGGACGCTGCTATTGTTGATTCCAATAGTGCCTGGTATTCGAATATGTTAGTATACAATTTTTTGAATAAAATTAAGGCGCAATTAGAGCTGCCAAACAAAATTTTTTTCGGCTTCGGCCCATATTATTTTGGGGAAAATTCTATTGGCTCTAATGAGTCTGCCTCTGTTGGCGTTATTTGCGACAGTCACCATTTCTTGACTTTCAAGTCTCCTTATAATATATAACCAGCAATTTGTCTGTCTGTCTGTCCGATAGTGGAAACACGTGCGCGCGTGGTTGCTATCTCTCTCTCTCTCCAGCTATCCCTCTCTTTTAGTCTGTCTGTTTCTCTCACTCTCACTCTTTCTCTTTGTAACACACTAATATTCCTCCCCTCTATCGCTGTGATGAATGGGGAGATGGAGGTGGAGGAGGAGGAGAGAGTCACTTCGTCACTTCACCTCTACCTTTCTTTCTCTCCCCTCTCACTCCCTCATTACGTACAGACATTAGGGCGGTGGATTGGCAGAATCTGTAGAGAGTCGGACACCATGCTTCATAGCATGGAGTTACGTCCCTTAACGGTCTGAGTTCAAATACCGCCGAGGTTAACTTTGCCTTTCATCCTCACGGGGTCGATAAAATAAAGTACCAGTAATGTACTGGGTATTTGCTGGCCTTGTGCCAAAAGTAGAAACAATTATTAGAAACATTGCTTAATTTTTACATATCTAAGCATTAGTAAAATAACTAATAATTTCAAAAGTAATTTTTCAATTCCAATTGTTATGAACAGCAAAACATTAATAATAATTTTGTTCTAAGAAATATATATACATTTCTGTGTGTGTAATATATATATATACACACAGAAATATATATACATTTCTGTGTGTGTAATATATATATATATACACACACAGAAATATATATATATACACACAGAAATATATATACATTTCTCTGTGTGTAATATATATATATATATATATATATATATATATATATATATATATACACACACAGAAATATATGGGCATTTCTCTGTTTGTCTGTCTGGCTGTCTGTCTGTCCTTCCCTAAAACTCAAATGTAGGTGCTACAGAAATATTACCTTCCCCTTCCTTTCTCCACTTTGGTACTACCAAAAGAAACACTGTCGCTATAGAAACATTACCCTCTCCTCTCCACTGACTTTGGTCACTGAGGCCGAGGGAATCGCTGGTTGCTATAGAGACACCTTGCACAAGCCAGAAGTAACCAGTTCGAGGCGGTTCTGACTTGACACCATGCCAAGGAGCATTTGAAGATATATTTCCATCGTTATACCATAACGTTTATGTATCATAATGTTTATATTTCCGTCACTAATCTCTTTTTCTCCTTTTTCGTTTTAACATATATTTATTTCAAATATTTCACCGTATAGATAACATATATATTTATACATGCATAAAAGACACACCGAGAGACGGTAAACATGTGGTGCCGAAAACATTTCTCATCCAAATCTCAACAATATCAGTATATACACTAGATTTACTAGCAGAAAACCGCCCACCGGATGATTTTCTGCTAGTCTATATATATAAAATTGAGGATGTCTGTCTGTGTGTGTGAGTTTGAATCCCTAAAACTCGAGAACCACCCAACCGACCGTTTTCAAACTTTACACATGTAATACTTATGTTTCAGGGAGTGTTCTGAGCAAAACAAATTTCAAATTTTCAATGCCCTAGGGACCGCATTAGACGATTTAGCGATATCTCTCTAATAATTCTTAGTCTTTCTCTTTTTAGATAGATACATACATATAACGTCGCGCCCTTATAATATCTGTCTGCATGTCTGCATTACGTCACTTCCCTGAGGATGCCTGTGTGTGTGTGTGTGTGTGTGTGTGTCTGTGAGTTTGAATCCCTAAAACTCGAGAAGTACCCAACCGACTTTTTTTCAAACTTTACATGTGTATTACTTATATTTCAGGGAGTGTTATGCACATAAAAAAAATTCAACATTTTGATCCCCTAGGGCCCGCATTAGGTGAAAAACTGCGTTTTTTCAGGTTTTAGGAGTTTTTTGAGTCATTACGTCAGACTGATTTCCTTGAAATTGTAACTATGTATTAGTCAGTCTCTTCTTCATACTGTGAGCAAAGAAAATTCAACTTTCTTATGGCCTAGGGCTCGCATTAGGTGAAAAACTTCATTTTTTCAGTTTTTTAGGGCTTTTTTGAGGCGTTACGTCTAGCCAATTTACTTGAAATTTCAAGGCATGTTATGCACATAAAAATATTTCTTGATCCTCTAGGTGAAAACCTGCATTTTTCCTGCTTCATCGAGGAAAATCTTAAAGATTATCCAGCCACCAGAGTATTCGGTTTATTTTCTTTACATATTGTCCAGGCATGCAGTTTTTCCACGATTAGGTCTGTTGGCGGCCCGCGTTCCAAAATACCTTATCCCGTGAAACGCAGGGAACCACTGCTAGTATATTATATATGTGTGCGTGTATATATATTATATATGTGTATGTGTGCGTGTGTGTGTGTGTGTGTATATATATATATATATATATATATATAAAGTATATATCATCATCATCATCACCGTTTTACGTCTGTTCTTCCACGCTAGCATGGGTTAGACGGATTGTCCTGTTGTAGGCAGTGTCCAGTTGGCTGACCTTGTCTTGCTCATATGGGAACTGATTCTGGCTTGATTTCTACAGCTGGATGCTCTTCCTAACACCAACCTCATTTTCAGTGAGTGCTGGGTGCTTTTTTTCCCGTGGCGCCTACACGTCCACTTTACAGTGTGGGCTGGGTGCTTTTTTGCCGTGGCACCTCCACGACCACTTTGGAGTAGGTGGGGGCATATTGTCTAAATGCTTCAGCTTCGGCTTATAAAGTAAATATATAAAGTATATATATATGTATGTGTGTGAGTATATATATATATATATGTAAGTATATATATAAAGATTACCTATAACGATAACTTGTTATCCCGTATATATAAAGTATATATATGTATGTGTGTGTGTGTGTGTGTGTGTGTGTGTGTGTGTGTGTGTGTGTGTGTGTATATATATACACACACACACATACATATATATACTTTATATATGCGGGATAACAAGTTATCGTTATAGGTAATCTTTATATATATATATATTGTAAACGTGGTTAGTGTTAGGAAGGGCATCCAGCTGTAAAATACCCAGCCAAATTTGCAGACCTCGCCGGAGCAAGGTGCGATACATGGCCAACCCAGGCCAGACTTGCCTCACGGCATGGATGACCTGTCTAACCCATGCAAGCGTGGAAAAATTGATGTCAAATGGAAATGATGATGATGATGATGATATATAAAATATATATGTATGTGTGTGTATATATATATATATATACACATTCACACACACATATGTATATATATATATATATATATATATATATATATACGATATTAACAAATGGAAACTATATTTATAAAACCATATCTATTTTATTATACATATTTCAAGTATCCTTGAAATATGTATAATAAAATAGATATGGTTTTATAAATATAGTTTCCATTTGTTAATATCGTATATTTACTCCAAATACTTGTCGAGTGCTTTATATCAGTTATAAAAATATTTGCTTGTTGTATCCCAACAATTTAAATAGAACTTTTGCATATATATATATATATATATATATATATATATATATATATATATATATATGTGTGTGTGTGTGTGTGAATGTGTATAAAGAATTAAAAACTCCAACCAAAATTCGGGAACCTATTAAATAAAACCATGTTAATTAAATCTGATGGTAGCAAACGTCTTGTCACATTTGAAGCTTTCAAAGACGGCGTGGAATGGTTATCAAAAGAAAAAGAAATAAATAAAAAATCAGCGTAGATATACTGACGCAGTGATCTGTAAGAGACTTCTTGCTGTTTAGTGGTGCTTCCGCACTGGCGTTAACAACTCCCGCGATATAGTTCCAGGATAATCGCTATCGGTTGTTGAAGGATTCTACTTTCCATATGAAAGCCCCTCTATATTTTAGTTATCCCTCAAATATTATTTGCTTTCCTTTTTTTCTTCCTGGCTGCTAGTATTTTATTGTAGAAGTAACTTGACCTTCAGCGGCATCTGTGAGTAGTGATAGCAATAATAATAATATTTAAAATAATAATGGTGATGATGTTGGTGGTGATAATGAAATCATTGTTCTCACGAACTGATAACCGTATACCTTATACCAAAGCATTCATGTTCACTAGTGGAGTATTGTAATAGTTCTTTACTGTGTGCATGTATATATATATATGTATATATATATATATATATATATGTACCAGTCTTTGAAAGCCGTATATGCCGCTGATTTGAATGGTTGCAGTGAAAAACGAAAGTAACTCTCACGTTCTGGATTACTGAATGTAACAACCGTATTTTCACTCGTTACGGACATTGACTCATAAATACATACACATTTCTTTATATACACATGTGTATATATTACACATATATGTATATATATTCAGAATGTGTATTTAAATAAACCTTATACAGTACAAAGAAGGTAAGATTCTTTCTTATGCTTATATAGTTTCCTGATTCGTATTTTTGTAGGGACAGACACGATTATATTCAGTGGAACATTTTTTGGATGACAATGGAATGTAATTCGAAAGAATTTTAAAATTTGTACCCGACGTTTATTAGAGGACGCACCATTTTTTTTCGCAATCCAAGGCGATATAGAATTTAGCTAGACACATACATGTTTTATATATATCAATCTATTTATCTGTTTTTTTTCTCTTTTCACTTCCGTTCTCTTTCTTACTCAAGAATGAATGAATGAATGACATTATATCCGTTGTATGTAAGTCTACCCCGTTTCTCTCATACAAACACACACTCAAATATAGTTACTGCTATATCCCAAAATATATGCGACCACACAAAGACAAAGTAACAAAGTTGTTCCCTTATCTCTTCTCTCTGTCTCCAAACTTAAAAATATGCATTTCATATGCTCAACTACAAGCGTTTACACGCGAGTGCCGATTTATATACATACATTGTGTGTGTTTTATGTTTTGCTGTAAATAACCATCTACACACACATACATAAACACACAAACACACATATTTGGATGCACAAACGAAGCGAATTGTGCTGAGTACATATAAAGTTTATTTATTAATTCGAAGTACCAAACATGCACACACGCATATAAACTATTCATATAATTCTATACTTATCCATACATACCCTCATTTACACACATATTCTCACCTTCTACACACACACACACACACACACACAAAGATGCACACTCGTATATATATTGTGTTAGAGGGGGGAGGGGTTTCCAGATGGTATAAAGCATTAGAGCCTCAGAGACAAGCCTGTCAAACTCGCCAATCCTTTGTCGTGTGTTAATGTCAGCTGTTAAGTGTCTCTGGGTTAGTCATCGCACATCTATGACAATAGATTAGTGACTAGATCGCAGTATCCCTTACTGACTGTATTTAATCAATGCATTACAACAACATATTAATCATGACGATTTCTAATTCCATCATTTTCATTAGTTACGATTCGAAAACAAAACTAAACTAAAATTAAACCAAAGTATTCATCTTTAGCCAATTTTAAACGGATCTTTTCTCGCTGTCATGCTTTTTCCAGATTGCATTTATATTGTTACATTTAAGTCGATGATGGTTATTTCAAATGATCTTTCTTCACACTCTACCATTGTTTAATTTGATTTGTGAGACAAATGCAAATTTATACAGAGAATATAGATAGTGTGGTGTTAGCAGCGCGAGTTCACATTTGAAAATTACATTTTTTTTTTTTTTTTTTAGAAATTATTTATAGAATTTATCTATTTATAGAATTTATCGGCGCTATAAATGGTATATTTTTCTGTTCGGCACAATGTAATGTTTATTCCTTTACTGATGACATTAACAGCGTCGTGTGAAGTGAAATACTTTCAATGAGGAATTGAAAGCTGCTTGTTTGTATAAAATATCTATATCTATGTAAACATCATAAGATGATTTCTTTTGACAATGAATACATGTCTATTTTTTTTTTCTGTTGGAGAAAATGTATGTGTCAGTCAATCGATGCTGGGATATCGCTAGTACTTATTTTATTGATCTCCGGGGATGGACGGCAATGAGGCGTCTGGTGGGATTTGAACAAAGAACTGAGACGGATGCGGTTAAATAGTTAATGTCAAACACGCGTCTACAACGGCTATCTCCATCACTTTTTATCAAACTATTATTGGAATCGATTTAATCGACTATATCCCCACTTGCATCACAAAGATCATTCCTGTGTCTAGTAGGACAAAAGTATTAACAATGATTTTTTATATGGTAGGTGGAGAAGTACCGGTGATAGAAAAAGCTCCAGTACATGAATACTACATATTTTATCGATTGCGGTGAGGCGTTTAATCTGACTGCTGTTCTGTCGCTCTATCGTTAATAGTCTCTTATTTCGGCACAATGTTTCAGATTTATTGGGGAGCTGACATGCGATGTGACGCCAATGACTTTTCAAAGAGTGTTTAGTGATGCGTGTGAAATGATTCTATTAATAGGTGGAAAGCGAAACCAGGTTCTGATTTCGACTCTTGGTGAATTACTGCAAATTTATTTATGCAGATAGATGATGGGACTAGGTGATGTTCATGTCTTTCTCTAATGCATTAATGACATAAAAGGCTACGTTAATCATTTTCTATATCAAAAGATCCACAGAACCGGTTCTTAATTTTTTGAAAAGTTAATATGAGAAATAAATTTCCCTTTGTGTAGAACCCTGGTTTGTCACATATGTCTTTTCCTGTCGAAAGAATTAATTTTATATTGCCACTGCCTACAACGACGACAAATACTATTTAGAGTTTCCTTTTCCATAAACAATGTAGTTCTCATCCTTGGGTGGCTATCAAGTATCGACTCATCCCAGTCAGCACACATTAGCTCTATAAGTAAACTGGAATCATGGGCTCAACTGATTAAGAACATGTTCTATCAATGAGCAATTAACATTATGTTTTTTAATTATCTTTTTAGCATTAAAGCTCATGCTAAGTTAAAGAGAAAATATTGATTTCTAATTTAGGCACTAGGCCAACAATTTGACTGGTACTTTACTTTATCGACCTGGGAAGGGTGAAAGGCAAAGTTGACTTTGGCGGGATTAGAACATAAAGGGCCATAACTGAATGCTGCAATAATTTTGCCAATCCAGCACCCTCAGTGAAAGAGAAAATATTAAGTCATTGTATTCATACTTTCCTTAGTCATAATTATATGGATTTCTGAGTGAAGTGTACAGGTAAGTCTAAACAACAATTATTAGTTCTTTTACACACACATACAGGCACATATTACAGACCTGCCAACCTCTAAAAACCCAATTGGGGATTACCATGAAAAAAAAATGCCTACAAAAACAGGGAGGAATGAGGCGAAATGGGAACATTTTTACATAATGAAAGCTATACCCATCTTCACAAGAGAAGACATCTCTCACCCAACCCAAAGTGGGTGGGAGAGCTTCCCGTCAGACAGGGAGAGTTGACAGGTCTGCATATTATAAGGATTGTCTGCCCTACGGCCAAGCTCTTACCGTTTCTATAGTAGACTTTTCGTAAGTATAGAGTACTAAGTTGTATAATGGTCTTACCAATCTTAACCAGTAACATCCCACCCTCACACATAAATATATATAAAGTATAAAGTCCACCACGTATGCTGATTCGAAGCCACTAACACAAAAAAGCACCCCCGTTCATCCTGTAAGGTGGTCGTATTAGTGACACGAGAAAAAGCAGCCGGTCCTCACAGTAATGTGGTTGGTGTTAAGAAGGGCAACCAGTCGAAGAAACCAAACCAAAATACAGATCCATATGAGCATGTCGTGGTCTACCGACCTGACTTTTCTCATAACGTGACAACTCGTCTAACCCAAGCAAGCGTGGAAAATGGACGTTAAACAATGATAATTGTTTCTACCTTTGGCACAAGGCCAGCAATTACCCAGTGCATTACTGGTACTTTATTTTATCGACTCCGTAAGGACGAAAGGCAAAGTTAACCTCGGCAGGATTTGAACTCAGAATAGCAAGGGCCGTAACTCTATGCTGGAAAGCATGGCGTTAAACAATGATAATTATATATACATATATGCGCTATGTATGGTACTTCAAATGAATAAATAAACTCTACTACGTTTATTCAGTGCACTTCCTATCGTTTGTGCATTCAAGTTCTGTATGTGCAAAACATGGTCACCTGACCTAGCATAGCCCACAACAGGACAACCCGTCTAACCCATGTTAGCGTGGAAAAATTGACGTAAAACGGTGATGATGATGATATATATATATATATATATATATATATATATATATATGTGTGTGTGTGTGTATGTGTAAAAGGTAAACAGAAATAGTAACACAATCGGTACAGTATATGGAAGGAATATATTAGGTTAACGCTTGAAATGGCAAGAAGAGGGTCTTAACGTTTCGGACGCTAGTCCTTCATTAGAAGAAAGAATGGGAAATAAGATAGATTGAAGGGACGGGCGGGGTGGAACTGAAAAAATTGTCTTTAGATAAAAATAACAGGTCCATTCATGTTGACATCTCTTGGAAAACTGTCGATGCTGGCATTTTGTGTGTGATATATTTTTTTAGAAAAGTGGATGATGGATCGCGTCTACCTGAAAGGGGAAAAAAAACGTTTTGTATAAAGAGCTATACTTGTGCTCGCGCATGTTATACGTCCGTACGAAGCTAAGAAGATATGTGTGTGTAAAAGAATAACAAGATAAATACAGAGATGTAAAAACAGTCTTATTAGTTTCATTCTTGGGAATGAAGGTAAATAAATGTTTCAACGTATCAGGAAAGAGCAAAGTTCAGAGTGAGAGGAGGTTGGAAGGTTTGAAAAAAAAAGTGTGTATGGGGGTGAAGGTGAATAGGATTGTGTGTCATTCATGCTTTTCTCAGGTTCATTACTTAGCATTTGTGAAGTAAAATGCTTACAAGAAATCAAAACGAAGTAAACTCGATAAGACGTTTAGATCTTACGACAATTGCCACTACAATAAAAGTAATAATTGATTTATTTTCGACGGCTTGCAACGGTTAGGGAAGGTGTCTAATGTGATACAATGGGGTCCATGGCTTTCTGATGGGTAATGTACAATATTGAATCTGCTTTATTAACAGGCTCAAAATATGGTCACAGTTAAAATGTAAAACCAGAAATATGGCATAAGGGGATTTTGTTGATGTCTCATCTACTTCATTATCATCATCCTCAAAAGGAGCAAATTTAAAACACACACACACACACATTGAGAACTTGAAAAAAAAACCTCTTACTTGTTGGAGTTTTGGATCATGTACATCCCTAAGTAATATTTTTATAACCATTGGCAATTATGGTACTGCAAAATAAAATGAAATTTTAATTTTTTTGTCCCTCCCTCATTCTGTCACTTTTTCCTTCCCAAAAGTTATAATGAAAATAATGTGTATTCAATAATAAAGGCACAGTGAACTTTCATTAAGCTGTACTAAAGGTGTTGGTTTTTTTGTGATTGTCTGGGTCAACTGATGGTAGGTGTTAATATAGTATAGACATACAATATTAGAAATATACACACTACACAAACAAAACTCAGGAAAATCTTTTAAACATATAATTATATAAAATATATAAATAGTAAATAATAAACCAAGTGTTTTGATGGAATTATGACATGTCTTAATTTCACCTTGGTTTATTATTAAAGTTACACAAGTGCAATTATTGGAACTTACCCTATAGATTTTCCCTTGGATATTTTTACTCTACATTATTGTGGATTGTCAGTATCGGTAGAGGCTCAGATGCCATGCTTTGACACATAGAGTTACGGCCCTTGGCATTCTGAGTTCAAATCCCGCCGAGGTTAACTTTGCCTTTCATCCTTACGGGGTCAATAAAATAAAGTACCAGTAATGCACTGGGTAATTTGCTGGCCTTGTGCCAAAAGTAGAAACAATTATTGATGATTGTAGGAATTATGACATGTCTTAATTTCACCATGGTTTATTATTGAAGTTACACAAGTGCAAATATTGGAACTTACTCTATAGATTTTCCCTTGGATATTTTTGCTCACATTATTGCTGATTGTAGGGCGGTGGATTGCAGTATCGATAGAGGGTCGGACGCCATGCTTTGCAGCAAAGAGTTACAGCTCTTTATGGTCTGAGTTCAAATCCCGCCGAGGTTAACTTTGCCTTTCATCCTTACGGGGTTGATAAAACACTGGGATAATTGCTGGCCTTGTGCCAAAAGTAGAAACAATGATTGTAGGAATTCATTGAGCTTTGGATCATCTCATCATTTCATAACAAAGTAGATCTCTCTACTTGTTAAACTTGTTTAAAACATATATATATATATATATATACACATATATATCGGACCGGGTGATTTGTTTCCTTGAGCAAGACACTTTATTTCACATTGCTCCAGTTCACTCAGCTGTAGAAACGAGATGATAGGGACTGGGGTCCCTATCATTCCACTGCAAAGTGGTCGTGGAGGTGCCACGGCAAAAAGCACCCAGCCCACACTATAAAGTGGTCGTGGAGGTGCCACAGCAAAAAAGCACTCAGCACTCACTGTAAATGAAGTTGGTGTTAGGAAGGGCATCCAGCTGTAGAAATCAAGCCAGAATCAGTTCCCGTATGAGCAAGACAAGGTCAGCTGACCGGACACTGCCCACAACAGGACAACCTGTCTAACCCATGCTAGCATGGAAGAATGAACGTAAAATGGTGGTGATGATGATGATATATATATATATAGATATATATATATATATATATCTACATATACATATATATATATATATATATATATATACATATATATATATACATATATATATACATATATATATATATATATATATATATATATAATACTAGCTCTTTCAATTGCGCAGACGGTTCTATAGATATAGTGGACAGCCTCCGTTACCTGGGTGACAAAATCAGCAGTGGGGGAGGGTGCTCTGAAAGTACAGTAGCTAGAGTCAGAACTGGATGGAAAAAGTTCAGAGAGCTTATACCACTATTAGCCGCTAAAGGGTTCTCCCTAAAAATGAAAGGCAGGCTGTATGATGCCTGCATACGAATAGCAATGTTGCATGGCAGTGAGACCTGGGCATTGTGTGCAGAGGATATACGCAGACTAGAGAGGAACGAAGCTTGCATGCTCCGCTGGATGTGTAATAGTAATATACACGAACGGCAAAGCATAAACGAACTAAGGGAAAAATTAGAAATAAGAGGGATCAGATGTTGTTTAGTCGAGAGAAGGCTACGTTGGTATGGTCACGTGATGCGCATGAAAGACGACAGCTGTATAAAAAAGTGCAGGGCAATAAAGATAGACGGTAGCCACGGAGTAGGCAGACCCAGAAAAACCTGGGACGACCTGATAAATTCCGACCTCACACACTTACACCTCTCCAAGACAATGTCACTGGACCGAGATCTTTGGCGGTACTCAGTAATAGAGAAGAGCTGCCTTACCTAAATACAAAGTAAAACCTACTACAGTCAGTAGGCATCTCTAACAAAATACACACCCGTCCCTCCACCCCCACCCCACCCCATCCACACCGCCCCTTTCAATGTAAAGTTATGTTGGTGCCACAACATCCAGGCCGAAACAAATGAGGTCGTGTAGGTGTCACGACAAAAAAAACACACAGTCCACGCTGTAATGTGGCTGTGTAGGCAACACGGTAAAAACCTCCCAGTCCCACACTGTAAATGTGGTTGGTGTCAGGAAGGGCATCTAGCCGTAGAAAACCTGCTAGACAGTCCTATGCGAGCAAGACAACCACTCTTGCCTCAAGTGGGAAAACTCCTGTCCAAACCCATGCAAGCGTGGAATATGGACGTTAAACAATGATGATGATGATGATGATATATATACATATCATCATCATCATCATCGTTTAACGTCCATATTCCACGCTTGCATGGGTTTGGACAGGAGTTTTCCCACTTGAGGCAAGAGTGATTGTCTTGCTCGCATAGGACTGTCTGGCGGGTTTTCTACGGCTGGATGCCCTTCCTGACACCAACCACATTTACAGTGTGGGACTGGGAGGTTTTTACCGTGTTGCCTACACGGCCACATTACAGCTTGGACTGTGTTTTTTTTTTGTCGTGACACCTACACGACCTCATTTGTTTCGGCCTGGATGTTGTGGCACCAACATAACTTTACATTGAAAGGGGCGGTGGGGGTGGTGGGACGGGTGTGTATTTTGTTAGAGATGCCTACTGACTGTAGTAGGTTTTACTTTGTATTTAGGTAAGGCGACTCTTCTCTATTACTGAGTACCGCCAAAGGTCTCGGTCCAGTGACATTGTCTTGGAGAGGTGTAAGTGTGTGAGGTCGGAATTTATCAAGTCGTCCCAGGTTTTTCTGGGTCTGCCTACTCCGTGGCTACCGTCCATCTTTATTGCCCTGCACTTTTTTATACAGCTGTCGTCTTTCATGCGCATCACGTGACCATACCAACGTAGCCTTCTCTCGAGTAAACAACATCTGATCCCTCTTATTTCTAATTTTTCCCTTAGTTCGTTAATGCTTTGCCGTTCACGTATATTACTATTACACATCCAGTGGAGCATGCAAGCTTCGTTCCTCTCTAGTCTGCGTATATCCTCTGCACACAATGCCCAGGTCTCACTGCTATGCAACATTGCTGTTCGTATGCAGGCATCATACAACCTGCTTTTCATTTTTAGGGAGAAAAAGCTCTCTGAACTTTTTCCATCCAGTTCTGACTCTAGCTACTGTACTTTCAGAGCACCTTCCCCCACTGCTGATTTTGTCACCCAGGTAACGGAAGCTGTCCACTCTTTCTATAGAACCCTCTGCGCAATTGAAAGAGCTAGTATTGTGTGGGCACTTACTGCTACTTATTGCACCAGAGCACCGGCCACATGTAAAATCTATGTTCTTAGTTAATACACATATATATATATATATATATATACATTACAGTATGTAAAAATTTAAATATTAATACTGTAAATTGTTAATTTCATTTATCTGTGATATATTACATATGAGCTTGATGTGGTTGAGGTAGCATTAGAGTGACTGAGTCAATAGAAAATGAGTCATCAATATCAACAGTTGGCTTAACCACTGCAGCAAGGCTGGAATGAATTGCCTTAAAGAATGATTTGAGTTCCAGTTGTTTTCTTTGTTGATGCTTTTTCCAGATAATGAATTCCCTTTAGGCTCCAAGATGTTAAAATTGCTGAATATTAGTTTCAGTGAATGTGCAAAAGGACATTATCAAGGAATTGTCGTTCAATAGAGATTTTGAATTTCAAAGGCAATGGTTCATCATCTTCATCATCCTCATTATCTCTGATGTCACCAAAAAATACATCATCTGCTATTTCTTCTTCTGTTAACATTTGGAGTCTAGGGCAACTCTCTGTAGCGTCTAGCTATGTTCTGACTTCGTCTTCCATAGCATCTGTTTCATCTGTCCTCTGAAGTATACAATTAAACTCCCTAATCATTTACAATCGTATTTGCAATTGACAGTTAATGCAAATCAACTCATTAGATAACATATATAATCACATGTTGGTATTGCTATTGTTGTAGCTGTTATATTAACTTGGGAAACAGTCTAACTTTTCATTAGTAAACTAGTAGAATTTGTAGATATTAAGGAGGCTCAATGCTGGCAAATATAAAAGTATGTACAAAGTATTCAAAACCGGGAATACATTTTATGTTCATTATATATAACAACAATAACAGTAAAGTCAATACTTTAACATGTTATTTTCTTTCTTTTAACAGCCTTACTGTTAGCTAAGTTTGGATTTAAGAAGTAATGATTATGAACTCAAATCATTCTCTCTGTGACTTACTCTCCTGATCATCTTTACCTTTCAATCTTTTTGCTGAGTTTTAACCCTTTTGATACCAAACTGCTTGAAACTACTATTGTTTTTATGATGCAAAACTTAAACACTATACTGATGTGAACAACTCATTCACAGTGCAGTGTAGCACCAGTACTGATATATGAATTATTAACCCTTTGTTCATTAGCTAAACATCCTGTTGAGTTGAACAACTCTACAAAATCATAGAGAAAAAGTAAAATAAATAAAAATAATGAATCTGAATTAAAATTCAAAGAAATTTTCTCAAACCCAAATTTACTTTTGATACAAACCTGCTCAAAGAAACTATATTTATATCTATATTTTTAACTGTTGCTCAATCAGTGATAAACATTGATTGCCAGCTGAATTAATTATAGAAATATAAAATATACTGAAGCGAAAACCAACCCAAATCAAACAGTGAGTGTGTTTTACTATATATTTCTGGCAATATTATAACAACATGATCCTCCCCAAATATAACAATATTTGTTTAAGCACACAATTTCATATCAAATACCTTGCAAAACAAATTCATTGCTGTCCTTCCCCAAAGTTGTTCTCTGAAACAAAACTACCCATTTTAAAGGATTCTCATTTAAACCAATACCTTCCAACATAATTTTATATAAGGACTATTTGTTATGTTACAGCTATCATCATAATGAAATAATTAATAATTTTTGTAAATCCCTCAAAATGATTTATTAATCAATTGAAATACAGTGTTGTATTTCATTAGAAGTGTAGTCACAAAAGGGTTAAGCATTGTATAGAACAAAGGTTCTCAACCCATTTCGGCCAAACACCCACTTTTGCCCCTCAAAATCACGAAACACCCCTCTACCCTAATTTTCCATTTTTTTTATATACTACTGATTTTAATATCAGTAGATTACTGGGCCAAATCAAGTTATGTTAGAATCTTTAAAAAGATCTTTAAAAAATACTCGTACAAATTAAATACAAAAAAGTGTTAGTCCAAAACAAAGGCAAGCTATTTCAAATTATATATTTAAAAAAAAAAGACGTGAATGTTTTCAAAGATTTGATCTCAGTCGAAAGAGCTTTTTTTTTTAAATTCTATATTTCACTGTTAAATTCTATATTTAGCTGTTGTAATATTTTGAGTGGATAGACAATTCTACAATTCAAACTGTAAAGTCAAAATACAAAAGATGCAAAATCTGAGAAATTCTTACCTTTCTCTTGAATCACAAACTCAAGGGAAAAATAGTACTTTGCAAAATAAAATGCGTCGTTCACAAAGTAAGTTGCAACGAATGAATTGAGATGCTTGGTGACAGTGAACAAACAATATCTGTATCCCTTATATATATACAGAGATAGATACACACACACACATACACGCGCACACAAACACACACACACACACAAACAAACTTGTGTGTGTCTGTGTATGCCTTGTTTTTTGGTACAGAAAGCATTTTGTCTCCAGTTTTTATTGCCGGGTCAAAAGCCACTGCTCTTTTCAACGTCGTCAAATAGCAATGCCATATATATATATATATATATATATATATATATATATATATATATAAAGAGAGGGAGAGACAGAGAGAGTAAGAAATGTGTGTGTGTGTGTTTGGTACACGTCTATCTAACTATCTATTTATCTCTCCAACAGGCTCAAACATGCGGCCCGCGAACTACTTTTCTATGGCCCGTGGTAGAACCAATATTTGAGATTCCATTATAACTGGTGAAAATAAGGCGGTGAGCTGGTTGAAATGTTAGCACATCTGGCGAAATGCTTAGCGGTACTTCTTCCTTTTTTACGTTCTGAGTTCAAATCCCGCCGAGGTTAACTTTGCCTTTCATCCTTTTGGGGTTGAGAAATTAAGTACCAGTTGTGAACTGGGATTGATGTAATCGACGGGACCCTAAACCCTAAATTTCATGTCTTGTGCCTATAGAAATGATTATAACTGGTGAAAATCATCATCCACCACCACGTTTGGCCCACTGTGCCTCTCCTCCAGGACGTAATGGCCCTTTTATGTCCTTCAGTTTGAGACCCCTCTTCTACACACACACACACATATATATATATATATATATACACTTTACTCTTTTTCTGTCTCTGGACTATGCCCATACTGGAGCATCACCTTGGTAAGTTATGGGGACGTCACCAAACCAACAAGTATTGGTGGGAGTGCAAACACAAACGTAAAGACACACACAGACATATATACATATATACGACGTGCTTCTTTTAGTTTCGGTCTATCAAATCCACTCACAGGGCTTTGTTCGGCCGGGCAGTGCGACTGAACCCGGAAATATGTGGCTGGGAAGCAAGCTTCTTGTCACACTGCGCATATATATATGTGTGTGTGTGTGTGTGTGTGTTATAAAAATTAACAATGAAAATAAAAAGAACAAAGTCAAGTTTCTTTATAACTTTGTTTTTATTTTGTTGTTTTTATTTTTATTGTTAATTTAATGCCCCCGCCCCTTGAGAACCTTTGGCATAGAAGATTCATGGCTAGCCATTTAATACACAAACATATATACTGTTATAATCACTTGCTTTTCTTACATAAAATTATAATTGAAGGGTTTTAGATAAAAATAAATACTTTAATCCTATCATTGCTATCATGATCATCATCATCATCATCATCGTTTAACGTCCATCTTCCACGCTTGCATGGGTTTGGACGGGAGTTTTCCCACTTGAGGCAAGACTGGTTGTCTTGCTCGCATAGGACTGTCTGGCGGGTTTTCTACGGCTGGATGCCCTTCCTAACACCAACCACGTTTACAGTGTGGATTGGGAGATTTTTACCGTGTTACCTACACAGCCACATTACAGCGTGGACTGTGTGTTTTTTTGTTGTGACACCTACACGACCTCATTTGTTTTGGACTGGATGTTGTGGTACCAACATAACTTTACATTGAAAGGGGTGGTGTGGATGGGGTGGGGGTAGTGGGACGGGGGTGTATTTTTGTTAGAGGTGCCTACTGACTGTAGTAGGTTTCACTTTGTACTTAGGTAAGGCGGGTCTTCTGTATGTCTACTATATTTTATATAATTTAGAAAATAACCAAGAATTTGGAGTTATTTACTAATTTAACTAATTTTATCATTATCATGCTGGTGTTTGGAACATAGCTTAAGAAATAAAATTATGAAAGAAGGTTTTTAGATAAATATAAACACTTTAAAATAAACATAGAATGAGGAGCAGTTTCAGTTGGTTTGGTAAATAAACAGCTTTGTATGATAGAGCCAAAGGGGATTTCAGGAGACTACTCTGTTAGAAGCATTCAGCTCAGCTCTCCTGTATGAGGATAACATTCTCCTTTCTACTCCCTAATTTTGGAGGCTCTGAAATGACCATGGCTGCTACCCTTCTTCTTCTGTCATTCAAAGTAAAAAAAAAAACTATACATCTGTGATATGTATTCATGTTTGTGTTGTGTGTGTGTGTGTATATATGCATGACTATATATATATATATATGAGTCAGAACCCAACGGCTGAGCTCTTGCCATTTCAACAGCTAATTCCAGACGTCAAAATAGCAAGGGTTCAGCTGTCAGGCCCTGACTCTTTCTAATATATATATATATATATATATATATATATATATATATATATATATATATATATGAGTGTGTGACACCATTTTCAGTTATAGACTACAACGATAGCACTTCAAATATATATATATATATATATATATATATATATATATAGATAAGTTTCTTTGATCTTTAGACAAGCCTGAAATAGTAGAAACTCAATAATGTGTAGAAAATACAGCAGGCAATGAGAATAGAAATAATAGAAAAGAATTTGTTGGGGCATTCTTAGCCCCCTCCCCCACTCCCCAGATGGATTGTTGAAGTATTACTCTAGTGTCTAAAGTATGTTTGGCAGATGTAGTTCGCATAGTTATGTTTGTAGTCTGAATAGAAACTATATTCCAGTACACAGTACCTTTACAAATTCATAATTCTGAGTCTGCTCCATATTGGGTAACAATAATAGTCTGAAATACTGGCTTAAGTTAAATTGTGATCGATGAAATATGTTAGGATGGGAGCTGATTACTGAACAAACATTTAGTAACGAGCTGATTGTATAGATGACTGGATTATGTTTGTTCTGTTATTACTACTAGCATTAGTGGCGTAAAATATCAGAATTATTAGAACATCTGATAAACTACCTTGTAGTGTTTGCTCCAGTTCTTTACATTCTGAATTCAAAATCCTGTTCAGGTTAACTTAGCCTTTTATCCTTTTGGGATTCATGGAATAATTCTGCCAATTCACTACCCACTATAGTGATAATGATATTAGAAACAAAGAAGTGGGATATACCTATACACACAGAAGATCAAGACTAATTGACCAGGTATTGTTGTTGAAGATGACCAACGAAAGAAATGCTTCCTAATTGATATATTAGTTAAAACAAATAATAAAACGCCTCTCAAAGAAATGGAGAAATTGTCCAGATATAAAGATCTGGAAATAATTGAGATAACTGAAAAGAAAAACAAGTTTTATAATATTAGATACTTTGGAAGTGATTAGAAAACATGCCAAACCTTGTACAGAAATAGCACTTACTTCTTCTGTCTAGCATCATACTCATCTCCCTTCCTATTACTGTCTTTCTTCAATTACACCCTCCAGCACTGTCTCTCTCTCCCTTTCACCTCCCCTCTGGAACCCACTCTGTTTTTTCCATCATACTCTTGTTCCCTTCACTCACCCACTCTGATTCTTCTTTTCTATTCATCCTGTTGGCCACACTGCCTTGAATGAAAAGCGACAATGTAGAATAATGAGTAATCGTTAGTCTTGGATTATGCAAGGCAACCTCACTAGTGCTGATACCATTATAATATGCACCCATTACATTCGGTAATGTGGTCAGTGATTGAACAGAGACAACAGAATCAACACAAAATGCACTCAGTATACTCTATAAAGTGGTTGTTGTGAGGAAGGGCATCCAAACCAGAGAAACCATGCCAAAAATATTGTGTATGAGCGAAATGTAGTCTTCTAAATTTCAAAGAGGGCAGTAACTCTGAATAAGAACTGAATTGCATCATGACAACCCATCCAGCCCATGAGAACAGACCTAAATGATGATGATGATGATGATGATGATTTTGGCAGAATCATTGCAAACTACACGAAGAAATGGATAAAGACCAAGAGAAAGAAATAAGATGGGCATCTACAAAGGGAAATGTTATTGTTATCAAAATATCAGAATATGTTATTTTTAGCCAATCATCTAGATTAATTTATCCTACTTTATAGGCTAGCTTAAGTTTGAAATTAATCCTGCTCACACATGGATAAGCTTGTGTCTGAATTAAAGACTGTTTCATATTGATAAATATATATATATATATTGTTATACTTGGGGAGGGTCATATTGTTGTAATAATATTGCCAGAAATAATAACAGAACACATTCACTGTTTGGTTGGTTTTCGCTTCTGTATCTTTTATATCTCCACAGTTAATTCATTTATACACACACACATATATATATATCTATATATAAATATATTCCCCCCACCATATTGTGCTTCCTCCCCAATTCATTTCCCTGCTCAACCCATGCCAGCACAGAAACCTAGGCACACATCACAATATACTGCTAGACTCAACCCATTTTCTTTGAGGCCACACCACTGATTGGACAGTTTCTCTCCCATGGTTATATAACCTCATCCTTACTCTTGTTAACACTCCCCCTCCGCATGATAATGCACCCAGCCCACTCTGTAAAGTGGTAGTGTTGATGTCATGATAAAATGCTCCCGGTGCATGCTGTGAAGGAGTTGGCATTAGGAAGGCCATCCAGCCATAGAAGCCAAGACAAATGGAACGTATGAACAAGACAGAATCACCTGACTAGTCTAGCCTAAACCATATATACATACATACAAATGTGTGTGTGTGTGTGCATGTTTGTGTGTACTGCAGATATGTACTCAATATGAATGATATATTTCATAATTTAAATGAGTAAATGTCATATAGCTTATTGAGGCATTATGAATGTAAGTCAAATTGAAAATAGTTTTAATTCATTTGAAAGTATTATTGAACAAATGTTTTTTTTTTTACTTGCAATTATGTTTTTCTTTTTTACTGATTAGTCTGAGAGAAAGGGACAATGTCTATGACCCATTTCAGAGCTTCCGAGACTGGTGAAAGTGATGGACCTCTCATTTTATCCTCAAACTGGAGTCCAAGCTCAAATACTTACAACAGAGTGGACTTTGCCAAAGGCACCCAAAGGCCAGGTTGTGGTATTAAACTCAGTGACATATTAAGTTTACCATCCAACTAGGCCAGAGTATGATTTGAACTCAGAATGCAAAGAACCCGAACAAATGCCCTAAGGCATTTGTCTGACATTCTAACTACCCTACCAATCTACCACCATGGATTGGTACCTATTTTATGTATCCCAAAAGGAGTAAAGGCAAAGTTAACCTAAGTGGAATTTGAATTCAGGAGGCACATGGCTTAGTGGTTAGAGCATTGGCCTTGCAATTGAAAGGTTGTGAGTTCAATTCTCAGACTGAGTGATGTGTTGTTTCCTTGAGCAAGACACTTTATTTCACATTGCTCCAGTTTACTCAGCTGTAGAAATGAGATGATAGGGACTAGGGTCCATATCATTTCACTGCAAAGTGGTCATGGAGGTGCCACGGCAAAAAAGCACCCAGCACTCACTGTAAATGAGGTTGGTGTTAGGAAGGGCACCCAGCTGTAGAAATCAAGCCAGAATCAGTTCCCGTCTCACCCTTGCAAGCAGGGAAAAGCGGACGTAAATTGAAATGATGATGATGATACACATGGCACCCATGAAAATAATGTTCTAATCGTTTGTGGAGATCAGTAGGCCCAGAAGCATCTACACATCCAAATATTGTAAAAATGTCAAAAATATTCATAGAAATATTTTAAGTTTGGCTTTGTTTTCCTTCAATCACTTATGAGAGAGTGCGTTTGATATGTGGAATATGTGAAAAAACATTTGGCAATAAAGCAATTAAACCTTCAAAGAGGAAAGACCACTTTTGGATGATGTATTCAGTTATGTAAAACAAATGCCTGTATGTGAGAGAAATTCCCATACATACTCAAATATAAGCACCCTCTATTTTACGTCTGAGAAATGGGCAAAAATCCAAACCCCATTTATAAGCCAAGGCAGCTAATCAACACATTATGTTTAGGTGGCATACACAAGCCCCCCCCCCCCCCCATGCCATTTTACCATTGATTTTTTTGGTGACATTTTCATCAAACCCATGCCAGCGTGGAAAAATGGACGTTAAACGGTGATGATGATGATGATGATGATGACGATTCCTCAGCTAATATTCAAGTATATACAGTAAATGACTAAGATATTATTTTCTAAACATTGTGTTGCTTGCAAAAATCAATTTACTATTTCTCTATGTAAAAATACATGAGAACTACCTACCATGAACTATATTGCAAGCAGCAAACATTTTCGGCCTTTTTAAACCCATATTAGCAATTGACATGAAATTAATATTAATGATTTTAAATTCTTATCTGCATGTGTGTGTGTGTTGTTATGTGTACAGGTACATACATGTACACATTAAACTTGTAAATGGTAGCATTGTTCTAACATGCTTTAACATGTATTGCTCAGTATTTGAAACACACACATACACACATGCAGACACAATCGTGGTTTTTAGAATAGTTACATGTTATCCCTGCATGCCATAAGGGGCAATTAAAAGGGTTGGCATAATGAAAGGTATCAAGGCTGTAAAACATTTTCTCAAAACATTCTGTCTAACTCATGCCACCATGGAAAACAACATACAAATGATGATGATGATGATATATGCCACGGCAAAATATAGGTGCCACAGCAAAAAAGCACCCAGCACTTACTGTAAATGAGGTTGGTGTTAGGAAGTGCCTCACTGTAAATGAGGTTGGTGTTAGGAAACAGTTCCCGTCCCACCCTTGCAAGCAGGGAAAAGCGGATGTAAAATGATGATGATGATATATATATAAGCAGTGTGTGTATATATGTATGTAGGTATATATATTTATGTCAGGTCACCAGTTGGTGCTACTGGTAACATGTATCCCAGTACAACCTGTCTCATGGTCGGGTCGTTGGCGACTAAACTGGCAACCCCACCAAGGTTTCTTGGTGAGGAGGGTGACTTTGGACATCCTGCAGGACTAAAAACAAAACCTGTCAAAGGGCAAAGGAGCTCTTAAGAGTCAATGGCCATCCACCGGGAGAGATGACCTCTTAGCCTTTGTCAAGGCAGAATTCTAGGAGAAGGAAAACTCTGATATAACACCTGCAACCCTGATGGTATCCAATGATGTTGACTTGTTCTTCTTTTTGGTAAATATCATCTTGGTTAAGAGAGTGGGACTGGCTTTGTGCAGTGCCTTTGCTCACTATAAAAGCTTCACGGCACAGGCATTGCTTTATATCTGGAGATCTCTCTGCACTTGTCCTCACATGGTACCATGGGCCCAGCACTATGTGTCAATAATTGTCACAAGTGTAGTGTTTGTACCAGAGTTTTCAAGTCGCTGGCTGGACTAAAAAGTCACACTCGTTCAGCGCTTCGATAGGGGTTCTCCTACATGGATATAAAGTAGTGGCCGTACTCGAAAACGAGTTGGCAGCCACCATGTATATATATATATATATATATATACACACACATACATATTAAGTTGTGTGCTAAGTAGCTGAAGTATATGATAAATTTATATCTGTATACATATATAAAAAAATACTGGTGTGTATGAATATAGCAAGACACTAGGTTGTGTATATAAAGTTTAATTAACAAGTTGAAGTTATGTAGAATAGTATAGTTGACATGTCCATGAGTAGATGAAAGAATGAAGTAAAGTTATTTGTTGCCATTTTGAAGTTAGCTCGCAAGAGACCATGTAGGGTTGTCAGGGGAATGCGCCTGGCCGAAGGGCCAGGCAGGTTAGAAGAGGGCAAATGAGAGAGAGATCGCTCTGAGTATCCCTTTTATAGGGTCCAAGACGGAAGTGACAAAAAGGGTTCTGCCACCCCAACGGGAAGTAACTCCAGCTACTTCCTGTCTAGAGAGCGGTGATGTGATTGTCATAACAAGGGAGGCAACTCTTGCTACATTACCTTCTGCCAGATTTTTAAAATATAAAAATCGAATGAACCATGTATGGTGTAAGATGGCGAGCATGTAACACCAAAGTCCAGGCATGAAAATTACGAAAAAAATAATGTTTGCAATAAAAGGAAAACAGCAAAATATATGCATGCAAAAATCAATGATCGATATCAAGGTAGCCAACCGCTCTTGGCCAGAGAACGACTGGACATCTATCTATCCACCACTCAAAGATACAATGTAATCAAAGTAAAAGAAGAGGTCAAAGTTCAAATGTTCAAAATACAGTTCACAGGTGTGCAATCACATGACAGCAGGAAAGAAAGTGTGTTCCAGAGAATGTATGCAGGTGGTTTCTGGTCCGTGGTATAACATGAAATTTCTAACCTCCGAAGGATTTTCTCACAGGAAGAGTGCTGCAAAAATAAATTCTCTGGCTTGTTCTGCTGGTTTTGGTTGTTGATGAAGCTGTGTTGTTGTTGTTGATGTTGTTGTCTCACGGAGTGAGCGTATTTGATGTTTAAATTCACAGTAAAAATTTTCCCAGAAAAAATGAGTTGCGCAAAGTGCTAGAAATAACAGCCAAAGTTGATGGTCGATGTTGAGAATGCGTTGACCTGGAAGGGTCAAGAGGCCAGCGACCAAAGAAATAAGCATTCTGAATAAATGCGCAGTTTTCAACGACAAATTTACGTGCTAAATTTTTAAACCGGCAAATAGGAGAATATAGCTTAAGGGTGGAGAATCCTTGGCAAGAAACATTATCTATGGCGTGTGGTATCTCAGTGAGTCGAGATATGTGCTGCCCGCACGTGCCAAAACAAGGTTAAAGTCAATCGAAAAAAATATCTTTCTATGGCGTGTGGTATCTCAGTGAGTCGAGATGTGTGCTGCCCACACGTGCCAAAACAAGGTTGTTAGCAGCCATTTTGAAAAACTCGTGTGTGAACGTGATAATATGATGAAACAGAAAGAAAGGCTTCACTTGGTGTAACAAATATGGCGAGTTCAACTTTTTTGTGAACGATGAAAAAAGCTTGGCGGAAAGAATAAGCAATAGTTGAGATTCAGCGAAAGTAAATGTTCATGTTGAAATGTGTAAAAAAAAAAAAATCAAATTTTTTTAATTTTTTTTTTAAAGTGTTCGTTGTAAGAAGAAACGAAAAACATATATATACATCCAGTGGAATGCGACACATAGTTGATGTGCGACACGTGCGTGAAAGGCAAAATTTTCTGTTTATTTTGCTTGCTGAGAAAACATTTCTTTTTTGATGTGTTCGTTATAAGACAGTGTATGCGGAGAGAAATCCTTGTCTAAGGAGGTCGGAGGGATTTCTTAGTCCCCCCAAAAAATTATCACGTTAGGTGAGAGAAGAAGAGTCTGTCTGAACGAGAATTTCACATGTGCGTGTGTTCGTTTCTGTGTCTGAGTATTTTTCCTAGTTCGTTAATAAAGTTTGCTTGTGTATTCGAAATGTTGGTCGACACATTCCAACGAAAATGGGGTACTGCTAATTAATTTTTTTATATATATTCACGCAACACCAGATCCTATCATTTTTTTCTCAGGGTCACCACTTATAAAAAATACTGGTGTGTATGAATATAGCAAGACACTAGGTTGTGTATATAAAGTTGAAGTTATGTAGAATAGTATAGTTGACATATCCATGAGTAGATGAAAGAATGAAGTAAAGTTATTTGTTGCCGTTTTGAAGTTAGCTCGCAAGAGATCATGTTAGGGTTGCCAGGCGAACGCGCCTGGCCGAAGATGCCTGGCCGAAGGGCCAGGCAGGTTAGAAGAGGGCAAATGAGAGAGAGATCGCTCTGAGTATCCCTTTTATAGGGTCCAAGACGGAAGTGACAAAAAGGGTTCTGCCACCCCAACGGGAAGTAACTCCAGCTACTTCCTGTCTAGAGAGCGGTGATGTTATTGTCATAACAAGGGAGGCAACTCTTGCTACACATACAATACAGAAATAACAGAGACTGTGTGAATGTATATATAAATCTACACATTGAGAATATAGATATATAAACATATCAAATTTGACATATTTCCCTGTAAATTGAAAAATATTATATATGAAACAGGTAAAAGAGTATATCTTGAATCAAGATTGGAACCTTTTTGGGTTCTCATCAGAATTTGACATGTTTAACCCTTTAACATTTAAACCAGCTGTATCTGGCCAGAATTCTCTCACCTCTTTCTGTTTAAACCGGCTGTGACTGGCCACTCATACTGATGTTAAGGTATCGTTCTCAGAACAACTAACAACAAAATCTCATAGATTCGATTGTGAGGTAAAGTCTTTACTGTGAAAATATAATAGTAAGTATAGAGTAATGTAAATGCTAAAGGGTTAAATGTCTGTATTCTTAAAGTGTAAATTTCAAATAATTTTGAAAATAATCAATAATTTTGATGGATTTAGTCAAATAGCTATATTTCTCATTATTAAACTGGTGTTTGGAGCATAACTGAATGAAGGTTCTTACATAAAATAATGGGCGATTTTTAGATAAATAGAAACTTTAAATTAAACAGGTTTGTTTATAGAACCAGGGACAGTTAGATAGTTTGATATCAAAAGCTCTACTCAGAAAAACTTTCACTTTCTGTATATTAATTCTCAAAGAGTGTCATGCCAATCTCTATTTAGCTGAGACTACAAATAGAGACTACAAATTGGGTACTGTCCCTTCTTCACATATTTATTTTCTGGGGAGCAATGAGGTGTTTTACATCTCTATCTCCATATTTGCATGACTGGAAACATTTTTGTTGCAGCAATTCATTGATTTCTTTTTCTTTTTCTGCTATCTACTCAACTGTGGAAAATATTTTGTATCAATGAGGTAAACTAGAGCAAGGAGTGTCATGCTCAGGAGAATAAAACAATTGTTGTTGATATAAGGTTTGAACATATGGCTAATATCAGCTGTTAAACACTTTAACTTCACAGCCATTGTTTATATGATATTTACTAACTATAAATTGTCTCTTGACAAACAAGAGTGGTGGCGGAGAAAGATGACAACAAGCTATTTTGTATCCACATTCTTTAAAGATCCTGGTATGTGTAAGTGTGTGTGTGTGTGTGTGTGTGAAGTCCACCAAAGATCAGTTCTCACCCTCCATCCTGTCCACTATAGTCCTCCAGGCCATAACAGAGGAGTTCAAGACTGGCTATTCATGGGAACTCCTGTATGCTAATGATCTAGTACTCATAGCAGAAACAATAGGACAAGAGTAGAAGTTCTAGACATGGAAATAAAATTGGAATTAAAGGGTCTTAAAGTAAACCTTGCAAAGTTTTAGTAGGGAAGATATACTGAAACAATGTTGGTAGAAATTCCATTTGGTGCATTCAGTGTGGACAGTGGATACACAAGAGATGTAGTGGAATTATGGCGAGGCTCACAGACAAGTTAGACTTCATATGTGACAGGTGCATGGGAGTAGTCAACAGCAAGAGTACTTGTGAAATGAACTAATGCTGAAAATGAGGAGCTTTTCTCTCTGACTGAGCGATATACTGTATGATGCCTGAATGCAAGTGGCAGTGAGAAATAGACCTTGATTGTAGATTTGGAAGGGCTGGAGAGAGAGAGATGAGACAAGTATGCTCTTCATTTGAGTCAATAACTGACAGCCTTCCTAGTGTTGAGCAATGATGAGGCCCACCAAGTACACCCTGTGAGGTGGTTGGTGTTGGGCAGGGCTAACAGCTGCAGAAACCATGCCAAAACTAGGTCCAGAGGACTCTTCAGTTATGTCAAGAGCTCAACAACCTCTCTAGTTTTGGTGACACAATAAAATGCATCCTGTACATTATACTAAGTGGTTAGTGATAGGAAGTGCACCCAACCATAAAAAACTTGTCAAACAAAGGGTAGAAAGGACTCTTCAGTTGTATCAAAGATATGATGACTTCGCTAGTGCACTCTGTAAATTGTGAGTAAGCAAGATGCTGCCTCCAACAAATCTTAGAGGTTAGTGGCTCTGATTAAGTAAAGACTTGTTCTGTGATGACCCATTCAACCTTTGCTAACAGGGAAAATGGATGTTAAATGATGATGATAATACATTATTATTTAACATCCGCTTTCCTTTGCTGGCATGTGTGTATCAACGACATTTAAAGTAAGTGGTGACATTTGTTTAGATCTCTCGTGAGATATAAACAATATGCTCCACAATGTATGTCAGTGGTCTATATCATACTTATGAATAATGTATATTAGTATCAGGAAAGGCATCCAGCCATAGTAAACTACCTCCATAAGTCTCATCCAACCCATGCAAGTATGGAAAAGAAGGTGTAAAAAGAACATGCTAATGGAAATTCTGTTGTTGTTCATCATTTCAGAATTACATTTTTTGATTAGTTTAATCTTGTTTTATTCCTCCTAACCTCCTCTCTCTGACTGAAATTCACTGTTATTGACCTGACCTTTAACCATACATATACACTAGCTAATTCAAACCAACAAAAATTGTTCTGTTACATATTACTGTAAAGTACATTTGTTAATTTTATTGTCTTAAACTTTGATTCACTTTGGTCACATCATTTCTTGTGTCTTTTACATATAAAAACGTGTTTTATGAATAAAACAGGGTCAATGGACAATATGTGGAAACCTTTCACATAAACTCTGCCTATGTATGATTCAAAGGACCAATTTTTTCCTACTTTATTACAAAAGACCATACATTTCTTTTGTGAGAGAGTTATAGTCAATGAAATCTACCCCCAGTAGCTAATAATGGTTTCTACTTTTGGCACAAGTTAGTAATTTGGGGGAAGGGAAAGTTGATTAAATTGACCCCACCCAGTACTAGACTGGAATGTTATTTTATTGACTCCTGAAAGAAGGAAAAGCAAATTTGACCATGTTGAGATTTGAACACAGAACATAGAGAGTACAATTGAATATTGTAAAGCATTCTATCTGGTGTTTTCAGAATGTAAAGAGCTGTAACAACTACTACAAAGCATTTGTTCAATGCTTTAATGATTCTGCCAATCCATCGCTCTCATTCCCAGCTAATAATTCTTTCTAGCATTGGCACAAGGCCAACAATTTGGGAGAAGGGGTAAGTCAAACAAATTGACCCCAGTGCTTAATTGGAATTCATTTTATCAATCCTGGAAGGATAAAATGCAAAGTTAACCTCAGTAAGATTTGAACTCAGAATGTAGAAAGCCTTAACTAAACGTGTGATGGACTCAAGTAAGCTTTGTTTGATAGTGTGCCCTAATGAATAACAAAGAGAAAGTAAGTTGAGTTGTTGGTTTTTATTTAGCCATAGCTCAATTGTGACTGAGAAAACCTTATAAACTTTGGCATTCTAGTTATGATCAGCCCATCTTTACAGGTATGTTTTTGACTATGTTATCCTAAGTAACTTGTACTTATAGAAGAGGATGGTGGCTTGACTGCAGTTTCTGGCAGGTTGAGTGATCACTTAGAGGCTCTCAAATGTTTATTGTGAAGGTGGTTCAGTTACCAGTGATTTGTTGTTAGCATCACTGTTGTTTATTACAGTCCTAGAGAGTGATACACTGACAGACGATATTACCAACATTATTGCTGTTCATCATTGCTCAAGTGACAGCTTACTGAACTTGTAATCTCTAATTGACAGTTGATAAATAGAATGTCCCACATAAGAAACTGTTTTCAAGATGGCTAACAAACAAGTGCACATGCTTTCTCTCCTATCCACCTTTATCCTGTTCTCTTTTTTATTCTTTCTCTCACCCTATCTTTTTATTTCTTCCTCTCTCTCTCAAACATCATTTCTTCTCTCTTTCATTCTCTCTTCCAATAAAAGGCAAGCATCTAGAACATTAAGACTTTTTTTCTAACTATATCAAGTGTTAAACTAATGTATGGCATTGTTCTTTTTTTGTCACACACACACACACACGATTATATGTGTATTGAGGAAGATCTATTTTTCTATTTTACTCTCATTTGGCACTGCTCCAAATGTGTACATATACAATACCACAAACAAACATACCTGCAGTTATACACACCCATACACAGGTACTGAATTAATAGAAACCACCTCCAGCAACCTGAAAGCTAAGGCAACATTTCTGTGTACAAGAACATATGTAATTGGAGCTGAGGTTTTATGGCTGGGTACAACTACTACTGACAATTACCTTTCCTGGATTGGGGTGAGGGGTGTAATGAGGATGATGGCATGGTCTATCAAAGGTTTATGACTATTTTCATTATCTTTCATTTTTGTACACTCTCTCTCCTTTCTGTACACACACACACATAAACATATACAGCAATTTAAGCCACAGTAAATTTTACCCAAACTTCTATAAATACTGGACATGTGTGAACAGTTTTTCTTTTCCACTGCATGGATAAGTAATACTAAACTCATAAAACATTAATTAATATCTGGAATAATTTTAATATATATTAATATAGATTGTGTTATTCCTTGTATATTTAAATTTCACTAGCAATGTCGGTTTTGTTGACACAGGCTGACAATAAGCAGGGGCGGTGAAAGCATTTCTGAATGGAGAGGGGGGGGGGGTCAATTTAGTTGTAGTGATTATTAATTTAGCTGTTACTATCAAATACCAACCAATATATAAAAAACTTTGATATGCGATAAACATAACATGTACATAAATTGTAGTATATACAAATAGATGTGTGTTTTGGAAGTTTGGGGAGAAAGATTGCCCCCGACAAGTGAAACTCCTTGAGAAGTTTGATGGCATTGGCCCCAGCTCAACATCTTACCTGGCACTGTGGTCACACCTTTCTTCTGTTGTCTCCAGACATGTCTTTATCTTCAAGGTTCTTCACAAAACATTAGAACGTGTATCTCTGGATCAAGTCTTCTCTTGATCATTACTGTCTCACCTGCCTCACAGTAGAACAGCAATGCATGCCTCAATTCAGTGCCTTCTTCATGACAGATGTCTTTGCATCAAAGTAGACTTGCACCATGGTCTCTGTGTGAATCACACAAATGCTGTTGTGGAGCCACTGTCAAGAAGTTTGGATCATCCACTCTCTTTTCACCACCATGTGGGATGTTTCCCTTGACATTCCACCTTGTAGACATCATCAGGAGGAGCCTCAATGTGGCTGGTTTCCCGTCACAACAGGAGTCACAAATTGACCTTAATAAGAGTAGGCACTCAGATAGTATAATCCTTATCCCATTTGAGGGGGAGTAAGTTACTCGTTTGGAACACCATATGTTGCAACACTTTTTCTAGTCTCAACAACACTGCTTTGGCCACAAACCCACAAGACAAAGAAACTGAAGAAAACTATATACCAGGTATTGACTGACTATTTCTTTTTTGTGCCTGTTGCCATTGTGATTGGCAATAGGAAAGGCATTTAGGCATAGAAACTATGCCAAGGATAATAATTTAAGTGAGGTATTGGATTGGTCTGTACCAACCGATCCAAAACAATAAATAAAATGGACATAAAATGATGATGTTGATGATATATATTGAAAGAGATAGAGCACACTAATATAAGATAAAGATGACCTTCAAACAACTAAATAATCAAAGAGAAAGTGCAATTATTGAGGACATCAACTTGAATATGAATTGTAAGTAAAGAACATATAAACTAGTTGAAGCATAAAAATGTTACAACTATACTTCTCTTAACCATTTTAATACCAAACTGCCTGACACCACTCTTGATTTTATGTTACCAAACTGTTTGCTTTAAAATGTTTATACTTATCAAAACCCCTTCCATTTTTATTTTGTGTAAGAACCATTGTTCTGTTCCAAACATCATTTTAACCCTTTGATACTAAACTGCCTGAAACCACTCTGGATTCATGGCACAAAACTACTCAATCTAAAATGTCTATCATTATATTAAAACCTATGATAATTTTATTTTAGAGTTTTTCGTTAATCTTCTAAATATTAACTTGCTGATGAAAAACCTTGTTATTTTTATTAAATTTCTCCAAATATTTGTTTATTTTCAAAATTAATTGAAACACATCGGCAGTTTGTTTCATTGAAAATACAATAATGAAAGGGTTAATAAAAGAAAATTGGTTATATTACTAAGTCCAAATTCTTGATTATTTTCAAAATTATTTGAAAATTATATGCAATATCTATTATTAAAAAGAGTTAAAGAAAAAAAAAAGAAAAACGTGTAAACTAGATTATAGCAAACCCTTTTTCTCAATGGAGATATTGATTTGGTGGGAAGGGCTGTGTCTGTGGTTTTTGCAAGCCTTCCGAGACCAGTGAAATTAACATGATTGATGTTCCTGTCAATCAGCTGCAGCAAAACCATTGTACAGGAAAGGAATTCCTGAGAGCCAGTGTTCAGAAGAAGTAGGACTGGTCGTTGTAGTTAGCATAGTAGCTTGGGTTTGGTTAGGGAGTAGACACAATATGGATGATGGGAGAAGAAAAGATGAATGTGTCAGTGTTTGAGTGGAAGTGGTGTAAAACAAGCCAACCAGCTCTGAGAGACAGAGGCTTCTCTAGTAGTGGTACAAAAGACAGAGGGAGAAAGAGAAAGCAAGGCTGGAGGGAGAAGTGGCAGCATGACTGTGGGCTGCAGTGTGTTAGTGAGCAACTGCTCTGAGCCAATTAAGTTGCTGTTCTCTGGGTGTAGTCTAGTATGTCAGAATGTGCAGCAGCAGCACCATTCCATATGTGGGAGGAGTAATCCATTGTAGATCTCCCTTGAGATTTGTAGATGGTTATTGATGCTGAAGTATTTTCTGGCCTTCAAGAAGAATGCCATGTTTTTGAAATGTAGCTAATGAAACTATAGAGAATACACTTTCTCTTTTATTTATTTATTTTCACTTTTTTTTATTATTTATCCTTTATTAGTTTATTCATTTATCTTATTTTATTTTACTTTAGTCTGTCATCTATTTTGCCATATATTATTGTGATTTCATCATCTAGTATTTTTTTCCTTCTTGCCAAAGCTAGTCTACATTTTTGTGTTGGGATAGATCTTTTGAAAAGCTACTGCAAAAAAGTCTCACCCAACCACTGCCAGTATCGAAAAGTGGATGTAAAAGCTAATAAAAATAAATAATAACTGAAATGGGTACCAGTAGCAGCTGGGGGTTAACCCTGCAAGGGACTGGTGTCCTGTTCAGAGAGAGAATCTTCTACCTTCAGGCATTTAAATGTTAAATGTTAATGAAACTGGGATAAGCACTGGCCATATGAACTTCTGAGTTTGGGACAGACCTTTTTTAATCTTAACTTGAAAAGCTCAAAGGGTGAAGAACCATTCATATCATTATTAGAATTGGTTGTGAAGCAACATTACTCTTATGAAATGAAAGAACCAATAAAACATTAGACAAAATGCATTACAGTATTTATTGAGTTACATTTTTTAACATTCTGAGCTCAAATCTTGCTAGGGTCAACTTGGTCTTTCATTTTTCCCTTACTGATCAAAGTAGCAGAATCTATTTTTAAATAACTTTACCTTCTTTCAAAATGTTAGAAATCAATATTATTTTTATATCATAGTGAGATAAATCAATTTTAGCACTGTAAACCATTAAAAGTAAATATCAATATTCAGGTTGTTTATGTCCCAAGCAAATACTAATCATTCACTTGCTCTCGTATTACATGTTCCATTGCTGTGTAAGCACAGCAATAGAAATATTAGCTAAGTGATGTATTTGACACCTTCTTGTCACTAGTTCATTCAAGGCCTGTTGCTTGACCTTTTTGATACCAAACCACCCCTAGTTCTATGATACAAGGTTATTTATCTAAAAGTGTTTCTATTTATCTAAAAACTTTTCATTATAATTTTATGCACAGGGTAGTGGATTGGCAGTATCAGTAGAGCATCAGACACCATGCTTTGCAACATAGAGTTATGACCCTTTACGTTCTGAGTTCAAATCCCGCTATGGTTAACTTTGCCTTTCATCCTTACAGGGTCGAAAAAAATAAAGCACCAGTAATACACTGAGATAATTACTGGCCTTGCCCCAAATCCCTCTAAATTCTGGATTATTTAAAAAATGATATGCAGTAGTTTTCTCCAGAAGCATAAAAGTATGGTATTAAAAGAGTTAACCCACCTGTCTGTATATTCCAGTAAAGAGATTGATAGCAGAAACAGGAGTCAGGAAGTTGGCTCAGATGTCTTAACCAACATCTTGACTCATATTCTAAAAATAATATTAGATATTAGAATGTGTTCCAAGACTCTTGATTTTATTTATTTTTATTTTTATTTTTTATTTTTTATTTTTTTTTTTTTAAGTTTATTTTTGAGGAAGTAACATACTTTGGTGACTACCATCAAGAAAATGTGGGAATCCTCTATGTGGTCACACTCAGCCAGCTAGAAATAGCAATCAAATCTCCCTGAAAGCTTACACTACCCTCCTAAAAAAATTAAGTGCTCATTCTATAATGCAATCTTGGATATCATCATCATCATCATCAACGTTTAAGTCTATCTTCCACACTAGCATGCATTAGACGGGAATCCCACTTGAGGCAAGATTGATTAGGTGACCGTGTCTCGCTCGTGTACTGGCAGGTTTTTTACGGCTGGATGCCCTTCCTAACACCAACCACATTTACAGTGTGGACTGGGAGCCTTTTGACTATGTTACCTACATGGCCACATTACAACATGGACTGTGTTTTTTGTCGTGACACCTGCACAATCTCATTAGTTTGGACTGGATGTTGTGGTACCAACATAACTTTACAGAGAAAGGGTGGTGTTGGCGGGAGTGGGAGCATGGAGTAGGGGTAGTGGGTTGGGGTGTATATTTGGTTTAGGAGGGGGTCTACTGACTGTAGGTTAATTTTGCACATATGGAAGGCGGGTCTTCTGTATTACTGCGTGGCGCCAAAGATCTCAATCCAGTGACATTGACTTGGAGAGGTGTTAATGTGCAGGGTCGGATTTTATCATGTCGTCTCAGATTTTCTGGGTCTACCTACTCCGTAACTTCCATCAATTTTGATCGCCCTGCACTTTTTTATACAGTTGTTGTCTTTCATGTGCATCATATGACCATACCAACATAATCTTCTTTCAAGTAAACAGCATCTGATCTCTCTTATTCCTAATTACTCACTTAGTTCGTTTATGTTTTGCCGTTCATGTATATTACTTTTACATATCCAACGGGGCATGCATGCTTCATCCCTTTCCAATCTGCACAGGTCCTTTGCACACAATGCCCATGTCTCACTGCCATGTAACATTGCTGCTTGTATACAAGCATCATACAATCTGCCTTTCATTTTTAGAGAGAAACCTTTTGTGGCCAACAGCGGTATTAGCTCTCTGAACTTTTTCCATCCCGTTCTGACTCTGGCTACTGTACTTTCAGAGCACCCTCCACCACTGCTGATTTTGTCACCCAGGTAACGGAAAGTGTCCACTATTTCTATAGAACCATCTGGACAGTAGAAGGAGCTAGTATCTGGTGGGCACTTACTACTTATTGCACCTGAGCATCGGCCACATATAAAATCTACATTCTTAGATAGATTGCCTGTGATGCCACTACATCTTTTATGAACTCATAGTTTGCATTTTGGGCATAGAATGGAATTTCTACCTACTCCTTTCCTACACACTGAGCATGGCCATTTCCCAGAGGGCACCTGTGCCCTATTTTCCTTTCTACATACTAGAACTTTAGTCTTAGACAAGTTAACTTTAAGGCCTTTTGATTCTAGGCCATGCTTCTAATATTAAGATAGAATAACCATGGCCAGATTGTCCCTGATATTAAGTATGTTTGACTAGATGTGTCTTGGGGTCAAATACCAACTGTCAATCATAGGCATGGTGATGGTGATGATGGTATATATTAAGTCAAGTTAAAGTCCTGTTACTCTAGAGCTTTGCCTGTGTATGCACAGGGTCATCATGTACCAGCATCACACAATTTTATTTCTTTTTCTTTATATATTTATGTGTATGTGTAAAACTAATTCATATATTTGTATTTCTGGCTAGTTTTATTTCAATACTTGAATTTAGAACAAACTATCATTTTGAAAAATCTTGCGCAGACTAACTTCTGCTGTAAATTTACAAGAATAAGGCTTTTCTCAAACATTCATTTATACATAAACCTGTATCTAGAATGGAAACATGCTATATATCATTAAAAAGATACATAGGTTAGTAAATGTCTCTACTTTTGGCTTTTAAAATTCGTGTCTTGTTTCTAGATGACATGTTAATCAGTCAAACTGAATCACCATTCTTAGCCATTTTCTAATTTCGGTTTCAGATTTTTTTTTACTTTGGTGTACATCATCTTCAGGATGTGATTTCTCCAATAAGTCTTAATGCAAAATTGCTATTTTAATTTCAGAATTTAGAACGATGTATGCTTTACTCATTTGCTTCTATTGGAACATTCTGCTGTGAGAGCTACCACTTCAATTTACAAAAATTACTTTGACCACTAGTTGTATTCTAGCTATTGTTTCAACTTATGCCTGTAGAATTTATTTCTAACAGGCAAATTCTTCACCATCCACCCACCATTCATCTAGTATTGCTAAGCCAAGGAGCTTTGGAAATTGTCCATAATCTCCAACTTGAAAGTCATCCAGAGGTTACTGCTCAGACTGTTTTTGTCAATGTCCAGAATCGTTCCCAGGGTCATCATTGCTCATGCTCTCCACTGAGCCTCTATAGGATGTGAGGGTTGATTTTCCATTAACCATATGGTCTAGCTTGTAGAGTATTGTGAGTGTCTGTCATCATTCTAGGACCATCTATAGGTCACAACATGCTAAGAACACTTTGTAGTGAGAATTGGTTACAGATGCTCTCTATAACCAGTGGAGTCTGTTCTTTCCACAAAAAGCAAAAGAGCATATGCTTCAATTTGGTCAGATATTTTCTAGGGCAAGGCATCATGGTCAGATGATAGTAAACCACTTAAATGATACAAACATTAACTACTTCCAGCTGAATTTTCAAGGATGGTTTACTTCCAGCCTATTTCTAAGTTAGAGTGGCCACCCTGTTCACGACTGCTTCCAAGTTTTTATCTATCTGGATATCTGGTCTGAGCCAGACCACAAGCACCTTAACTGAACTGCTACTCTAATTCAGCAGAAATCATTTCCAACTTTAGAACAAGCCTCTAAATTTGTAGGGGCTGAGTATAATTAATCAAATTAACCCTAGTAGATTACTGATACTTTTTTCTGACCTCAGGGGGATGAAACTCAATCAGTTACAGCAGAAGCTGAACTCTAAATGTAAATGATTGTAACTACTTACCTACCAACTTTAATAATAATAATGATAATTGTTTCTACTTTAGGCACAAGGCCAGCAATTTGAAGGGGGGATAGTCGATTAAATTCCCCAGTACATTACTGGTACTCTATATCATTGACCCCATAAGGATGAAAGGCAAAGCTAACCTCGGTGGGATTTGAATTCAGAACATAAAGGGCCGTAACACTATGCCGCTAAGCATGTTATCAGACACTCTCCAGATACTGCCAATCCACTGCCCTAATTATAATAATAATAGTAATGATTTCTGATTTAGGTACAAGGCCAACAATTTTGGGTGGAGGGGAAAGTCAATTAAATCGACCCCAGTGCATGACTGGTACATTATTTTATCCGCCCTGTAAGGATGAAAGGCAAAGCTAAATAATTGTTTCTACTTTTGGCACAAGGCCAGCAATTACTCCAGTGCATTATTGGTGCTTTATTTTATCAACCCTATAAGGGCCATATCTCTATGCTGCAGAGCATGGTGTCTGACGCTCTACCGATACTGCCAATCCACTGCTAAGCTAAATAATAATAATCATTTCTTTTATTTTTTTCTAATTTTCCTTTTTTTTCTAAGTAATAATAATAATTTCTTTCCTCACATGAATCCACTTGAAAACATAATGTTGATGACAATAATAATCCTAATATTAAAATTTAAATCATGATGATTATATATTTCTTACCATTTTTTTCTCTTCTTCTTTAGGCATTTAAGAAGTTTATTTAATAGTTTCATCATGTTAGACTGGACCTACGCAGGCGTGGACTATAATATCCCTGGAAATGGGGGTCGTGATTGTCTGAAATTCCTCAGTGGATTTCAGCGTGTCGTGGAAAGTATTTTTGCAATGGTGATTTCCATAAAGTTTATAACTCGCGGATATAAAAGTATTGTCATACCAAAACGGTTTCCAAAATGGATCGAACGAACTTCAATAACGAAAAGATTTTTGCTCATCACACATTGCTTAGTATTTGGCATTGAACTAGGTTTTAAGTTGGCTACCCAGCAAATGATCTGGATACTTAACCCCTGTCATATTATCACCATAGTGCAGGTAAGGCTTGTTGTATTTCATTGTTCTGATGCTGTTGATACCAGTGTTGTTGTTGTTGTCATTATAATCATATATGCTATGTGTTGTGATCATCATTATCTTAATGTCTGTCATCAGCATGCTTATCATTATTGTCTACCTCGTCATCATTGATTGTGAAAGCACACAGATTAATTGTTAGGATGTGTTGCTCATGACCAAAAGGTCATACGTTCTTTTCCAGCCTGTCCATTGTGTCCATTCGAAAGAAACTTTATTTCATGATTCTTCAGTTCACTCAGATCCCCAAAATGAGTTGTACCTGTAATTCAAAGGGTCGACTTTGTCCCACATTGTGTTATGCAGAAATCCCCGAGAAGTACACTAAGGGTTCACACCTGTGGAATGCTTATCCACTTGCATGTTAATTTCAGTAGCAGGCAGTTCTGTTGTTCAAACAATTGGAACATTTTTTTTGTCGGAAGCAATGAAGGTTCAACTGCATAATTATCATTATCACTTTGATTGCTGTGTTCATGATGATGATGGTGTGTGTGTGTAGGCACAGACATGGTTGTTTGGTTAAGAAGTTTCGATCACATCATGTGGCACCTTAAATCAGTGTCTACTACTATACCTCTAGCTGGCCAGTATCTTGTGAGTGAATTAGGTAGACTGAAACTTGAAGAGCCTGTCATACATATATATATCATCATCATCACTGTTTAACATCTACTTTCTATGCTTACATGTGTTAGATGTTAAGAGGCCCGATTGGTCATGTGACCATCTTGGTATTGCCTGAAAGATAAGCAATGCTAGCAGATATAGCGTCTCTATGACCTACTTTAGAGTAAGTTTTGAAACCTTAGGTAGCTTGTAACTGTGTTGAGAAATTATTCATTATAATATACTTTAGCTCTGTACTTAACATAGAGCACTTTATCTAATCATCGGAAACTCTTGACACTATATATATATATGACCATGGGATTTGATCTAGAAAGTTCCCCTCCGAGGCAGAAGTTCAGGCATGGTTGTTTGTGGAAGACCAGCAGTCGCCCATGCATATCAGTCTCTCCTCTCTATGCCACTGATGTTGTCCAAGGGAAAGGCAATGGCTGATACAACTTGACACCAGTAACGTCACAACTCATTTCTACAGCTTAGTAAACTGGGGCAGTGTGAAATAGTGTTTTGCTCAAGGACACAATGCAAAGCCTGGTCCGAGAATCAAACTCACAACCTCACGATTATAAGCCCAACGCTCTAACCACTAAGCCACACACACACACATATATATATCCTGAACCACCCATCTGGGAAACAGTCATAACTATGTATAATCATTAAAGAACTTAATATGAAGCCTCACTTTGTTTTATTTATCATTTGAAATTGGGTAAACTGAATCAACTGAGATGTCTAGGATGTAAGCTATTTTTTCTGTTGTTAATTGCTGGTCTCCATCTTCAACTCCATCTCGTCCTCCTTTGAAACAAGTTATCCATTTGTAAATTGCTGATTTTTGAAGGGAAGTATTTCCATAAACAGCTTCAATATCGTCCTTTTTCTCCCAACCAAGTTTTACCATAAATTTGATGTTGATTCTTACTTCAGTTTTGACAGAACACACATTGCTTTAAGGGTAGTTGTTTTTAAAATGGTGTAAATTTCAATTTATTGCTTCAAATTACTACCAAATCATTCAGGTTAGAACACGTGTGTACACGTTTAATTTGCTATAAGCAAGTAGCAAATGAACAAATCCATATCTAGGTCTGGAGAGAAAAAATACAGTAAATTTTGTTGCTATTTCTAGGAAGTTCAGAGACCACATAGAGGCTCTTTTCTTGATGTGATCAAGGAATTGATTAGTTTGATTAGCCTGTCTGCTGGTTTGTTATTTTTCTGCTGTTGAATTGCTTAGTCAGTATAGACAGGAGTAATGGCTTTGACTCTGTTCTTATATGCTGTGAATGGACAATGAGAGGTGGGTGAAAGAGAGATAGACTGTTGATAGTGAGGACCTGTGGAAGAGAATGGTTGAAGGAGGTATGAGGCCAGATTTTAAGATGCTGGGCCACAAAGATATGATGACGAAAGACTGATGAATGATAATATGCTGCATGGTAGATACATCCAATCCATTCCAGCATAGTAAAACATACTAAACCGTTGGTGGTGTTATAATATATATGTGTGTGTGTGTGTGTATACACATAGTGGAGGCACATGGCTTAGTGGTTAGAGCATTGGCCTTGCAATCGAAAGGTTGTGAGTTCAATTCTCAGACTGGGTGATGTGTTGTTTCCTTGAGCAAGACACTTTATTTCACATTGGTCCAGTTTACTCAGCTGTAGAAATGAGATGATAGGGACTCGGGTCCCTATCATTCCACTGCAAAGTGGTCGTGGAGGTGCCACGGCAAAAAAAAAGCACCCAGCCCACACTATAAAGTGGACGTGGAGGTGCCACGGCAAAAAAACACCCAGCACTCACTGTAAATGAGGTTGTTGTTAGGAAGGGCATCCAGCTGTAGAAATCAAGCCAGAATCAGTTCCCGTCCCACCCTTGCAAGCAGGGAAAAGCGGACGTAAAATGAAATGATGAAATGATGATATATATATATATAATAAGGGTTGACAGACCCAGCATATTTATCAATGCCAGTACCGGTTGTATCTCAGCGCACTCAATGGGCAATGTAAGATACATTACCAGAGTATATACATAGTTATTTGCCTCAACACAACACACGTAAATCGGGTGCCTATAAGGTTCCCGGACTCGAGTTTCTGCAGCACTAATGCAGCAGTAAGGTGCACTGCACCATCTGTCTGCATATATTATGCAACAATGCACAATCGGCTTATGCTGCTTCATCAGCGGGTATCGCCTAATCAATAACCAATCGATCGACATAATCCAAACACCGGCCCGCGCCGGTCATGACTGTTTGTGACAACCGACACGGTAAAGCGGTTAACTGGCAACTGATAGGACTCTATCTCTCAACTAGCCACTGATTTATAAATTTTACGTGGGGACGGGAAGCTAAAAAGAATCAATCTATTAGTTCCTGTCAGAATCTCTCAGCCAACATGTCTCACACACAAATTATCAAGGGGTGAAAAGATGGCCATTAGAAATAGCAGTTCACATTGATATAAAATAGAATGGTAGCATTCGGTTCATGTCTCCAAGCCCCATGTCTAGAGGAAAGCGATGGTAACAATGGTAGTGCCAAGAACCTTTAACGGACATTAAATGCGATCATCCATTATATACCAATATAGTAGCGAGCTGAAATGTGTCAGCCACGTGCGTAGATAACCAGTCTAATTCACAACTTAAAAGAGTGAGAGACAAAATATATATATATAGAGAAAGCGCATGGCTTAGTGGTTAGAGCTTTGGCCTTGCAATCGAAAGGTTGTGAGTTCAGTTCTTAGACCGGGTGATGTGTTGTTTCCTTGAACAAGACACTTTTTTCACATTGCTCTAGTTTACTCAGCTGTAGAAATGAGATGGTAGGACTGGGGTCCTATCATTCCACTGCAAAGTGGTCGTGGAGGTGCCACAGAAAAAAAGCACCCACACTCACTGTAAAATGAGGTTGGTGTTAGGAAGGGCATCCAGCTGTAGAAATCAAGCCAGAATCAGTTCCCATCCTACCCTTGCAAGCAGGGAAAAGCGGACGTAAAATGATGATGATGGAGGCACATGGCTTGGTGGTTAGAGCATTGGCCTTGCAATCGAAAGGTTGTGAGTTCAATTCTTGGACCGGGTGATGTGTTGTTTCCTTGAGCAAGACACTTTATTTCACATTGCTCCAGTTTACTCAGCTGTAGAAATGAGATGATAGGACTGGGTTCTCTACCATTCCACTGTAAAGTGGTCGTGTAGGCGCCACGGAAAAAAAGCACTCACTGTAAAATGAGATTGGTGTTAGGAAGGGCATCCAGCTGTAGAAATCAAGCCAGAATCAGTTCCCGTCCCACCCTTGCAAGCAGGGAAAAGCGAACGTAAAATGATGGTGATATATAATAGTAATGAGTATAAACGAAGTTGCAGCTGCAAGTAGCAGATTTGCATCCGATTGAATTTGGAGACTGTCACAATGCACTCAATGATAAAGTAATTTATAAATTGCTCCTCAGAGTGAACACAATAAATAATGCGACCAGAGGCATGTTGCCACATTAATACTACAATAATGAAAAATACAGATAGGTTAAAGATGAACCTGGACCTGATCGGTAGATTATATATATATATTTATTGTTATACTTGGGGAGGGTCATATTGTTATAATATTGCCAGAAATAATAACAGAACACACTCACTGTTTGGTTTGGGTTGGTTTTCGCTTCTGTATCTTTTATATCTCCATAGTTAATTTATTTGGCAATCAATGTTTATCATTGATATATATATGTAGTAAAACATCAACATATTTTTCCCATGATGGTTTTCTTAGTCATCACACAAGACCACCAAAAGATTGACCTGTGATATCAGAGCCAAATACCTAGATAATATTCTCTCTATATGAGACAAATTTCCCATACTCACTTGTCATTACTCAACAATAAGCTACTCACTCGTCATCTTTGCACTTAATCCCTACCTCTACAAATGAACAAATCCATCTGGCAACCATAGCATCACCACACCAGTATTTATCAACACTCCCTCCCTGCTAAATATATATATATTTATTCATGGGTATTTGGTGTCTTTTGTATGAGGTCCATTGATTATGCATGCTTACACCTACACACACACACATATATATATATATATATATATATATATATATATATATATATATATATATATATATATATATAGAGAGAGAGAGAGATTTTGAGTATATGTTGGTTGTATACCAACACCTCAGTATGCAGGCTGGAGCACACGACGAAGTGTGCAGGTTGGTTTGGTTACTCCGGAGTAATGTAAAATAAAATAAAATAAATAAGTAAAATGTTTAAAATTTAGCTTCGGTTATTATTGCTATATATATTTCCGTGACAGCCATCTTTGGCTGTGACCTCTTCAGGCAGTCCGAATTAGTGTGGTATAGACAAGTACATATGTTGTTGAGGTGTATAACCTTGTCAATACTCTGATATGCCCAGTTCCTGGTTGGGTTGTTATTTCACTGAGGAACTGGAATCATATGTACTTGTCTATACCACAGTAATTCGAACTGCCTGAAGAGGTCACAGCCAAAGATGGCTGTCACCGAAATATATATAGCAGTAATAAACGAAGCTAAATTTTAAACATTTGACTTATTTATTTTATTTTATTTTATATATATATATATTCATATGATGTTAGGAAGGGCATCTGGATGTAGAAACCGAGCCAAAGTGAACCTACAATGAGGACCTAGTTACCTGATTAGTCCAGCCTCAGCATGCAAGTATGGAAAATAACTGTTAAATGGTGATGATGATGTGTACTTTATGGTAGCCATAAAATAACCATAAATCTACATCAGTGATTATAGGCCAGCTATAATAAAGTATATATCATTCTATTCATGTATTGGGTTTTGTTGATACCCTTTGTTTTACAACCAAGCTTGCATATATATATATATATATATTTATATATATATGTGTGTGTCTGTGTGTGTGTGTGTGTGTGTGTGTGTGTGAATACACACTCTCTCTCACACAGATATATGTTTGTACTTCTTTTCTATGATAATATATTTTATATATTATGAATATATCAAACAGTCTGTCTCTCTCTCTCTCTCTCTCTCTCTCTCTCTCTCTCTCTCTCTCTATATATATATATATATCTATCTATCTATCTATCTATCTATCTATATATATATATATATATATATATATATATAGTGGTATTAACCTACTTTTTTATGTGAATAACTAATGATAAACTAGCTTAAATATTTTATTTAAAAAAATACATTTTGATAATGACCTGGATTCTTGTGTAGTTGCCAAAGATGATGATTGAAAGTGACACAGGAAAAAAAAAAAACTAAAACAAAACAAAAAAGCAAAGCCAGATGCATTATAGTAATTAGTTTAACATTTCACATTTTTTTATTCAAATCCCTTTTGTTTCAACTTTGCATTTCCTCTCCCCATGGTCAGTAATATGACTACTAATATAATACACCTACATCTTTGAGATTATATAAATTAGGTAGATATTCTAAGATTCGTTTACTTGTTTCAGTCATTAGACTATGGTCATGCTGGAACACCAACTTGTAGAGATTTAGTCCATCATATCAACCCCCAGTACTGGTTTTTATTATAGAGGTAGAAGACAATCTGAGGATGGCTGAGTAGCGGCTAGTTGGAGCGTTATTTGAAAAGTTTACTGGATATATATATAGCTTGAATTAAAGTTAATATCTTTCTTGGGAGGCCTTAAGCCTAACCAGACTGAAGCTTATTCTGGTTTCATGTGGCATTAAATGACTGAGGGTACAAGATGCGATGCCAGTCCATCACAAAGTTGACCCCCAGATGCAGCTGGTATTCATTTTCAGCTAAGTTGACTGGAGCAACATGAAAGGAAGTACTTTGTTCAAGGACACAAATGTGACATTCCATCTTAAAATCAAACCTATGAAGTTATGCTTGTGTAGCCAATACTCTAAGCACCAGCCAGCACTTGTATAGAAAGGGAGATAAGCTGTATCAGACTTCGACCCAGATAAACTACATGAAGACAATCTTCAAAAGTTGTAGGATAAGTCTATGTAAGTTGTTAGACTCTACCCAACGAGCATATGAATCTAAGAAGAAAGTCATTGCAACCTTCTGTCTGACAGAAGTCAATGAAACAATTTTGAAGGATAACGAAAATATTTTATATTATTGTACTTTGGGAGGTTCATTTGTTCTGATCGATCGACAAGATCCCAGACCTTATTTGCTTGCCCAGTGGGGTGGAGCTTGTCAGATCTGTTTCCATTGATCTTTACGTTGCTCATACTATCAACCAGTCGTAAATCCTGGCAAAAGGAGCAATGTGAAATAAAGTGTTTTGCTCAAGGACACAACACATCACCCGGTCCGAGAATTGAACTCGCAACCTCATGATTGCAAATCCAGCTCTCTAACCATATGCCTTCACTAAAGGAGGATCATTCAGTCAGTAAAAAAGAAACAATGGGTATAGTTCACTTCTATCTTATTATTAATTAACTAACTAATTAGGGCGGTGAATTGGCAGTATCGGTAGAGAGTCGGACGCCATGCTTTCCAGCATAGTTACGTCCCTTTACGGTCTGAATTCAAATCCCGCCAAGGTTAACTTTGCCTTTCATCCTTACCGGGTTGATAAAATAAAGTACCAGTAATGAATTGGGTAATTGCTGGCCTTGTGCCAAAAGTAGAAACAATTATTAATTAACTAATTGGTTGTTGATGGTCTTTTGGGCATAAAGGACACATCATTAGTAAGGCCACAGGTTGTGACAAAAGATTTGTTGATTAAGTAATTAACTGGAATGAACTACAACCAATATGTGGTGTTTTTATTGGCCAAATGACCCTCCCAAAGTATAACAATACATGATTCCATTTCAAGAATCTTGCAAAACAAATACAAAAACAAACAAAAATTCAACTTGTAAACAAAAATATTTCAGCTACTTGTAAAAAAAAAAGCAAACAAATAAAATCAACAATTGATAATGAAATAAATAATAAAAATAGAAGGAATTTGAAGTAAGAGTGGATTAAATTTATTATATTGAACATAAATATTAGCTGGTAAAAATATAAAGTTACAATATCATCATCATCATCATTTTACATCTGCTTTCTCTATTGGCATGGGTTGGATAGGTTATTACTGTCTGAGACTAGACAGGTTGAAGAGACCTCATTTTGCTCATATGCTCCATATTTGGCATAGCTTCTATGACTGGATGCCTTTCCTAACACCTACCACCTTCAAGGGTGTACAAGATGTGTTTTATTGTGGCACTAGCACTACCAATTTACAGAGTGTACTGGGTGCATTTCATCTGGGTGCAAGTCCTCTTTATCTTGTATTGTCTCTATTTTATTATGGCACCAATATTGTCTTGGTCTATTCACTCCCTATTTTACAGGAAGGGTTCTGTGTGTATTCCATTGTAGCAGAAATTGTATCATCCACTGCAGGCTAAGTGACATTTTGCTCTATATAGTCTTCTGGTCTCTTGCCATATCTATTTTTAGTGTTGCAGTGATGGCATTTAATAAATAAAGTTATAGAAATATAACATAAAGAATTAGTTACAATGAGCATATAAGTTAGAGGTACATATCTAATTCTTAAAAAAAAAAAAAAAAAAAAAAAAAAATTAAAATCTAAACGGGATAATATAAACATTGGTGTTAACCAAGGATAATAAAAAATATGCATATAAACTAAAGTATAACTTGTGGTTTCATTAATATTAAGATTAAGTAGACCAGTCATACAATAAAGGACTGAATACTAGGAAAGTTGAATATTTAACTTTCTGATAAACTCAACACATTTGATAAATTCCACAATAAATTCTCTGAATAACTTGATTAGCAAATATAAATACAACCCTACTACTTATGGATGTGTTTAAGGTGAATATAAGTTGTTGTAATTTATGTCTAAAACAAAAGTACTTCTGTAAAACGTCTAAGAATAAAGAAAGTATATACTGAAATAGCACTATATCTTATTTTAATGAACAATGAAAAGGATATTTTATTATAGCAAGTCATGTTTTCTGCTACCTGTACCTGTGATAAAATAGTAAATATGTTATTCCAAAGAAGAGGAAGGTGTGCTGAAAGAGCAGTTTCACAGGGCTCATTCTATCCCTATTGAACTAAACAGCGAGGTGATTTGGGGGTTGAGGATGTTAGTGGGTAGGGTGTTTCCACCCCTATAGATTCAAAGAGAAACCTGTCAGAGATCAGAGAGTGGCTGGTCCTTAGGTATTTAGTTAAGAATTGCTTAATAAGAACTGGGTAACTGAAACGCATCTGTTGGTGGCTCATAGTAAGTAGTAAGCTGATCAGAAACAGGGTTGTGAATAAATATATAATACATGTGAAAGACTTATGACTGACAGCTTGTATGTAAGCTGTGTTGGTAGGATTGCTAATAGACAAAGCTAACATGAAATAGAAAGTAGATGGAAAAGAAGAAGGAAAGGAGACAAAAACCGCTGAGTGATAAGGTTAAAATAATCATTATTTTCATGTTTAACTGGCATATTCCCAGCCTTCACTGCCTGAAATATTTTTGTTTGTTTATCATTGATTTCTTTCCTAATTTTACAATCATGGACAGTTAGGTATTATCACTATATATCTAAATAATTACTCATCTCCTCCTGTCTGTCTACTCATCTGTCTATATATATATATATATATATATGTGTGCAAAGTTAACCTACAGTCAGTTGGCCCCTCCAAACCAAACATACACCCTCAACCCACTACCCCTACTCCATCCTCCCACTCCCGCCAACACCACCCTTTCTCTATAAAGTTATGTTTGTACCATAACATCCAGTCCAAACTAATGAGATCGTGTAGGCGTCACAACAAAAAAAATACACAGTCCACGCTGTAATGTGGTCATGTAGGTAACACAGTAAAAAGTTCCCAGTCCCACTGTAAATGTGGTTGGTATTAGAATGGGCATCCAGCCGTAAAAAAACCTGCCAGATAGTCCTATACAACAATATTGCCTCAGGTGGGACAACTCCCGACTAACCCATGTTAGCGTGGAAGATAGATGTTAAACGATGATGATGATGATGATGATTATATATATATATGTCCAGCTGTCTATCTATTGATCTCTGTCTGTCTCTATTTATTTATCCACTTGTCTGTGTTTCTATCTTTTTATCCTGTCTATTTCAACTAAAAGTATTAAAAAAGATGTTAGAAATTATTCAGTTATTGCTACAGAGCAGAAATAAGATTATTATGACCCATATACATGACCTAAGTACATGATCCAGTTGCAACTAACGAGGGAACCTCTAAGCCGTCACTTTATTTGCTAGAAATAGAAGTCACATCACTGTAATGACTTAAACAAGGAATAAAACATTGGACAATGTACTTCCTGATCTACAAAAAAAAAAAAAAAGACAATGATAACATTTGGAACACCTTTTTACCTGAGGTAAAATAGTATCAAGTCTGTGTTTGCAAGTGAAAGTTTTGTATTTAACTAAACATACATAAAGGAAGAGCTGTGAGCCTAGTTATTCCAGCAATATGTGTATGGGCAGATTGGGTTGTATTAGATGTGAAATGGCCTAGTAGACAACATATTGGTGCTAGAAACATATAAGTTTTGAGTTCAAATCTACAGCAAGTTGTCTTGTGCTTTTCTACAGTACATTTAATTCTATTCTCTTTAGTTCACCTAGCCTAGGTGACAAATTGGCTGAGTCGTTAGAGCAACTTTGCTTTTCATCTTTTTGAAGTCTATAAAATAAAGTACCATTCTAGTACAGTGGATTGGCAGAATTATTAGATCGTCAGACAAGGTACCTTGTATTCTGGCTTCTTACATTCTTAATTCAAATCTCGCCATTGCCTATTTGGATAGTAGACTTGATCTATCATCAAGTTTAATACTGCCTTTAACAGAATCCACAATATTGCAAGTATTTGGACCAGGTCTACAGTTTGAGGATTCCTTCCACACTTCTCTTTGATCAATTTCAAAGGCCCGGAAATGGATTATGGTCACTGCTCTTCTCTTCCTGACTAAACAGCAACAGTTAAAAACATACTGGAAATAGATAACAAATCATCTGAGATCATTAATTTGCAATAGATTAGTATCCAGTGATGAGGTAAGATTTATTTTTCATCTGTTAACCACTGGCCTTTGTGATCCTCTTCTGACAATATTGTATGTATGAATCTGTAACTCCTGATGGAGTCATAGGGGCTATGTCATGACATACAGTATGTTTTGGGCATTTTAAACTTAGCAGAATCCATTCCCTCTCCAGTTTTGAACATAGCCAATTTCTTTCAGAGAAAGTGAGAGAGTACTAGAGAGGTAGTGAGAAAGAGATATAGAGGAGGAATCAACTCCAGTACTGGACTGGTACATTTTTTTATCAACCTTGAAAGGAAGAAAGACAAAATTGATGTTGGCTGGATTTGGGCTCAGAGAACACAGAGAGCCAAAACAAATACCACAAAGCATTCTATCTGACATTATAATGACTGGCAATTCATCACATTTGACTATATTACCATACATTATATTACCTCATTCTATTAGCATTAATAACTTTACATTAACAACTTTTGTATGTAAAAGAAAATGTTTGCTTGTTTTATTTTAACCCTTTAATGTTCAAAACCGGCCAGAATTCTCTACCTCTTTCTGTTGAAACTGGCTGTAACTGGTCGTTCAAACTGATGTTAAGGTATTGTTCTCAAAATAAATACTTTTAAAATCTCATAGATTTGATATTATGTGAGATAATTATGCGAGATAAAGCCTTTACCATGAAAATATAATTGTTTCTACTTTTGGCACAAGGCCAGCAATTACCCAGTGTATTACTGGTACTTTATTTTATCGACCCCGTAAGGATGAAAGGCAAAGTTAACCTCGGCGGGATTTGAACTCAGAATGGCAAGGGCCGTAACTCTATGCGTCAAAGCATGGCATCCGACCCTCTACCGATACTGCCAATCCACCGCTAAAATATGAAAATATGAAAATATAATAGTATATATAGAGTAATGTAAATGCTAAAGGGTTAAAGACAATATTTTATCTGTGCTGCAGCAAGCCAATTGTGTATATCAATTTTGTCAGCCAAATCTTGGATTAACTATTTGTTGAATGATCACATTTGATGAACTTAAATCTGCTCATTTTAAAATTGAATTGGAATCAGTAGTTGTGCTTATATAACTTTCGAATCAAATATATCTTTCAAGTTTGTTGTAGAAACTACAATTACATCTCTAGCTACATTCACGCTCAGAGTTGCTGAAGCATGGAACAAACTGCCTGCGTCAATTGTTAGCTGCCGAGACACTGCATCCTTTAAGACACTCATGCTTCCCGAGATACGCCAAAACTACACCTGATGTACCCCTTCCATACACATGCACACATGTGTGTATCATGACTCGTGCACTGTTCATTTTACTGATGTTTGTGCATTGCCCTATGTACTGTACATGCACTTTTTTGATGAGTTGTGGTGCACCTGGGCACTGTACACAATATTTCATTATTGTTATTGTTATTATATCATGACTCATACACTGTTCATTTTCCTGTCACTTTATTATTCTATGTACTATACATGCACCTTTGATGAGTTGTAGTGCACCTGAGCACTGTACACAATAATTTCATTATTATTATTTCATTATTATGAATGGAAAGTACACAAAAGAGTATTGAAAAATATATAATTGAATCTGGAGCCATTAAAGATACATATTTGGTTGAACTTGCATGAATTTATCTGATTCAATCATGCCAGCCATCACAATTCCACATAGAGTTTGTGAGGTGCACAAGTCAACATCTAGTGTTTATACAGAGCTGTTTGATGAAAGCTTTGGCTGGTTAGTTGACCCATGTATATCCATGCTATGGTGTCAATAGAGGTATATTACATATGAACTCTTGCTTAGTTCTTCAGCAATGTCCTACACAACACCTTTATCTTTTTAATAATTGTTTCTGCTTTTGGTACAAGGCCAGCTATTACCCCAGTGTATTACTGGTACTTTATTTTATCGACCCTGTAAGGATGAAAGGCAAAGTTAACCTCGGCGGGATTTGAACTCAGAATGGCAAGGGCTGTAACTAAATGTGTCAAAGCATGGCGTCCGACCCTCTACCGATACTGCCAATCCCAGATTGCAAAAAGATTGTTGTACAGTGTTTGTTTGGTTGAATGCCTTAAAGATAACTATTAAGAATGTTCAACATCTGCCAGAAAAAAAACAGATGAAAAAGAAAGTTGTCTACAGGAGATGGGAACTTAAAGAGAGGAGGTAGATCAAAGAGGACAGCACGAGATTACTCCATGTCTAAAAGACATGGCATTTCAATAATCCATAATATAATTTTTTTTTAACTGAAATATGTTTTATCTTGTAGAATGTCATTATCTTATTCCAATGTCTAGCTGTTAGGTCTCCTTGTGTCTTTCCATTATGCAAATTTTTTCACTGAAATGTCATTCTTAATTGATTATTGGATCTGAAAACATGTCTATGTTCTGTCATCATCATCATCATCACCGTTTTACATACATTCTTCCATGGTAGTTAAAGACAAATCAGTTTTCAGGACAGCAGCTCACTCTCCATATTATTATCTATAGTTGGCAATGGCGGTGGATTGGCAGTATCGGTAGAGGGTCGGACGCCATGCTTTCCAGCATAGTTACGTCCCTTTACGATCTGAGTTCAAATCCCGCCAAGGTTGACTTTGCCTTTCATCCTTACGGGGTCGATAAAATAAAGTATCAGTAATGCACTGGGTAATTGCTGGCCTTGTGCCTAAAGTAGAAACAATTATCTATAGTTGGCAATTGCAGGTAGAGTATTAAATAGAAGGAAATAATTCAGCCAGAAATTGAACTCATGCTGCAAACTGAACTTTGGTGGGAGATTTAACCTCTATCTGTTCAAACCAGCTGTACTGATGTTATGGTATTGTTCTCAAAATAAATAATATCAAAATATCATAGCTTCGATATTATGTGAGGTAAAGCCTTTACTGTGAAAATATAATAGTATATATAGAGTAATGTAAATGTTAAAGAGTTAACACCACTCTACAGCAGCCACACTTTGAAGATGCTTACAACACCTGGATTTTCCCATTAATACAATTAATTTTGCAGGTTATATGGGAACTAATGTTTTCACTGTAGCATGGCTATGTATGGACCCCTCACTCCTGGTGGAGTCATAGGGGTGCCTTAAAGATATATGGCATTTTGGAGGTTTTTAAATCTGGCAGAGTCCATCTCTCTCCAGGTCTGAACACAGCTGATTTCTTCCAGAGAAGGAGAGAGAGTGAGAAAGAGATAAAGAGAAAGAATCAACCCTAAGACTGGTACTTTTTTTATTGACCTCAAAAGAATGAAAGGCAAAGTTAACCTCGATGATATTTAAACTGAGAGCACAGAGAGCTAAATACCTTAAAGCATTTTATCCAATATTCTAAACACTGCCAATTCAGCATGGCTATAAGAAACATGTAAAAGAGTTTGTGTTCCAGAAAGAAATAAGTAATCTATTAACATTTTATTAATGTGGTCATATTAAAAGGTTATTATTACACCTAAATCTAATCTAAAATATGCTAGTGTGGAAGATAGACGTTAAACGATGATGATGATGATGATGAATAAAGAAAGGAGTGTGGGACTGCATCCAGAATATATTTTTTTATCCCATTTGTAAAATAAGTTGGATTACTTTGAATAAATAATGAATCAATATTACATAATTTATCTACTAATTTCGTTATTCTTGATTAAATATAAATAATTTTGTTGCTTATTTTAAGATTTCACTTCTTTAAAATTTTCAAATGTCAACACTTCCAGTTAGCGATCGTTTAAATAAAAATTCATATATTTCCGTCACTAATTTTCTTCTAATGCAGTTTATATATAATATCGTCTTTTTTTTTAATGTATCATGGATTACTTTACTGATTACATAAGAGAGTGTAATGTAGTCTTCGTTCAATTTCTGTGGATATTGTCAATTACGATTTTATTTGATGTATCATATCTACATGCATATATACTTGCGTATAATATCAATATGCACACTACACTAGCAGAAAACCATTCGAACGGTGGTTTTTCTGCTAGTCTTAACATAATGCAATAATGAGATTAACCCTTTTGAAAGCAACCTGCCCAAAGGCAGCCCTGGTTCTTCAAAACAAAACCACGTATTGAAAGTGTTCCTATTTAAACTGAAAGCTTCTAACATAATTATATATAAGATCCATGTGTTCAGTTACTAACTTAGTAATGAAATAATTAATAATTTAGTAAACCTATCAAAATTCTTCATTAATTAATTGAAATAAACTATCTTTCATTAGAAATACTGTCATGACAGGGTTAAATGTATTTTAATTTCACTGTTATGTTTTAACTAAACATGGCAATAAAATTTAAATACATAAATTTTATATTTTTTTAACATGAATATATTTAAGGACAGTATTGATAGTGTTTGCTCCACTTTTAAGTTATTTACAATGTTTGTTTTTTTTTTTTTCTTAATAGCAAGTGTCTTCAGATCTTCAAAATCAATACTGTTCATAGAAGGAAAATTACAAATACTGTTGTTATAAAATTTCTTTGTAAACTGAAGTATTTCACGTATATTGCATACAACTTGTTTTGCTCCATGATAGATAAAATAAAATAGATTGAAAAAAATCCCCAAAACAGTAACCATCTGTTTACTGTAACAATTTATCTGCCTCATTCATCTTGAGAGGAAATATAGGAGAGTAGAGGAAATAAATTGCAAAATATTTATTTATTGGAATATTTTTAAAATAGGAAATAAATTAAAAATTTACTTTACAATATATTATTGCCTATAAGATTTTATAAAAAGATATATAATATATAACTGACAACCTGTTGAGTTGTTGTGCATTCTTTGTAATAAAGTACCTTGCTTATTTGTGTCTAATCTACTATGTGTGTGTGTATATATATCATCATCATCCTTTCTATGTCTGCTTTCCCTACTAGCAAGGGTCCATATAGACCAAGTCAGTACTGAGGCAGAGTCACTGATCTCCCACGCAGGCCAGGAACCTGTGCGCTTATGTATGGTCTCACATTCCATCGAGTGCTCAGGAGAGGTTGTTATGCCTTTGATACAACCATTGTTTGGCTAGATTTCTATGACTAGATGCCCTTCCTATCACCAACCAGTTTACATATATATACATATATATATATATACACACACACATGTATATGCATATATATATATCATCACCTTCATCTTGCTTGCTAACAAGGAATAGATGGGTTGTGACAGACTGAATCAGTACTCAAGCAGTGCTACTGACCTCTCAGATGGCCTGGTGGACCATGATCTTGGTAGGTTTTCTGGTTGTCTTTCATATCACCAACCACTTTACAGAGTGTACTGGGTGTGTTTATTGTGTAAACTCCCCCCCCCCCCAAAAAAAAAAAAACACTTTAGAGGTTGTTGGGCCCTTGACACAATTGAAGATTCTTCTTTGGCATGGTATCTACAACTGGATGCCTTCTCTATCACCAACCACCTTGCAGGGTGTTCTGAGCGAATTTTTTGTCCACCAGCACTAGAGAGGTTGTCATGTCGTGACAGGAGGGTTTTCTCAACCTTTTTTGGCATGGTTTCTATGGCATGAAGCCCTTCCTAACACCAACTACTTTACAGAGTGTGTTGAATATGTCTTATTGTGGCACAAACATTAGATAGATTGTTTGTCATAGACCTGACTTTCCACACAGACATACACATACTCACATATATATATCATCATCATCATCAACGTTTAACGTCCGTGTTCCAAGCTTGCATGGGTTTGGACGGGGGTTTTCCCACTTGAGGCAAGAGTGATTGTCTTACTCGCATAGGACTGTCTGGCAGGTTTTCTACAGTTGGATGCCCTTCCTAACACCAACCACATTTACAGTGTGGGTCTGGGAGGTTTTTACCGTGTTGCCTACACAGCCACATTACAGCGTGGACTGTGTGTTTTTTTGTCGTGACACCTACACGATCTCATTTGTTTCGGCCTGGATGGTGTGGCACCAACATAACTTTACATAGAAGGGGGCGGTGTGGATGGGGTGGGGGTGGTGGGACGGGGGTGTATTTTGTTAGAGATGCCTACTGACTGTAGTAGGTTTTACTTTGTATTTAGGTAAGGCGGGTCTTCTCTATTACTGAGTACCGCCAAAGGTCTCGGTCCAGTGTCTTGGTGAGGTGTAAGTGTGTGAGGTCGGAGTTTATCAGCTCGTCCCAGGTTTTTCTGGGTCTGCCTATTCCGTGGTTACCGTCTATCTTTATTGCCCTACACTTTGTTATACAGCTATCGTCCTTCATGCGCATCACGTGACCATACCAACGTAGCCTTCTCTCTAGTAAACAACATCTGATCCCTCTTATTTCTAATTTTTTCCTTAGTTCGTTTATGCTTTGTCGTTCACGTATATTACTATTACACATCCAGCGGAGCATGGAAGCTTCGTTTCTCTCTAGTCTGCGTATATCCTCTGCACACAATGCCCAGGTCTCACTGCCATGCAACATTGCTGTTCGTATGCAGGCATCGTACAACCTGCCTTTCATTTTTAGGGAGAACCCTTTAGCGGCTAATAGTGGTATAAGCTCTCTGAACTTTTTCCACCCAGTTCTGACTCTAGCTACTGTACTTTCAGAGCACCCTCCCCCACTGCTGATTTTGTCACCCAGGTAACGGAAGCTGTCCACTATTTCTATAGAACCCTCTGCGCAGTTGAAAGAGCTAGTATTTTGTGGGCACTTGCTGCTACTTATTGCCCCAGAACACCGGCCACATGTAAAATCTATGTTCTTAGTTAGCTTACATGTGATCCCACTACATCTTTTATGCACCCAAACTTTGCATTTGGGACACAAAATGGAATTTCTACCTACGCCTTTCCTACACTCTGCGCATGGCCACTTCCCGGAGGGGACCGCTGCCTTATTTTCTTTCTTACAATATACAAATACATACATACTCACACACACACATGCACACATATTTCTTTGTATAATCAGTTTGACTCAGAATTACATTACTTCGAGTCTCACAGGAGTGAGAAAAATATACTCCTAGTCATTCAGATGCTGTAAACTCTACAGAATGTGTTGAGTGCTCTTTTGTTTCATTTGTAATCTCATTTGTATCTATCTATTCATTTATCTGTATGTTTGTTTGTCTTTTTCCCTTTCTCTTTCTCGCATTCTCTTTCTTTCTCACATTCTCTCTCTTTCTCCCCCCCCCTCTCTCTGTATGTATATGTTTATATGTTTATATATATATATATAGATGTGTGTATGTGTGGTTGACAGTGGAGAGAAAGGAGTATACTGAAGTAGATTTTTAATATTCATTTTATTAAGGCTGAATAGCGAGTCTTATTACTCAACAAATTCCAAAGTAACAAGACTCATTATTCAGCCATAATAAAATGAATATTAAAACTCTACTTCAGTATACTCCTTTCTCTCCACTGTCAACCACACATATATATATATATATATAAACATATATTCATTTTATTATGGCTGAATAATGAGTCTTGTTACTTTGGAATTTGTTGAGTAATAAGACTCGCTATTCAGCCTTAATAAAATGAATATATATATATATAATTCAGTTCATGGGTACTGGTCAGCGATGTAAACACGAGAAACCAGTAAAATATCAATGGATAGGAAAAGACGTCGGACACTATCTGATGAAAACATGCCAGGGGGTTATTATATAACCACTCTGACATCTTTGAAATATGTATAATAGAATTATGTGAAAAAATGATGATGTACGAATAAAACCGTCTCCCTTATTTATCACACACACATATATATATATATATATATATATATATATATATATATATTGTTATACTTTGGGAGGGTCATGTTGCCAATAAGAAACACACGCACCAGTTGCTTTCACTTCAATTTATTATAATAAATTTATAAATTTAGGAACTTATAAATTTCCGGTTGGTTGGTTGAAACAAGATGGCGTAGGACAGAACAAAGGAGAGGCACAAAAACAAAGAAAAGAATCCCCAGTCACTGAAGAGGTCACAGAATGTGTGACGAAAGAACTTTGACAATATATAAACAACCATCTGGTTGTGGAACCAACCAACCGGAAATTTATAAATTCCTAAATATATAAATTTATTATAATAAATTGAAGTGAAAGCAACTGGTGCGTGTGTTTCTTATTGGCAACATGACCCTCCCAAAGTATAACAATATCAGTTTCAACACACGTTTTCAGATAAAGAATCTTGCTAAACAAATTCAGAAACGAAATATATATATATATATATATATTTATAAAAAGAGAAAGAAAAGAGAGAACGATATCTAGACAGATCAATAGAACTCACAAATTCAGCAAATTCCAACTATTTGATAAACTGAACTTCCTTTGTGTATTATAATCATATCTGTTTGAATATTCCAGTGACACATGTACTCTTAACACAAGTCTCAAATAGAATCAGCATAACACAGTTTATCACAAAACCATCCCTTTGAATTTTGAAACTAATCAAGACTATCAAGAGATTTAGTAAAATAATCTATTTTATAACTAACGATTTTTTATACACACATGTATTTATGTATGTATATGTGTATATGTGTGCATGCATGTATGTGTGTGTGTATGCATGTATGTGTGCATATATGCATGTATGTGTGCATATATGTATGTGTGTAATGTATGTCAAATCTGAATTCTGAAGATTTATATATTGTAGTGACTTGCCTCATAAATAAAGGAATAGTTTAGAGAATGCCTGTCATCTAATATAAATTGTTTACAATAGTGAGTACGAAACATATATAGAAGCAACGACTTTACAAGTAAGACAATCTACAAATCGTTTGTCATTCAAGAAGGAACTATTGTTATGTCTAATAGGTTTGAGTGAGACATCATAGGAGGGAGGAGGCCTCCTTTGCTCATTACACTTAGACAGTTTTTCTCCAAGTCACAAACCTAGGTGTAGTATTTTAGTTGAAAACCTGCCAGTCTCCCCTCTCCGTGCCACCAATATTGTCCAAGGAAAAGGCTAAGGCTGACACAGCTTGGCACCAATGTTGTCACAACTCATTTTTTCTAGCTGAGTGAACTGTAGTAGCATGAAATAAAGTGTCTTGATGAAGGACATAATTTGCTGCCCAGTCCATGAATCAAACTCATAGCCCCAAGATTGTGAGCCCAACACTCTAACCACTAAGCCACACACCTTCACTGAGAAAGTAGTAACTTTCGAGTGTGTGTGTCATTGTAGTTATTGTTTAGCCCCATGTCAGATCTAATCAAGCAAACCGACTTATGCATTTAGTTACATTCTTTTAGATTCATTATCATCATCATTATCATTTTAAGTCCATTTTCCATGCTGCATGGGTTGGATAGGTTGTCACAGACTGAGACTAGATGTGTCAGAAAACCCTGTTTTGCATTGCATTTTGGCATATTTTCTGCAGCTGGATGCCCTTCCTAATATCAACTACTTTACAGAATTTACTGGGGGGCAGTCTATCATAGCACTAGCACTACCATTTTCCAATGTATACTTGGTGCATTTTAACGTGGCACCAACACTACCACTTTACAAAGTGTACTGGATGTATTCTATCATGTCACCAGCACAACTACTTTACAGAGTGTACTGGATGCATTTTATCATTGACCCAACACTAAGGTGATTGTTGTGTCCTCAACATGGATGAGATTATGATAGAGTGGCACTATGGAGAGCAATGGCAGCTACATATTTGTGGCTGAGAAGGAAAGAGAGATCAGATTCTGAATAGAAAATCTGGCAGCTTTGCCTTTTCTTCTTACTGTGTTGATAAAATAAAGTACAGATCAAGCACAAGTGTTGATATAATTCACTGTACCCATTTTCCAAACCAAATTTGTGTCAATATGCCTATATTATTAACCCTTTTGATACCAACCTGTTTGAAATTGCCCCTGCTTTTATGATATAAAACTGCTCCATTTGGAGTGTTCATACTTATATTAAAACCTTTCATCAGAATTGTATTTAAGAAACATTTTGTTATCCTCTGAACATCAGCTTAATAACAAAAAAGTAAGTCATTTTACTAAATCTCTCTATATTCTTGATTATATTATTTCATTAGAAATATGCTAATGAAAGAGTTAATATTGGAAAGAGCAAAGAATCTGAAACTCTTATTCTGGGATGTAGAAACAGTATGGACATGGCATAGCTGAATGGTTAAAAAGTTTGCTTCACAATCATGAGGTTATGGGTTTGGTTCCACTGTGTGGCATCTTGGGCAAGTGTCTTCTACCATAGCCATGGGTTGATCCAAGCCTTCTGATTGAAATTGAATAGGTATAAACTGTTTGGAACTGTTTAGGGTAGATGTGTTTGCAGAATACTCAGTGATTTACATGTCAATTTAACAAGCAAACCATTCTGTTGACTGAACAACTGAAACTGATAGAACTAGGATTGGAAATCCAAATGACTGACTGAATTCTAAAATGCCATTTATGCATTTGTTAGCTTCTAGAATATTGGTGAACTCCCAGCAAGCTATATTTACAATAGCAGTTCAATTCTTAGGTGAACTATTTTAATTCACTTGCTCATCTTATTTGGGATTTCAACCACTATTACCATCAATGCCATCATCATTGCCCCTATAACCACCACCAACAACAACAACAACAACAACAACAACTCACACACCAAGCCAACAAAAACGGCTTTACATGGTTGTTTAATCTGCTAGAAATTACAACCAAATCTTCATCAAATTACATTCTACCACCTTACAAAACAATTGACACATTTCAAAACGTTATCCTACACTATGTATCAAAACAAAGAGGGGATGGTCATAGCCAGAATGCTTTTAATCATGGATCTGCTTGATAAATTATTACCTGGGGGGTAAACAACAACGCTATCATTAATAGCGAGGAAAGGACTGGACTTTGTGAGGCTGACTTGCCTGAGATTAGCATGAAAAAAAAAAAAAAAAAAATACCTTTAACTCTTAACAATCTGTAATGATTTAGCAGAAAATATCTAAAAACGAGATTTTTAATCCAAATGTTTATAGAATCTTTACTAGTGAACAGATAGATCATAGTAAAAATTTAGAGTAAAAGAAAATACTTTAATTTTTAATGTGATGCAGTCATAATGCTGTCTTGCTAATGTTGTTTCAAGCTGTACTAGACGTTAAGAGTTAATGGCAGTCCACTAGATCATTAATGGTTAAAATACCCTTTCATTTCCATTTTATACAACCACATATAACATATCTGTAGATAAACTACAAGAATGTTTTTTCTCATAATTTTTTCAGATTTATTTACTAGCTGCACCACCCAGCTTGTTGACATGGGCAACCTTCAGACTTCACATGTATATGCTGTCAGGAGCTCCATTGGCTTTGTTTTTCCCAGTAATTAACACTCGATTGGTAAGTCCCTTTCATATTTTTTTTACTCATCAATATCCCTTTAATCCTTTAGCATTTACACTACTCTATATATACTACTATTTTTCACTGTAAAGACTTTACCTCAGATAATTATCTTACATAATATTGAATTTATGAGATTTTGATGTTACTTGTTTTGAGAATAATACCCTAACATCAGTATGAGCTGCCAGTTATGGCTGGTTTTAACAGAAAGAGGTGAAAGAATTCTGGCTGGATATGACTGGGTTAAATGCTAAACGGTTAAAGATGACAATCCTTTCAACTATATTTGTTTATTTACAAATATTTACACCTCTAGACCAGTTAGCTATATACTTTCTCCACCCAAGACTAGAAGACTAGTCGGACACACTTGTCTCTTCACTTTTTGCTATGTATCTCTTAATCTTTCCTCTGAGGACATCAACTCTCTGGAATTCCCTCTCCAACAACATATTTCCTTTAGATGATGATAATTATTTTTACTGTTTAGTAAAGGATGGAAGGACAGTGTCTATGATCTTTTTCAGGGCTTCTAAGACTGGCAGGAGGAAGAGAAGAAGGTATCCTCAAACCTGGTTCAAATGTTTGCAACAGAGTGAATTCTGCTGAAAGGCACCCAATGATCATGTGGTGGTATTAAACTGAGGGAGAAATTAAAGTTATCACCCAAGTAGGCTACAGCAGTATTTGATCTCAGAACACAAAGAGCTAGAGCAAATACTGCAAGGTATCTCATCTGATGCTCTAATAATTCCACCAGTTCTCTGTCTTCCTTGGACTTGTACTTTAGTTTATCAACCCCTAAAGGATGAAAAACAAAGTTGACCTTGGTGGGATTTAAACTGAGAGATTTCAAAGCATGTGAACTTCAATGCATTTTGTACTATGCTTTAACAAATTTGTCAATTTGTCACCAACATATATTCAAGCAGAACAGAAACTGTATTGATCCCACCATTCTTGAAAAGTTTGTCCAAGTCATAGAAATAACTTGTCCTGATTTAATCATAATTCCCTTGAGCATAAAAAAAGAAACCATTTTTACTAAGTAGAGTGCTTTGGATTTTTTTGTTTAGTTTTTCTAGGTTTTGAGTTTAACCCTTTTATTACCCCCCCCCCCCCCCCCTCCTGAAACTAACCCTAGTTCTATAATACAAAACTATCTATTTTAAAGTCTTGTCTTTCTATTTATCTGAAAACCTTCCATCATAATTTTATGTAAGCAGAACCTTCGTTAAGTTATGCTCCAAACACCAACATAATATTGAGAAAGTTAGCTATATTCCTAAATTCCTCCAAGGTAAGTGTTTTTCATTAGAAATATGTTAATGAAAGGTTAAATCTTACTAGAGCTGACTTTGTTTTAAATCTCAGTGTGTTAATAAGATAAATACTAGTAAACTTAGTGATGTTGTTGTTGTTGTTATAACTCACACTTGTGTAGATTTAGCTGACCTCTTGTGAAGTAGCATCTTATAAGAGATTTCTTGGGTGTTTTAATGATAGGGGCCCAATTGGTTCTACCAATTTATTTGGATATATCTAAACATACTCAGCAAAATTTAAAAAACAGTGGAAAACAATCTGGAGAATAAAAATATTCAGTATTTAAACAGATTTTTAGCATTATTTAATTTGTTTAATTATCTAAGATTATTATTTGAAAATACCATTTTAACTCTTAACATTCTATACTACATGAAACCACATTAGCAAGGCATTCTTGAAAAGTATAAAACAGCAGTATGTTACTTTACTTTATTCTGCATTTTCTCAACAAGCTGTCCTTTAGTAAAGATGTAGCAAAAGAAATGTTTCCCTGATGGTCACTACCACCAAAGGATTGACCTACAATCTTGAAGAGATCACTATAGATGAATTTCCCTTGTGGAAGGACTGATAGCACCAACTATATGAAAGGAGGATATTTTCTATAGGCTATCTGTTTTCTGCAAAGTAACTAGCAGTCATTTGGCCCTAGCAACGCATATTCTCTTGCATGTCTGCTGTTTTACAACACAGCTTGCCACATAGGGTTTACTACTACTACTACTTATTCTGTGATAACACAACTGATCCATTACTACCAATTTGTTACTTTTTAAGCTAAAAAAAGTGACTGCTCACACCACATGAGGCCATGTGGAACACTAATCATCAATTGTATTTACAATTTGAACCAGTCATATTTTTTTCCTTTTGTGAGGTGACGTAAAGCTATATACAATAAACTAGAAATCTTGTACTTGCTGTGTTTGTCTTTTCTTCCACAAATAGACTTTGCTTTAAAGATACTATAAATATTTGAATTAACTAACTAATTTTAGATATTTTCTGCTAAATGATTACAGGATGTTAGGAGATAATACTCCAAATTTTCACAATGATCTGTCCACTAGTAAAAATATTATAAACATTTAAATTTTAAGATATTTCCTGCTAAATCATTACATATTGTATTTCTTTTTTTATAGTTGTTGTTTGAAAAAGAAGTCTACTACCTACAACACACCTTAATGTTGATAGTTCCAATATATCTTTTGAGATTGGGAGGTAAGTTACTTCTACAGTATGTTTGTTTCATGACTGGTTTTTGTTGTAGTTGTTGTTTAGTTCCAGGTCAGCTCTGAACAAACAGAACTATGATCTTACAGATTTCAGCGATGATAAACATTTAAATTTTAAGATATTTCCTGCTAAATCATTACATATTGTATTTCTTTTTTTATAGTTGTTGTTTGAAAAAGAAGTCTACTACCTACAACACACCTTAATCAACATCCCATCTTTTTTCAGGCATTATGTATCCCAAACCACATTATCCAAAATGTTTTGTTTTACCCCCACAGCAACAGGAGGTAACATGAAGGAGACCTGGCTGTCATTTTCAGAAAATTACTTGACCATGCAGAAGCTCCACGGCTGATTTGTGTTTAGTGAGGTTGTTGCTGTTGTTTAACCTCAGGTCAGTCCTTTCAATGCAGAATGGCAAAATGGTTAAGAAGTTCACATTGCAATCATTAATTCCTGTGTGTCATTTACCATAGCCTTAGGTTGACTAATGGCGTGTATGACATTGGGCAGATGGATACTGTTTCGAAGCCTGTCAGATAGACTGTACTTGTAATTCAAAGGGCCAGTCCTGTTACACAGTGTCATGCTGAATCTCCTTGAGAATTTCATTAAGGGTACATGTGTTTGTGGAATGCTCAAGCACTTATATATTAATTTCATGTGCAGGCTATTTCATTGATCGAACAACAGGGACATTCATCATCAAAATTGGCAGAGGTTCATCCTCCCTAGTCTTGACAAAGTAGAGTAAAGCTCAAACACCGTCCAACCATGATCATCCTGCTCACTTCCCCCCAAAACAGAGTATATCTAAGATTACACCACCCAATGTGTCTATAGTTTCTTTTTAAATGACATGATTTATGGGAGGTCTGGCTCTATTATTAGCAGGGCAGAAGTGGTGAAAGCAGATTTCAAAATGCTGAACTTCACAAAGGGAATGACACAGGAATGCAATGAATAGAGGGGGACTGTGCTGGAAAAGAGAAGTCTAACCCAGACAGGCATGGAAAAGCAGGCATAAAAAAGATGATGATGATGATTAAGATGGTGTACTGGCTGCCATTAGAATACCGTATAGACTGCATAATTAGGGCTGTGAATGTGGGGTGGCCTACCTTGGGTGGCAATCTTTTTAAAATGTATATTGCGTTGATTTTATTGGGTGGATGAGTGGTCAAACTTTCATCTCTAGGACCTGACAACATTTCTGGTGCTGGTGCCATGTCAAAATACACCGAGAACACTCATTTGAGTTATTTCCCCTTAGTTCATTATATATATATATATATATATATATATATATATATATATATATGGAATGGAAAACGAAAAATCAGTGATGCATCGGGTGCTCTCTACCATTAGACATATATTACGCTCCACTACAAGTAGAGCGCTTACAGCGAATCGCCATGGAGAAATTCAGGACCCGATGCATCACTGATTTTTCGTTTTCCATTCTATCATACTCTGCTCCATAGGAGCATAGAGTGCTCAACTGGCATAGTGCCTATGGAAGCATCTTAGCTACCATTAGACATATATATATATGAAATCAGGCCTGAGATGTTAAAAAACTTAAATAGAGAAGGGGTATTCTCTGACTGACTTGTGTGTGCCAGGTTGTCTGGAAAGTCACCTAAGCAATGGCAATCGGCCACGATAATCCCAATTTTCAAAAAGGGAGACAAGAGAGATTGTTCCAATTACAGAGGGATCTCCTTGTTAAGCCTCCCGGGTAAGTGTGTGTGTATATATATATATATATATATATACAATATATTAACAAATGGAAACTATATTTATAAAACCATATTTATTTCATTATACATATTTCAAGGGCCACCAGAGCAAACTATGGTGCGCTTTCATCAGATAAAATATAATATAGGTTAGTTTTATAAATAAATATTGACATACCCTTAAAAAATGCAACCATTCTGGTTGGAATCTCCTGGATAGTGGAGTTATTAGATTTATTGTTGGTTTATTATGCAAATTAGTATTGGAAAGGTTTAAAAACAGTATATTTAAATTAAGCCGTTGGAATAGGGAAAAAAGAGAAAAGAAAGAGAAAAAAAAACGGAAAAAAAGAAAGAGAAAAACCTGAGTATATTTTAGTGAGAGAGAATAGCGTAATTTTGTGAGAAGAGGCAAAGAAATAAATATAGCGTGGATGAATACCGTAAGATGGATAAACAATAATAATAAATAATAGTAAAGATAAGTTGAAGAATTTATCTAATGTTTATATATATATATATATATATATATATATATATATGTGTGAATGAAGTAATTCCATCGGAAAAGTCCAGGAAAAAAGAGTGCTCTATGTATGCAACAGAGCTTAATTATTATTATTATGTAATAAACAACATAAGGCAATTATTCCATTTACCAGTGGTTTCTTAAAAGCAAAAGGTTTTGCTTTCAATCCTCAGAATGAAAAATCCTGGTTTGTTTATTGAATATGGATTCTAAAAACAAAAATGCAATCTATATGAAAGTGAGGCTGGAAAAGGGAGAAGGAAAGGAAAAATAAAATAAAACTACACATGCAAACACACACAAAAGCATACTTACACACACATACATATATACATATATATAAATGTACGCATACACACATACATATACACATATATATATATATATAAAGCGTACACCTACACACACATACACATATATACACACATATACACATACATACATTCATACATACACACACACACACACACACACACACACACATATACACACACACACACATACACACACACACATACACACACACATATATATACATGTACATATATATATATATAAAATACTAGCTCTTTCAATTGCGCAGAGGGTTCTATAGAAATAGTGGACAGCTTCCGTTACCTGGGCGATAAAATCAGCAGTGGGGGAGGGTGCTCTGAAAGTACTGTAGCTAGAGTCAGAACTGGTTGGAAAAAGTTCAGAGAGCTTATACCACTATTAGCTGCTAAAGGGTTCTCCCTAAAAATGAAAGGCAGGTTGTACGATGCCTGCATACGAACAGCAATGCTGCATGGCAGTGAGACCTGGGCATTGTGTGCAGAGGATATACGCAGACTAGAGAGGAACGAAGCTTGCATGCTCCGCTGGATGTGTAACAGTAATATACGTGAACGGCAAAGCATAAACGAACTAAGGAAAAAATTAGAGATAAGAGGGATCAGATGTTGTTTACTCGAGAGAAGGCTACGTTGGTATGGACACGTGATGCGCATGAAAGTCGATAGCTGTATAACAAAGTGCAGGGCAATAAAGATAGACGGTAGTCACGGAATAGGCAGACCTAGAAAAACCTGGGACGAGCTGATAAACTCCGACATCACACACTTACACCTCTCCAAGACAATGTCACTGGACCGAGACCTTTGGCGGTACTCAGTAACAGAGAAGACCCGCCTTACCTAAATATATAGTAAAACCTACTCCAGCCAGTAGGCATCTCTAACAAAATACACCCCGTCCCACCACCACCACCCCCACCCCATCCACACCACCCCGTTCTATGTAAAGTTATGTTGGTGCCGCGCCATCGAGGCCGAAACAAATGAGATCGTGTAGGTGTCACGACAAAAAAACACACAGTCCACGCTGTAATGTGGCCGTGTAGGCAACACGGTAAAAACCTCCCAGACCCACACTGTAAATGTGGTTGGTGTTAGGAAGGGCATCCAACTGTATAAAACCTGCCAGACAGTCCTATGCGAGCAAGACAATCACTCTTGCCTCAAGTGGGACTACCCCCGTCCAAACCCATGCAAGCGTGGAACACGGACGTTAAACGTTGATGATGATGATGATGATGATGATATATATATATATATACACATATACACACACACACACACACACACGTGTGTGTACAAGCATACACATACACACACACATATATATACACATACATACATTCACACAAACATACAACGTACATACATACACATACATGAATGCACTCCACTACATATTCACACACGCAAATAAATATAAGAAAAAAATATATAAATATATATTAACAAATTTTTGACAGCGATACATGCCCCAGCTAACAGGTCAGACACGCGTGGTAAGTAATACACACAAAAGCACATATACATACGTACGAAATAGTAAACACATACACACACTCTCACACATAAATATACATATACAAATATATAAACACGTACATACACATACATACACAAACACGTACACGTATATAATATAAACACACACATGTATATGTAATTATATACACACACACACACACACACACATATATATATATATATATATATATATATACATACAAAAATATAAAAATACATAAACACACATATACATACATAGCTAAACAATTATACACATGCATACACATACACACACACATATACATGTGTGTATGTGTAAAGCTCAGTATTAGATAAGACAAATGAACCTTACATAAACGTATATATAGTAGTAAAGTAATAAAGCCATACAAGGCAATTAATCCATTCACCAGAGGTTTCTCAAAAGCAAAAAAAGTTTCCTTCAATCTTCAGAATTAAAAAAAGCCTGGTTTATCCACATATACATACATATACACACACAAATATACAATTATATACACACATACACACACACACATATATATATATTTATATATATATACATATAATATATATATATATATATACATACACAAACACATACATACACATATACATATATACACATATATATATACACACAAAAATACATACACATACACATAGGTATGTGAAGGGCAAAACAAAAAGAATATATGTGTGTGTATGTGTGTGTGTGTGTATATGTGTGTGTGTGTGTGTGTGTGTATGAATGTATGTATGTGTATGTGTGTGTATATATGTGTATGTGTGTGTAGGTGTACGCTTTATATATATATATATATGTGTATATGTATGTGTGTATGCGTACATTTATATATATGTATATATGTATGTGTGTGTAAGTATGCTTTTGTGTTTTTTTGTGTGTTTGCATGTGTAGTTTTATTTTATTTTTCCTTTCCTTCTCCCTTTTCCAGCCTCACTTTCATATAGATTGCATTTTTGTTTTTAGAATCCATATTCAATAAACAAACCAGGATTTTTCATTCTGAGGATTGAAAGCAAAACCTTTTGCTTTTAAGAAACCACTGGTAAATGGAATAATTGCCTTATGTTGTTTATTACATAATAATAATAATAATATATATATATATGTGTGTGTGTGTGTGTGTGTATGCACGCATGTGCATCAGTGAAAGATATGATTCTATTCTTCACAATGCTAGTAATAATGATAAAAATAGATATTTTAATATATCAACAATTAGATATCCTAGTGAGGTCCAGTTAATTAGCTTAAGTAACAGGAGTATTTAATATTTGGTATTTGATTAGCATTTTGTGCTAAGTTCAAATTGGTCCCATGGGTTTCTAGATGGATTCTACCAGTAATAATACAGATTTTAATGAATAGTTATTATTGTTGATATTTATCTTGAAATCTGTACTGATTAAACAGACCTATTATCAAAGATATTCTAGCCATGACGATACCATTTTATTTCAGATATTGCATATCAAGGGCTGCATTATCCAAGGTATTTGCTCATTCATTTCAGATGGAAGTGTTATTGCTCCTTTAGCATTTACATTATTCTACATTTACTTCACATAATTATCTCACATAATATCGAATCTACAAGATTTTGATATTGTATATTCGAGTATATACAGTAATTAACTATTGGAATAAAACACTTTCTACTGAATAAAATACTATTGTTGTTTAGTAGCTCTATCTTGATGTATTGCTTGTGTAAACTTATGGTACATCATTATCATTATTTTCATATTTGCTTTCTATGCTAGCATGAGTTGGACAGGTTGCCATGGATCAAGACCAAATAGGTCAGATTGACCTCATCTCATGTGTTCCATATTTGGTATGGTTGCTACGGCTGGATGCTCTTTCTAACATCAAACACCATATAGAGTATACTGGGTGTGTTTTATTGTGATACCTGCACTACCACTTTACAGGGTGAACTGGATATGCTTTATTATGGCATCAGCATTATCACTTTACAGAGTGGACTGGGTTCATTTTATTCTGGCACCAACAGTAGAACATAAGATGAAATGCTTTGCAGCATTTCTTTCAGCTTTTTACATTCTGACTTCAAATCCTGCCAAGGTCAACTTTGCTTTTCATCTTTCTAGAGTCGATAAAATCAAGTACCAGTCAAGTACTGGGGTTAAATAATCAACTTTCCTCTCCCCCTAAAACCACTGGCCTTGTTCCTAAATTGGAAACTATTGTGAGATTTTTATTACATGAAACATGCAATAAAACATTACATTACAATGAAACATTACATCTCAACCTTAAGACAGTATAGACCTTAATGTTTAGCTGCTTCACTGGAAGACACTCAAGCACCTCACTATTTAACTGGTGCCACATATTGGAGTGTTAACTCTTTCAATGACAAGCCACCTACAACTGGCCATATTTCTATCATACAAAGCTGTTTATTTTAAAGTGTTTCTATTTATCTAAAAATCTTCTATCACAATTTTATGTAAGAAACTTTGTTATGCTCCAAATACCAGCAATAGCTATTAATTCCTTCCAAATTCTTGAGTATTTTCAAAATGATTTGAAAATCATAGTTAGTGTCTTTCATTAAAAATATGGTAACAAAAGGGTTAAACTGATTTTTGACTTTGCCACGAGATCATAAATTGAATCAGCTCAAGAATTTCACTGGCTGGTACTTATTTTATCAAGTCTAGAATGATGAATGGCAAAGCTGACCTTGGGTGAATAAAATTCATTAAAAGATTGAAATCTGATGTAGTATGCTAGAGAGGAGATTGTTTGGTATGGTTATGTGGTGCATATGGAAGTTGACAGCTATATAAAGATATGCAGATAAATCTCAGTGGATGGGACCTGTGGAAGAGGTAGACCTTGGAAGACATTGGTGAAAACTGACCTTAGGAATCTGAACCTCTCAATGGAGATGACAAACAACCAGGATGGTTGGCAACATGCTATATTGGACTACTGGAATAAAACCAAAGTGCTCAGTCTGCTCTTAATAACACCCCTTCCTCAATTTCTGCAATAGCATCTGCCACTCTTGTATCCCTTATCCCCATCTAATGTCTGCTGTGCAGATGTGACCTGACCCTCTCCAATATCACTGTTTAGTTACTAATTTCATCATTACCTGGCCCTCCACTCTATCCTATGTTACTGTGCCAAAACTACGTAGTAGGTATGACCTCTGGCCTGTCTACAGCCAACCCCTCCATCACTCTTTAGTACTTATTCTCATTACCACTGTATCCCCTTTACTCTATCTGATATCATTCCCATCCTTTTTCCCCTTACATCACCATATTAAATCCCATCACACTTGACATATACTCATTCTTTCTCCCTCCCACCTCCATTTTTACCCCCTAAGTATGTCTGCCATGGGACAAGGCACACCCCACCCATGGTGTAAAAAGAGCTCATCAATCACGTCAGTGACCAATAACCTCTTTAGTGCTGCCATGCGAAAATGCACCCATTACATTTTGTGAAGTGTTTCATGTTAAAAGAGCATAGAGGACTCAGCAGCTGTGTCAAACATATAACAATCTCCCTATTACTGGTACTACGAAAAAAGGCATTCAGTACACTGTAAAGTGATTGATGTCAAAACCAGCATGTTAGTAAACAAGATGTGGTAGCCTGATTTATTGGTGAGTGGACAGTAACTCGCATTAAATACTGACTGGGTCCATGATATCCCATCCAACCCATGCCGGCATATTAAAAAAATGGATGTTAAACAACAATGATGAAGATGATGCTGAACAAATTTATAGATACAATTTATAAACAACTAAAGTTATTTAAATTTTGTATAAAAAATTTATAATTTGAAATGTTACTAAGATCTTAAAAATTGCTGAAATAACGAGTAGAATGTAATATCTAGTAGAAATACACAGCGCAATGCATTGCATGGAAATAAAATATTCCATGAGAGTAGTCATAAAGTCTGGGAATGCAAGAGTTGTCTCTACTTGATATTGTAGCACTGACAACTACAGATACGGAAGCTGAGAAGCGTACTTGTTACGGAGTTAGTTTCAAAAACCACTGTTCTAAATTTGTAGGTTCATGAAATCTTATAATATATTTTTATCTTTTGTTTACTCGCATACATTCTACAGTTCTTTTTTCTTTATTTTTATTTTACCTCTTAGATAATTAGATTGTTTTTCTTTCTCTCTCTTTCTCTCTCAGGCTATAAATACAAGATAGTTTGATTGAAAATTGTTTAAATTATACACTTGCGATCCGAATGTAATTCCTAGTGTCATATTTACTTTTCTGTCTTATATGTATATATATATATATATATATATATATATATATATATATATATATCTAGTACTTTTATTTGCATTATACTATTTCATCCATCAGAGTCAAGTGTGAATGATGTGTTTTATTTTAAGGACTATATAGCAACCAACCTGTTAATTTCTAACTCGTCTTCATTTGTTGATTATCAATGTAACTCTGCTCTGACTACACAGTCGGCGCGGTGGAATCTAGCCTCTCTCGTATTTCTTACAGGTGTTGTGCTTCCTATTTCTCCTTTACTATATCGGTAGTTATAGAATTCTTCGACTAAAGTTTTTGCGTTGTCGTGAAGGAAAAAGTTGAAAGCCGGTGATGTCGCATCATAAATAATCTAGAATAATTGCATTTCACACTCCCGTTCTCTTCTCACTAATTACTGCTTTCCTTCTATCTCTATATTGTTATTAATTACAAAACATTCCATCGCTTATTTCGACTAGTTAGCATTTTCATCTAGTATTTCGGTTAGCTAGCATCTATATCTAGGTGAAAATAAATTCACTAAATTTATAAACTTAACACACAAACTCTCTCTCTCTGTTTATTTATTTAGATTTAGATATCATTTCACCGAAGAAAAGGAAAAATGACTATGACGAAAGCTTAGTTACATCGGCAAAAAAAGTTTAATATGAAAAATATGCTAAGACACTAATTATCTACTTTCTGTTGTATCGCGATTTTTTTTTTTTTTTTTTTTTTTTTTTTCTTTTTTTAAATTTCAGAATCTGGTTATGGTTGACACTATCCAAGTCCTGTTAGCTACACTAGCGGTTAGCTTGCTTGCTGCCACTCTCGTTATGACATCAATGTTTATTGCGGCTTTTATGTTTATTCTGCTTCTCGGAGCATTGGCTATGATGATAGTTACTCTCATAACTGGCAACGACAGTTTTCTTGCTTGGCACTGGTGTTGACTCATCTTTTGACAGTCTTTTTCAACATTTGGCATATTTTCTTAAAAACTCAACTTCACACACACTCACACACAAGTTAATAAAATGATACAGAAAAAGAAGAGAATATTTTGTCGAAGAATTACATTTTTGAGAGAAAGAGAAAAAAGTTTTGTCTGGCCAAGAAATATTGGTATTTCAACAGAAAAGCTGCTCTGTTAAAAAAAGATTTCGTTTATATTTCTATCAATGAAGTTATTGGCCTGAAGGTCTGCCTGTGATACAATGTACCGTCTAAGAATGATAAATTTGTGTTCAAAGGTAGGATTTATGTGAAAACTATTTCTTTGCATTTCGCTTGTTTTTTATGATTCTTTTTTTACTATGTATTTTATATTGTATACATATATAATAGTGTTGGGAAAAGTGAAAGCATGTGCAAAACTAAAAGCCTCTGGATGTGTGATAGAAATGTGTGTGGGGTGGGGGGAGGCTACGAAAAGGGTCGGCTTGCCCTGCACTTTTCAGTTTCTCAGAGATGGTGTGAACCGCTTATTTACTAATCCTATCCTCGTGGATCTTAAGAGTACCCCTAGTTCCTAAAACACATTTCCATCACTTCTCTGAATAATGTAAAAACGTTGCATTATTTTTGTTTAATTATACATTAAAAACTTAATAGGAAAAGGCTATGTAGCCGGTCCCGGTAAAATAGACTTCCAGGCTATGTAGTCGGTCCCGGTAAAATAGACTTCTAGGCTATGTAGTCGGTAAGAGTCTCAGACACCATGAGTTGCGGCCTTTTACGGCCTGAGTTATGACAATTTGAAATCTTTTCATCATCAATTGTTAAAAAAACAAGTATGTACTATACATGCACTTTTGATGAGTTGTAGTGCACCTGAACACTGTACACAATAATTTCATTATTATTATTATTATTATTATTATAAGTTAAAATCATTTAGTCGTCCATTCGTAACGTACGTTACACTTTAGTTACATACACACATCTACATGTAAATAAATAAACAGATACAGACAACAGAAGTGCAAATCTACTATTTTTAAACTTTATATATAATATATATATATATATATATATATATGAGTAGAAGTTGTATTTAATTTGTTGGAAGTCCGACAAACAAATGTTTATAACTGATTTAGAGCACTCAACAAGTTACTGGAGTAAAATATTCAATGATATTAAATAAATGGAAACTATATTTATAAAACCATATTTATTTTATTATATATATTTCAAGGGCACCCAAGACAACATTGGTACGCTTTCATCAGATAAAATACAAAGTTTGTTTTATAAATAGAGACGTACCCATGAAAATCATACCTTATCGGTTGGAAATTCACTGGATAGTGAATTCCAACCGATAAGGTATGATTTTCATGGGTACGTCTCTATTTAAAAAACAAACTTTATTTTATCTGATGAAAGCGTACCAATGTTGTCTTGGGTGCCCTTGAAATATATATATATATATATATATATATATATATATATAAGAAATAGGATTTCGCTTCAAGCATAGCTTTATACAATTTGTATAAATATTTCGTATCTCCAAAGAAATACGGTTTTAGGAAGCCGTAGCTATGCAAATACGGGGGTGGGGCTAACGCCCTCTGGTGATGTCCAGCAGAAGCAAGGGGGACGATGGCCAGTTAAGCCTGAAATGCATAGATGGTTGTCCCCCTTGCTTCTGCTGGACATCACCAGAGGGCGTTAGCCCCCCCCCCCCCCCGGTGTTTGCATAGCTACGGCTTCCTAAAACCGTATTTCTTTGGAGATACGAAATATTTATACCTATATATATATATATATATATATATATATATATATATAAATGAAGAATTAGAAATAGAAGTTAGGAATATCCATCATCAGTTGTCTACTAGCATAGGTATTTCTTCGCATTACAGACAATATACCTCCGCTAAGGCAATACAATAACTAAAATAAGTTAACCGTACGGTTAAGATGTGTCTTTGTTCTCCTCGTCAAAATTCGCCCGTTCTTATGTTCGAAATGAATTATTGACTTGATTTTTTTCATTTTCTCCTCTCTTTACGTTGTCTCACCATTCGTGTCTGTTTACATGTCTTTCTCTTTCTCCACCCACTTCTTTTTATCCCAATAACTTATTTTAGTTATTGTATCGCCCTAGGCGGAGGTATATTGTCTGTAATGCGAAGAAATACCTATGATGCCTAGTAGACAACTGATGATGGATATTCCTAACTTCTATTTCTAATTCTTCATTTTATATATATATAAGCAGTGAAATTGAAGCAATAAATGAAAATTAATTCACTCAACTGAATAATAATATGCACAGAATTTTGACTGAAGAAAAATATAAAGTCGACTAACTTTTAGAAATGTCGGTTTATGCTGGGTACTTATCAGAAATGCAAACAATAAATCTTTTAGAAAACCGTCTCACTACTGAGAATCGTGTATAAACAATGTAAGAATCTCTTCACTGGGCTATTTTGATAATGGAGCTGTTTCTTAACCCTTATTCTTGTGTTCTTTATAAATTGTAGAGAAATCTCGCTGCTCTGGTGAGGACCGTAAATTTGGCTGGATATTTTACAGCCGGATGCCCTTCCTAATACAAACCACATTTATGGCACTGGGTGGCTCCGTTATGAGGAGGGGATAGGCCAGTTGGTAGTGCAGAACCTGTCTCACAACGGAACCATCTAGTAGATAAAATGAATACATTGCTGCAGAGAACAGCCAGCAATCCTCTCTGCATCAGCCTCTGTACCTCATGTGGCTCCTTCAGAGGTTAGCCTGGCATGTTTCATTACAGGCCATTTTGCCCTTATAAATATCATATTTTGAAATGGTTTCTGTGGCTGCCCCATCTAATGCCAACCACCTTGCAGAGTGTACTGAATATACTGTTCAAATTCCTCTCAGATGAAATCACTTGCCAAACAAGTGCAGCTCAAGAATTATAAAAATATTTCACTGAAAATGTGCTGCTGTTTCAATATTTTGAAACTTTATAACATGTTATTTAAAAAGTTGCATTTATGTTTTTTGTTGTTTTACCTTATTATATGGCATGTTCAAATTTTCTTTTTAATTAGAGTCAAATTTCTGTTTCTAATTTGATGTATTAAAGTACAGTGATTAAAATGATAGATACCTTGATACAGTAGAGGGATTAAAATGATAGATACTCTGATACAGTAGAATGATTATTTTTTTACGAAGATAAAGGGATTCAGTGTATTTTTGAAAAAGGTTTCAACAGAAAAGTGTTTAAATATTTATAATTTCAAAAGCTTTTTTTTCTAGTTACACTATGTTGATAAAACATATATTCATATATTTTCAAATTTACGTTTTTTTAATATGTCTATTTATACAGGTATCTACACATGTGAAGAGATGAATGACCTCAGCTGGGCTTTCGTAGCGATTGGAATTCTTATACTTTACCATTTTATACCACTGCAGATTATTGCCAGTGTAAGAATTATTGCTTTATCTCTATCTTTATTACTATATATCTCCTTAACATGTTTTCCAAATATATTTGATGAAATATCCCCAAAAGTTATTTTCCTTTAGAAACACTGCTTCACATAATACCTTTCTCACTCTACACATAACATAACCTGCTCTTACATCTTATCTTCCTTGGTTGAATGACTCTCCAAGAATGCTCCCCTGTTTCTTTGTTAAAGCATAAAATTATCTTCACTCAGTTCAAAGGATCTCTTGTCCCCTACTTGCATCATGAACAACAGCTAATTTTCCATCTTAAAACAGTCCATCCAACTGGGGATTAATAATTATCTTGTTTTCATTTCTTCACTCACTGCTTCACTCACACTCCTGCCCACATATGTAATACACTCTCACACCCTACTTATTTGACTAAATGACACACTTAAATAACATACTCTTGCATCTTATCTCCCTCAACAGTAAAACTCTTTTTTTGCTGTAAAATAGCTTTCTGCTTTACCTACTTCCATTAATTATTTCACCTTATACTTTTCACAGATTTTTCTTGACAAAGGACCCTTATCTAAAACGTTAAACATTGCTGTTTCTTACAGCATAAAATAAATTACTTTGTACTTCTGTATTTTTTAATGGTGTTGTTATTGTTCCAAAAACCTTTTTGGATATTTCATTATCATACATTGCTACAGATTTCTGGATTACCTCATTCCCTTACCGAGTGTCAAATCGAACTAAGGAAACAATATTTCCATTGATCTTTCTAATGCTGATACAATCTACCAGTTGCAACTCCTGATAGATATGTAATGATAATTCAGTATGATAATTATTGTTTTTACAACTATTTCATCTATATTGGGTTAGATAGGTCTGTAACCTTTTGTTTTTCAACATTTTATTTGGAAAACTCAGTGTCTTCAAAATTGTTTTCACTGCTCATCTTTTTCTTATATTTCTATAGATATGTGTAACAATTAGCCAGAAAGTATTGTTCATTTTCCTTTCATGTCCAGATGTGATTATGTCTCTTGTGTACACTGACTGATGTCATTAATATTAAAATATTTCAAACTTGTACGCAATTATTATTTACTGATAATTTTCATTTATTGAAATCTTTGCTGATATTTATGGCACAAAACTGCAACAAATTTAAATAAATAAATAGAAATTGAATTTTAGGATAGAAATTCTGTCGTGAAATATTTATTCCAAGATCAAAAGTATTGTAAATTATTGTTACATATGTTCAGCCTCTATATCTCTTATTTTTTATTGACAAATATTATAGATCTAGAGAAACTTTGCTTAACATTTGATTTAGTAGCAGTGACTGGATAAGATGAGTCTTTCTGTGGATAAGACACAAATCTATAGCAGGTAAATTTGCCAGAAAAGGTAGTGAACTGGGGCAATGAAGACTTAAGTGTCATGCCAGAAAATGCAACAAAATATCTGCAGTGAATAGACCTTATTTTACTACCCATATTTATTATATAAATAATTGTTTGTGGTATATGTTGTTGTTAATATTTTCATTATTTCTTTTATAGCTATCATCTGTGAATCTCAATAATATATTATGCCCCGCTGTCTCGGATCCATTTTCTGGTCAAATGTATCGTGTCATAGCTATTCTCCACCAAGCTATCTGCTTACCTTTCTTGGGAAAATTACTTAACTGGATTGGCTATCAAATTTCTTTGGACAAGTCTACAGCATCAATAACCTATCTTGAAGACTCAGACAACCTTGATTAAATGTCAGACAAACAGCTAAAGGAAAGTTTTTGTGATCCAAGCATATCAAAAATTACTGATGATGACACATGTTAACCCTGTAAGGAATCTCCAGCTAATGGTATTTTTCAAACATGTAATTGTAAAATAGTAAGATTACACAAATCAGAAAATCAATCCAGTAACCAAGATCCTGATCTCTCAAACTTATCTGTGGGTTAAAATCCTGTATTTTGATGAATGCATTTCTGAGGATTGATTTAAACTAAAAAAGTCCTCAACAAATGTATGCTTTTATTCAGCACTATGAAAGTCAGCTACGTTGTATGAAATATTCCACTAATCATTAACCCTAGCTCACAAATTATTTTCTATAAATTATTGAAGGATTTAAAAATGAGTTCATTTTCATTCCAAATTTTATAAATGTACCCTTGAAAAATTTTGACAAAGAAATGATTGCTCATGAAATGCTAATCTCCTGTATAAAGAATATTTAAATGGAACTAAGTTGGGTGGTGGTGTATTTAAACTTTTCCTTTGCTCGATATTTATATAAATGTCTAGTAATGAGATGAAATAATATAGTTTCTCTAATCTCTTTAATTTATTGTTTATCCAATGATGCTACTTTTCAATTATCCAATTTATCAACTGTTGTTGATGATGAGTGTAATAATAATGAAAGATTTTTTTTAAATAGAGTCATTCAATAACCTACAAAATCAGACAATAAAGATATGGGCTTGCAGCTTTAACTGCCACTTTATTTTTTTGAGCTTACAGTAATATCATCTCATCTCTATATTGTGTTCTAATCGAGATAAACCTGATTTAGATATGTATAACAACTGCCATGTAAGTAACTTTTGTAACATTGAGAGCACATGCTTGGGAGGCTCTGATCTCTTTCAGCTTTTATTCATTAGGGGGTGGCTGGGGGTTCTTTCTGATGAGGTAACTAAAGCATTACCACTGACTGAGTTTTCATATTGTTTTACTTTGTATTTGATTTCACCAACAGCTTTTAATTTTTAATTCCAAAAAAAAGTAATAAGTGTTATGGTTGTATTAACTTGATAGTCAGTTCATTAGACTGAAAAAAAAAACTGAAATTAGACAAACCTAGAACATAAGGGAATTGGCTTTTGTGTGAGTTAGCAAATTACCCAATGTACAGTAGATTGGTTGATGACTGGTATTTAACCCTTTAGCATTTACATTACTCTATATATACTATTGTATTTTTGTGGTAAAGGCTTTATCTTACATAATTATCTCACATAATATCGAATCTACGAAATTTTGATATTTATTTTGAGAACGATACCTTAATGTTAGTCCATATGGCCGGTCATGGCCGGTTTGAACAGAAAGAGGTGAGAGAGTTCTGGCCGGTTTAAATGCTAAAGGGTTAAGTATGTTTCTCTGAATGTGTACCTGTCTCTATTACCAGTCTTGTCATGCTATATCCTTAATTCTGACACAGAAAAGTAGATTAAGAATCTCTGAGGGGACATTGCTATAGTAGCAATGATTTTGTTTTGTTATTTGAGAAGGTAAGGGCAGTGCCCATAGCTCTCAATGTTTTTAATCTTCCTGGACTGTGAAGGAGGACCTGAATAACCGACGGAGATTTGTGGTTGATATATCCAATTTCAATTGTTGCTGGTTAGTAGTTGAAAGAAATGGTTATCACCAATTACTTTTTATTGTCACAGAATATTGTTTATATAAATCTCTTTGTAAACAACGACAAAAGAAATTTATTTTATTTATTTTCAGCTGTTTTTAATTTAATTTTACTCATTGATATTAAAAGAATGAAAGCATAACTTACTTGTTGCCTATAAGTTTTTTTTTGTATTGTTTGTCTTTGTCTCAAGTCCCTGAAGCTTTCTTATAAAGAAACAAAGTCAAGTATTGATCCCTAAATAAGATATAACTGGGATATCAATATATTTAGACTATTCTAACCAATATATTATTCTTAACACATTCAATGTATTGGCCTGATATCTTCCCACCCTCATTGCTGAGGGTCAGCGACCATGGATACTTACACCAATGATTATCTATATGATGCTGTATATCCATGAGTCTTATCAGTACAAAAAGCAATATTGATGGGTGTCAAATCCTTGTCTGACTATTTCTTGGAAGCTGGTTACTGAGCTGCAGCTCATCCATTTTCATGACAAGGATGAAACCATTGGCACTAAGATAACTAAGGACCCACATCTACCCTGGTTTTGAAGTCAGAGTAATCCTTCTAGACAGACTGCCAATCAAGGCTAATGAGCTCTGTTTACCAGTTATTTTATTTTTTTTTACACTCTATTGGTGAGCCGTTGACTCTCCCAAGTTCCTCTGTCTTTTTTATGATTTTTGTTTTTCATCCCACTGGGTGTCCAAAAATCACCCTCTAACCAAGTAAACTTGATGGGGTTGCTGATGATTTGGCAGGGTGTATTGGGTTACGTGTTACAAATTGCACTCAAGAGCAACCTGACATCTTCATGTATTACATAGGTAAAATTCTTCAGAATTTTTAAGAGGTCAGAAAAGGATGTTTTCTTTTCTTAATGTGAAGAGCATTTAGATCAAATTTTTTCTTCATTCTAAATTCAAGGTTTTGATACCTATATAAAGCAATCGATATATATCAAATATTATTATAAAATGTTGAGTAAGGAATTGGAAGTTAAATTATTGAACTTTTTTACTCTTTAGCATCTGTATAATGATGTTGAAGAATATATGCTGCACCCCCATCGGTCAGAACTGACCATAGGTTTGCACCTAGAAAATTCTTCTTCAAGGTCCAAGCCAGAGCAAGGTATTTTGCGAAAGACCAGCAGTCACTCATGCATGCAGGTATCCCTTCTCCATGATGTCCAAGAAAAAGGCAAAAATGAATAGAGCTTGGCACTAGTGACATTACAAGTGAATTCAGAATAGAAAGAGTCCAAAGGAACAGGTGAAAGGTATCTAGTGCAATGCTCTAACAATTCCACCAATCCCCTGCCCTGCCATTTTATTTATCAACTCTGAAAGGATGAAAGACAAAGTTGAACTCAGAGCTAGAACAAATACCATGAAGTACTTTTATCTGATGTTCAGACAACTCTGCCAATTTGCCTCCTTAATTGGAGAAGTAGGGAAAGATTAAACATGGAATGATATTTTATAACTCTAGAATTTTGCCTGTAAAATGTCTCCAGCAATTCTTTCCTGAGACATTCTGACCACACGCCTGTAGTATCAGAGCTGTGATCTCTCAATTCATAGAAGTAGCAACTCTCTGATCTCTGAGCTACACACTGTCAAGTAATGCTACAGGCAAAACCAACTGGCAGGAAATCCAGGGGTAAACCTCAAGCAAGATGGTTGGATAACATCCATGAGCCTGGTTGATCTCACTTGGGGATCTAGCCAGATCAGTTGGAGATGGTTGCTTCTGACAGGACCCACTGGAAGGAGTATTTGAGGACTGCCCCCACAGTCCTCCCAGGAATAAGTGGGCAAAAAATAACTCTAGAATTTTGGACAGAAGATTATCACTTTATTAGAGTCTTAGAGTGATCCCCTTCTGTCTGTAAATTCTGAAGTTATAAAATAACACTATTCCATGTTTTATAGATTTTCTCAAATTCAAATAACTACACCAATTTAAGTGCAAGCTATGTTCAGAGGAGCTGTCAGTAAAGTGAGAGTAGGAAATGAGTTTAGTGAGGAATTCAAGGTACAAGTAAGAGTTCATCAAGATTCAGTTCTTAGCCCACTGCTGTTTATAATTGTTCTTGAGGCCATAACAGAGTAGTTTAAAATGGGCTGCCCATGGGAACTTCTCTATGCAGATGATTTGGTTCTTATAACTGAAAGCAAAAAAGAACTAGAAAATAAATTCCGATTATGGAAACTGAATTTGGAATCAAAAGGTCTGAGAGTAAACTTAGTCAAAACTAAAGTGCTTGTGAGTAGGAGAGAAGATAGGACCCAGATTACCCCAAGTAAGTGGCCATGCTGAATATGTAGAAAAGTAGTAGGCATAAACTCCATAAAATGTAAATCTTGGGTACACAAAAGATGTAGTGGGAAAACAAGTAGACTAACAGAAAGGGAGAACTTTGCATGTAGAAGATACACAGGAGAAATCGAAAGGAATTGTGCCAATGATATAAACCTTTTCCTGTCATTGGAAGGATCCATAGACATGATTGATAGTTTCTGCTATCTAGGTGACTTAATTAGCAGCAGAGGAGGGTGTGCCAAGAGTATAATAGCTAGAATAAGGGTAGGATGGAAGAAATTTAGAAAACTGTAAACAATAAAAGGTTTCTCCCTACTTACAAAAGGAAGGTTGTATGACACCTGTGTGTGGTGTGCTATACTGCATGGTAGTGAAACATAGGTAGACTGGAGAGCTTGGATGAGCTGAGGAAGAAGCTGGGTTTAAGAGGAATCTGAGATGGTGTGTGGGAGAGAAGACTGTTGGTATGGACAATGATTGATAAATGAAGAAATCCCAGTGGAAGGAAACTGCAGTAGAGGATGACCAAGAAATACCTGGGCAGAGGTTGTGAGATCTGACTTCAAATCGCTAAGACTGGCAGAGGAGATGACAAAGGAGTGCAAAAAGTGGAGAAGGACGTGTCCAACCCATCAAGCATAAAAACGATGATGATGATATGAGTACACAGGAAATGCAGTGGGATATCATGCAGACTAATAAAAAGGGAAGACTTTCTATGTAGAAGATGCACAGTGATAATCAACGGGTAGAGCGTCACTGGTATAAATGTTTTCCAATCATATCAAGGATCTATAGAAGTGGTTAAAGCTTCTGCTTTCTGAATGACTTAAATTATCAGCAATGGAGGGTGCTCTGAGAGCATAATAGCTAGAATAAGGATAGGATAGAAGTTTAGAGAGCTACTCCCACTTTCTCCCTACATTAAAAGGACAATTATATGATGCCCGTGTTCGAAGTGTGATGCTGCATGGTAGTGAAACATGGGCAGTGACTGCAGAGTTACATGCATAGGCTGGAGAGAAATGAAGCAACCATGCTTCGTTGAATGTGCAATGTAAATGTGAGAGAAAGGCTGAGCTTGGATGAACTGAGGAAGAAATTGGGTATAAGCAGAATGTGAAGTGGTGTGCAAGAGAGAAGACTGTGTTGGTATGGGCATGTGATATGCATGGATGATAATTGGAGAGTGAAGAAGTGCTAGGAAATCCCAACGGAGGGAAGTTGCAGAAGAGGTAGACCAAAAAAGACCTGGGCAGAGGTGGTGAAAGCTGATACCAAGTCGCTGAAATTCACATATATTATATGTATAGATATATTATATCAAAAGTATATATTGAGTTAAAAACTCACAATAGTCCCTTATAGTTAATATAGCTCAACGAAAAAATTTTCCAAACCTTATAATACAATAAAGAGAGACAAACACAGTTATATACATATATGCGTTCAAATCACAAGGGACGTAAACCGCCAAGGTGAAGAAAATACGTCCCTTGTGATTTGAACGCATATATATATATATCTGTGTTTGTCTCTCTTTATTGTATAAGATATATTATATATACATTTATATATATATACTAGCAGCAGTACCCATCGTTGCCTGGGTAGGTAAAATAATATCTGCTTTGATGAAAAGGTGTTGTTGATCTTAGCAACTGCTTCTCGATGACTCATCTATGGCTACACACAGGCCATGCGGGAGAGGGTGGTGATTACCTCTTTCACTGAGAAACGCGGGTGACTGACGAAGGGGCATGCTGGGGGAGGGAGGTAATGACCTCTAACACTAAGCCAAATTTCCTCACGCTACTTGATTGGAAACCGATGAATTCTCAAATACACAACTAAAAGCTCAGACGACGTCAGTGGCCATCGTTTTGCCTTTGACTATCTATAAGATGTGCAATGATAGGTTCTATCGTAGTATAAAGGCGAACCAAATAAATTGATTTATGTGTGAGGAGGAGCCGAAGTTTCGAATTTGAACGAAATCGGTTGAAAAATGAGGGAGCTAATGATAGGTCGCCGTCCCTGAACAAAAAATGCAAAGTGTAAAGCTACTATAAGATGTGCAATGATAGGTTCTATCGTAGTATAAAAGTTGAACCAAATAAATTGATTTATGTGTGAGGTGGGCCCGAAGTTTCGAATTTGAAAGAAATCGGTTGAAAAATGTGGGAGCTAGAGCCAAAAATTTTATTTTTCGATACCTAAAAAAAGGTGCCCCCCCCCCTATCGATTTTTATCTGCAGAATGATCCCGGAATAAAATAAACGATACGTTGATATATAGAAAACACTGACCGATGACTAATCTACGAGCTTGTAAAGTTTCATGAAAATCGGTCGTAAGATGTAGGCCCCTATAGGTAATACACAAACACACACGCACATACTTAATTTTATATATATACAGATATTATACATATCATATGTAATCATATATATATATATATATATATATATATATATATATATTTCGTTTCTGAATTGGCAACATGACCCTCCCAAAGTATAACAATATATATATATATATATATATATATATATATATATATATATATATATATATATATATATATATATATATATATATATTGTTATACTTTGGGAGGGTCATGGACCCATAACTCCCGAGGGAGTTGTAGAGTTGCTATATTAACATATGGCATTTCTTGGCATTAAAACCTTGCAGAGTCCGTCTCCTCTTCAGCTCTGAAAACAGCAGATTTCTTCCAGAGAAGGATAGAGAATGAGAAAGAGACAAAGAGGAAGAATCAACCTCAATACTAGACTGGTAATTTTTATTATCAACTTCAAATGGAGAAATTGTAAAGTTGACCCCGGCAGGATTTTAATTCAGAGGGCATGCTTAGCATTCTATCTGATGTTCCAATGATTCTACCAATATATATATGTGTGTATATATATATATATATATATATATATATATATATATATATATATATATATATATATATATAAAAGTAGCGAAACAAACGGTTATTAAACAATTTTCTAAATAAATTAAAAAATGATTAAATAATCACCTGTTCAGATGCTGTTACCGACGGTTTCATCATTCCGAAAGATTGGAAATCCAACGAATTTCCAATGGAAAGAAATGAATCTTCAGACAGCCCTATTTCCACGCTATAAGGTATAGCAAGTAAATATTATGCTCCCTGCCCAACGCATGCGGTCAAGTCGTTAAAGTGACACACACGCAAATCAGGTCGCTGATAAAAGCTGGATATTATAAACATGTCGAATTGCCACTAAAATTAGCACCATTATTCAACGTTTTGTTCTCTACATAAGGAGAATATAATGAAACAATTGTTTGGAAAGAGAAATATATTTTAACTTTAATTATATCTCATAAAATAATACAACTGGCTTTTTCACATAATACATATTGTTAGCACCCCAAACACTTAAATTGGGTTTATATTAAAATATAACCTAATGTTTGTTGAGTGAGATGGTTACCAGTCAGAGATTAGCTTTAAACTATCTCTGTTATTGTATTAATATTTTACTCTTGATTGGCCAGAGGTGTTTATTTCCAGGTACCTTATAAATTTGACTTTCCGTATTTATTACTGTTGTGCGATATGGTGGTTTTTATTGGTTGTAACTTCTCTGTTTTTTAGCCTAAGAAAATATATATATATGCCTATGTATATAATTACATGCATACATTTATTTTTTTAAAATTAATTGAGTTCTTTACACGAGGAATTGATATTAGTTTTGAAATAACTAATTAACCCGCGTGTGTTTTATATTTTACTCTTAATTCGGCCGGAGATTTACATTCCCATTTGCCCTTTAAAGCATAACTTTCCGTATTTACTACAGTTACGAGATGCGGTTTCTTATTCAGGTACAACCTCTGTTTTTAGCCTAAGAAAATATCTATATGCGTGTGTAATTTATACACGCATATATTTATTTTTTTAATTTCAATTGAGTTCTTAACACGTTGGATTGATAATGTTTTCGAAAAAACTGATTAACCCGCGTGTATATTATTTTTTTTTCCTCCTTTCGTGGATCGTGGTTGTCTCCCCTTCCCGCTTAGTGACGCTATAATACTTCTTCAGTCAAAAACTGCTGGAATTTCAAATTTGCCGGTCATTCGATGCGGGAAGGAGCAACTTAACGGACACGATTTTTAACTGCGGTAAGAAATGGTTTTTCTTATATCAAAGTTTATTGGGCTTCCACTGATGATTTATAAGCGCCCACCTAAATATATTCTTACATGAATGTATATTAGGCTTCTACATAAACTGGAAATATTCTCTGAATTTGTAGAAAACTTATAATGAAACAATTGTTTGAAAAGAGAGATATATTTTAACTTTAATTATATCTCATAAAATAATACAACTGGCTTTTCCACATAATACATATTGTTAGCACCCCAAACACTTAAATTGGGTTTATATTAAAATATAACCTAATGTTTGTTGAGTGAGATGGTTACCAGTCAGAGATTAGCTTTAAACTATCTCTGTTATTGTATTAATTATATATATATATATATATATATATATATATATATATATATATATATATATATATATATGGGGCCATCTGGAATAGTTGCTGAGATGGTAGGATGCACTATAATCATCTATATCGGGCATGGGCAAACTTTTACGAGAAGCGGACTGCATGAGATATGACTCATCATCAGGCGGGCCACAAGCACTAATTTACATTCGTGCCCACTTTTAAAAAAGGGGCAGTAACTCACGTTGTTTTTATTTGTTTCTTCAGAATTCGTACACGTTGTTATTTTCGATCATAAAAATAATAGAAACATAAATTAAGACCGAAAAGTTGGGTAAAAAAATCAGAAAGATTTCACTTAGGTGACTTAGGCGAGCCATTCAGAAAGATTCATAGGCCGCAGGTTGCCCATGACTGATCTATATTGGTGCTATACCCAATGTCTGGAGTAGCATCATTATCGTCAACTGCTACAAGATCAAAGGTGATGCACGAGACAGAGACTACTATTGTGACGTGAAACTGATGGGCCAGGTCATGAAAGTTACAGAAAGAGACATTGTACAATTGATTAGGGATCAAATTAACCTAGAAGAGATGCAGTTCGGACTTGTGCCAAGAAAAAGTACCACAGATGCCCAATTCCTTGTGAGGCAACAACAGGAGATGTCTCTAGCATTTGTCGACCTAGGGAAAGCTTTTGTTAGAATTCCACATTCTGTAATTTGGTGAGCACTTAGGAAACTAGGAGTAGCTAGTGAGCACTTAGGAAACTAAGAGTGGCTAGTGAGAGCAGTATAAACTTTGTACAGAGGTGCTGTCAGTAGGTTTAAAGTTAATAATTGTTTCTACTTTAGGCACAAGGCTAGCAATTACCCAGTGCATACTGGTACTTTATTTTATCGACCCCGTAAGGATGAAAGGCAAAGTCAACCTCGGCGGGATTTGAACTCAGATCGTAAAGAGACGTAACTATGCCGGTTTAAAGTTAATAATGACTATAATGAGGAGTTAGGGTGCATGTTGGGGCTCATCAAGTTTCCATAAAGACCAAAGTTCTAGTAAGTAGTAAGAAAACAAGGCCCTCATCCCTTCTGGGAAATGGCCCTGTTCAGTGGGTAGAAATTCCTTACTCTGTACCAAAGGCAAACTATGGGTAGACAAAAGATGTTGGCAGGCTTTCAAGATAGAGTTCCTGACCATGAAGCCCACTCCTGAAAGGCCTCTCTCTATGCTGGTTTTCCTGACCAGTAGAGGGTGTACTCTGATATGTACTACCACCCCAGGCCAGAGTGGGCCTGGCCGTAACAGTGAATAAGGGGTAACGCCATACTCCCCAGAACCCTAGCACTCTCAAACAGGAGCCACACTACTACATGCAGTTTAGTGTTTTGCCCAGGACATGATGATATAGTCTGGGACACCCTGTATATATATATATATATATACAGGGTGTCCCAAACATATATACACACTTTGATTACATATATATATATATATATATATATATATATACATACATATGCTTATATATATATATACATATATATACATATATACACATATATATATATACATATATATATACATACATATATATACATATATATATATATATATATATATATATATATATATATATATATACATATATATATATATATATATATATATATATATATATATATATATATATATATATATATATATATATATATATATATATATATATATATATATATATATATATATATATGTATATATATATATATGTAATCAAAGTGTGTATATATGTTTGGGACACCCTGTATATATATATATATATATATACAGGGTGTCCCAGACTATATCATCATGTCCTGGGCAAAACACTAAACTGCATGTAGTAGTGTGGCTCCTGTTTGAGAGTGCTAGGGTTCTGGGGAGTATGGCGTTACCCCTTATTCACTGTTACGGCCAGTATATATATATATTTATTAAAATAACAGATTAAAGTTTAAGCAAAGAATCGCTGCTTTCACCCTTAACGGGATCTTCTGAAACTAACAAAGTCAATCTGTAAACGCAGAACTGGATATTTCAAAAACCTTTGCAGCCGGAGGAAGACAGGAAGACGATACTTTGGTTCGTGGTGTATCAGGAGTTTTAGGTATGTTTTCCTGCTTGGTACGGGTATGTTCTTTGTAGAAATATTCAGATGTTGTTTCTGCATGGTGAATATAAGTCAGTAGAGTGCTCAACCAAAGGAGCCAAATAGTAATAATAATAAAATTGAAGACTAAAATCCAAAGAGGGCTCGATAAGGAAAATATATATCAAATATAATATATAAATATATATATATGTATATATATATATATATATATATATATGTATATATATATATATATATATATATATATATATATATATATATATATATATATATATATATATATATATATATATATATATATATATATATATATAGTTGTAAGCTCTAATTCTTTTGAATTATTGAGCGCTTGCCTCACAATTCGAAAGTGTTTTTTCGTTATTTCATAGGCTGAAATTCGATTCTCGCTAATTTTTACTTATATATATATATATTTCGTTTCTGAATTTGTTTAGCAAGATTCTTTATCTGAAAACGTGTGTTGAAACCGATATTGTTATACTTTGGGAGGGTCATGTTGCCAATAAGAAACACATGCACCAGATGCTTTCACTTCAATTTATTATAATAAATTTATAAATTTAGGAATTTATAAATTTCCGGTTGGTTGGTTGGTTCCACAACCAGATGGTTGTTTATATATTGTCAAAGTTCTTTCGTCACACATTCTGTGACCTCTTCAGTGACTGGGGTTTCTTTTCTTTGTTTTTTTTTGTGCCTCTCCTTTGTTCTGTCCTACGCCATCTTGTTTTTGTGTGTGTGTTGTGTGCTTAGTTTGCGCATGTGTTACATCCGGGTGTCTGTGTGTGTTTATATTCGTTTATTTATTTGTTTATATACATGATACTGGTTGGTTGTTTGTTCTATGTGCGTGTGTGTTTTCATTTTTTTTTGTCCTTAATTGTAAGTTGTGATGTTGCTATTCCATTCATGTTTTCTATTTAATTTTGGTTGTAATTCGTTTATGTTTATTGCCTCTGTGATTTGTCTAAACATTGCGTCTTTTCTGTGTGTAGATTCTATTTTTATTTCTATGTTCTCTAATTTACCCTTATGTTCTTTTTTAGCATGTTGGTAGAGTACAGATGATTCTTTACTATCTTGAAGGTCTCGCCAGTGTTCATTTATCCGTTCCCCTATACTACGAGCTGTCTCACCTATGTACACTATATTTTTATCTCTACATTGTCCTTCAGTACATCTTATGCTATATACTACATTTCTAGTTTTACAGTTAATATGGGGGCTTAATTTACAGATTATACATTTCTTATCTATACAGGGAGGTCTTTGAAAAGGGTATGTCTTGCTAATAAGTGTTTTTACGGAGGTACCTGGTCTTTCTACTATCTTAATATTGAGTTTATGTTTATCTAAGGCCCTTCTAAATTTGTAAGCTAATTCACCTCTGGGGGTTGTATCGATGAACATTACACTCTGGTATTTATTGCTATCATACCATGAGTTTATTCTATTAGCCTTATTCCTAGTTCTTTCTTTTCTATTCCAAAATTTGCTCCTATACAAGGGGCAGGTCCAATTTGTGTCATTATTTACCATTTTTTCCCATTTGGTTCTGGCTCCTCTATACACTCTGATTTTATCTCTCTGATTGTAACCAGAGAACTGCATACGGTGGATGAAGTGTTGTATGTGTCTCTCTAGTTCTTCGGGGTTGCACATGCGGGACACGTTTCTCATCACCCGTACCAAATCCGCAATCAGTATGTTGATTTTGGTATGGTCCGAAACAGCCGAGTTTCGGTGGATCAGATGTTTGGAAGTCATGGGTTTGGCATAATGGGAATGGAGGATTTGTTTTTTGTTATTAATGGTATCTAACCAGAGCTCTGTGTCTAGTACAGGTAATCGATGGTTGGGGTGTTTACTTGGGTAGTCTATAGTAACTCTAATGCTCTGGTGGATGGAGTTAGCTATTTGCTGGATGCTTTCCATTGTGTCTTTCTCTAGTTCCTGACTGTTCTCTAGTGGGGGTGTCTTAACTACGATGTTTATATCATCAACGTATCATCAACATTATCAGGGTTAAGGGGGTCTTCTAATTGTTCTTTAAGTTTAAGTTGAAGTCTACTGTCCCACCATACCATGAATATGTTAGCTATGTCGCCTGCAATGCTAACACCAATGGCTGCTCCCTCCTGTTCTAGAGAACAGTCAGGAATTAGAGAAAAACACAATGGAAAACATCCAACCAACCAACCGGAAATTTATAAATTCCTAAATTTATAAATTTATTATAATAAATTGAAGTGAAAGAATTTGGTGCGTGTGTTTCTTATTGGCAACATGACCCTTCCAAAGTATAACAATATATATATATATATATATATATATACATATATATATAGATAGATAGATAAATATACACGGGTGTGTATGATTGTGTATAGAAGATTATATTAATAAGAGGAATTCCAACTTTGTCTGATTTACTCGTTTTATTTACAATCCTTTAAAATTTATAATGGTATTATAATGGAGGATACCCAAGAATTCTGTCGAAAATTACGTCTTGTAGAATTCTTCGCTGATAAAAGTAATGAGAGTGATGAATCACTAGTAAAGAATAAATCAAATTTCACTCCGCCAAAAGGAAGAAATATCTATCTCGACCAATACATTGACATCCTGTCTAAATTTCCTCTTAGACATAATACTAATGTTAGGCCAAACATTAACAAATCAGAAATGTCTGCACTTAAACGTATACAAAATGATAAAACAATAATAATTAAACAAGCAGATAAAAGGGGGTGCAGTTGTTATAATGGATACTGAATACTACAAGGATTTGGTTGAGGAACAACTGAAAGACACAACATTCTATCATGAAATACCGTCAAATATAGACCACAACATCATGAAGAAGATCAACAACCTGGCTTCAAAATACCACAACTCATTTACTGATAAGGAAAGAGACTACATCACCAATTTTGAGCCGAAACCCAGCAACCTGTATGGCCTACCGAAAGTTCATAAGTCAAAAGAAATACAACTGGCAGTAAGAGAACAAAACAGTGAGTACATTAAATTACTACACCCAAAAGACTTAAAACTTAGACCTATTATAGCTGGTCCAACATGCCCCACCCACCGTCTAAGCAATTTTGTTGACATTATTTTGAAACCACTATGTATTCACATACCCAGTTTCATCCGGGATGATATCGACTTCCTGTCCCATCTTCCCAAAACCACGGAAACGAATTCACTTCTACTCAGTTTTGATGTGGTAAGCCTTTACACCAACATTGCACATGATTTAGGAATAAAGGCGGTTAAATACTGGGTGGAAAAACATAGAGAAGTGATTCCCATCAGATTCACAGCGCCATTTATATTAGACGCAGTTAAACTTATTCTGGAAAACAACACTTTCTTCTTCAATGGAAAGAATTACATCCAAATTAGAGGCACAGTGATGGGAACGATGTTTGCTCCCGTTTACGCGAACTTTGTAATGGGATACTTAGAACAACAACTCTACCAAGAAATAGAGGAAAAATATAGTACTGACTTTAGAAAGTACATTGAAAAATCTTGGAAGAGATACCTTGACAACTGTTTCATCATCTGGACAGAATCTCCAGATACTCTGGATGAGTTCAATATCCTCCTGAATAACCTACACCCATCTCTCCAATTCACAAAAGAGATGAGTAGGACCAAATTACCATTCCTAGATATAATGATAATCAAAAACGACACCACCATTACCACGGATATATATTATAAACACACAGACACCCATCAATATCTGAATTTTAAGTCGTGCCATCCACCTCATACAAAACGCAACATCCCATACTGCCTAGCCAGAAGAATTTGTACCATTGTAGAAGATACGAATACCAGGTACAAACGCCTAACAGAACTAAGAGAATTTTTGCTCAAACAAAAATACCCATCTCTACTTATAGAAAATGGTATACAGCGAGCTATAAAAATACCTATACAACAACTTAGGACAACCCAAAGAAGAAGAAACCAAGAACTGGTCATACCATTTATAATGACACACAACCCATGTCACCAGAATATCTTCAACACTGCCAAAGCAAACCTACCGATCATTGCTCAAAGTAATGAATTAAAAGGCTTAATCACAGATCGATCTTTGACTCTTAGTAAAAGACAGCCAAAAAATTTGAAGCAATTACTAACAAAAGCAAAGTTTGACCTTAACAACAAAGACCAATCATTCACTGTATCTAAATGCAATGATAGTCGATGCGGCACATGTCAATCCATACACGCCGGTCAATATATGAAAAAAAAAACAGGAAAAATATTCCCAAATGCAAATATGAACTGCAAAAGCAGAAATCTAATTTACTGCATTAAATGCCCGAATTGTGAAGAACTATATGTCGGTCAAACTGGAAATGCACTATCGGAACGTGCACGTCAGCAAATCAGAGACCCAAATGTCCGTCAGATAACCCTAAGTAACCATCTAGCAACATGTGGTCAGGGAATATTTATAATATTCCCATTCTACAAATTACACAGCCCAAGTGAAATCAAGAGAAAAATCAAAGAAAAGAATTTTATTGATAAATTCAAACCCAAGCTAAATGAACAATAATGACGCTTATGAGTATTACTTCTACTATGACTATGACTATGACTACGACCACTAACAACAACAACAACAACAACAACAACAACAACAACAACAACAACAACAACAACAACAATAATAATAATAATAATAAAAGTGATGTTGATGGTGATGATTACTAGAAAATGCTATTTTCATCATTTCTAAAAATAGCAAAACAATTGATGCTTTGGATATGATTAATTATTGGTCGTTAGACATGCTCAACCAGCCGAGACGCTTAAACCAATCAGCTTTAGTAATTCAGTGAAACTACACACTGATTGGTCGAAACACAGTTTGCAAGATTTAGCATTCTGGTGCCACTTTTCACTGTATATAAGGTTGAAAATTTACCCATCTCATTACAGTTGACAATTGCAAACTTGACTGTCACCACATATTATGAACCTGAAGATTGCGAAAGCATGAAAGTTCTTGTTCAATTAACACTTAGAATTTAATATTCTATCATACTATTTCATTATAATACCATTATAAATTTTAAAGGATTGTAAATAAAACGAGTAAATCAGACAAAGTTGGAATTCCTCTTATTAATACATATATATATATATACATATATATATATATATATATATATATATATATATATATATATATATATATATATATATATATATATATATATATATATATATATATATATATATAATCATCATCATCATCACCGTTTTACGCCCGTTCTTCCACACTAGCATGGGTTAGACGGGTTGTCCTGTTGTGGGCAGTGTCTGGTCGGCTGACCATGCCTTGCTCATACAGGAACTGATTCTGGCTTATTTCTACAGCTGGATGCCCTTCCTAACACCAACCTCATTTACAGAGAGTGCTGGGTGCTTTTTTCCGTGGCGCCTACACGACCACTTTACAGTGTGGGCTGGGTGCTTTTTTGCCGTGGCACCTCCACGACCACTTTGCAGTGGGAGGGTGTGGGGGCATATTGTCTATATGTTTCAGCTTCGGCTTGTACCCGTGGGGGGTCGGGTCTTCAGTATTACTGCGTGACGCCAGAGGTCACGGATTTTAGTCTTCAATTTATTATTATTACTATATATATATATATATATATATATACAATGCTTCAAGTAAACTATATTTTATTATGTGTGTGTGTGTACATACATACACACGCACACTATAAAATATAGTTTACTTGAAGCATTGTATTAATATACTAGCAGCAGGACCCGGCGTTGCACGGGGTAGCAACACGCATATGCAAAGATTGAGGAATGTAGCTGTGTACTTTTTGAATTCCCTTATTCTCAGGGAATGATTGAGGAGCGACGTAGCCAATTGTGTGAAAACCAAGTAGGGATGTACGTTTAAGTAGGGATATTGAGATGACGAAATCAGCGTGGCAACGGAGCTGTAGCAGAAGGGGGTCATAATGCAATTAGCACAAACGCTGGGCAGCACTGGTTCATTGCATTTACACAGCAACAAAGGTGCGACAAAAGGGGTCACCGCGGAATTAGCACAACCGCTGTTCGGCATACTTGCGCAGAGCGTTTATACTGTGATGTAGGTGCAACAAAAGGGATCTTAGTAGAAGTAGCACAGACGTGAGTTTTACGGTGTCAATAACACGGCGACGTACACAGGGCCGGGACCTGCGTGTGATGAAAGCACGAAGCGTCAACAGGGCGCACACAAGAAGATAACGTAAAAGTTAGTTACCTGGTAATCTTTTTTTTTTTTTTTGCTGTTGTTTCTTTTGTTCTAATATTTCGGGACTTAAAATTCCCTTCTTCAGAATATAAGGAACTCTCAAAGAAAAATGTTCCAGTTTCTTCTCTTTGGAATTAAATTTATATTTACATTTTATAAACCGTTTTCAAGCGTTGCTATTTACAAGAAGTTCGAGGACGACGTCAATTTCCAATGTTATATTTCATGGAATCAGTTTCCTTATATGAGGTGTAGTTTAGGTTGTGTGTGTGTGTGTGTGTGGATGTGGATGTGTCTTATTATGTCAAGTATTGCATACTGAGTTCTAATCTGTTATTTATTTGTGGGTTATAAGTGAGGCTTCCTTAATTCTTAAATTTCCCCCATTTCTCTCTCTGGTATCAATATTGACTGTTATATTTTTGTAGGTGTTTCTGCATTTGTCAACGTGTTTTTGAATGGGGATGCGTGTGTGTTGAGGTGTTTTTTAATGTGAGTGTGGAGTGCTTGAATCGTGCTCCCAATGTAGAACTCCTTACAATTGCTGCATTCAATCCGGTATGCCACATGTATCCGCTAGCACATACCTGTGTCGCGGATAGGGCTATTAGTCAGCGAGCATTGGTTGTTGTTGTCTCTGGATTGCTTTTTAGATAGGTATCAACGCAGTGAATGGCCGGAGTGTGCTAATTGTATGCCCAGCCCTTCTTTGCGGATAGCTGTGGTTATGCTTTCGCTGAAGTGTGGTACTTTCATGAAACAGGTTTTAGAAGAGGTCTTATGTCTGAAGCGCCTTCGATTCCTAAGACAATTCACTGTGGATGTTAGATATCCGTTCGTCTTCAGTATATTCATGAAGTGTACAGTGTCTGTCTTGCTGCATTTATTCCGGATACGCGTAAGTTCATTTTTATGTATCCGGTTTTATCGTCAAGGAGAAGGGCTTGTAGTAAGACGCCTCACGCCTCTTGATAGAACAACGCTGGTTGAGAACGCGAGAAAAAAAACAGACAGCCACTGGAAAGCAGACTGATCACACGCCAGAAACCAGCCTCTGTACCACACCATTGTTTGTGCTACATCAAAAATAAACATATATTTCATCTCTAATTTCTGCTGTTGAAATCATTATTATGTCACTCGTGTCTCAATAACATCTATAAACCATACTGCTAAAGGCTGATCTATAATGCACAGACATGTCTCTGCTGGCGGCTTTCCTATAGAAGTTGGTGAATATAGCACCTTCTTCTGTTATTATAAGCTGGAAGTCCAGCAGGGACAAGGAACCATTTTTATCGGGGTGTTTTATGGTAAATCTTATGTTGTTATCTATGTTTGAGAATGTTGTAGATATTATGGCGGCCTCTTCACGGGATGATGTGAAGATGAGCATATCATCTATGTATCGGGTGAAGAAGATACAGGAGTGGCAAGTGTTAAACGCTCGACGTTCCAGTTGGTTCATATAGGTGATGGCCAGAAGGCTTGAAAGATTGGATCCCATGGGTAGGCTTGTTGTTTGTTTGTACGTGTGGTGATGGAAAGTGAAATATGTATTTGCTACGATGACGGATAAAAGTTGATGTATGTCTTGTGGGGTGAGGCCGCAGCAGTATATGTTTTATGAAATGATGCAGTCAGTCACTTTCTAAAAAAGGAGTTTTATAATGTACATAAAATATATAAAATATATAAAATATAAAAAAAAATAACCGTTTTCGATGTATCGGTGTAATACATCTTATCAAATGTTGAATATTACAATTAAAAAGAATTATTTAAAATTAAGTGTTGAAGAAGGTCTGTTCATCTTCCTTGTTGAGAAGAAGACTGGGTGTAAAATGGAACCTTATATATATAGAAAGAGGTAGTCATAGTAGTAGTAGTAGTAGTAGTAGTAGTAGTAGTAGTAGTATTGGTGATTTTGGCCTTGTGCTAGGATGAAACGATCGTAAGTAATTAAATGTTTTCAACACTCTTTGATTGTTATTTATAATGTATATATATATATATATATATATATATATATATATATATATATATATATATATATATATATATATATATATATATATATAACGAAGGAAAAGTGTTAAGGAACCAGGTGGACCATAACGCACCAAAGTACTCAATACTTAGGGTAGTAGAGTGGGTAATAGGAACAAGTAAGACCCCGACGGCTGAGCTCAAGCCGTTTCGACGGCTAATTCTGGACTGAATGAAAATTTATTCTGGTATTTAAATAGCCGAGCTTATCAAGGGGTAATTCCATATATGGTCAAAGAGATAATCACCAGGATTGGTCACATCACAAATTAGTAGTAAATCTGTGATGGCAAATTGGTGGGGGAAGGGGTAGCTAAACCTGCCGGTAGGAGAAAAAGGGAGAGGAGGTGGAGTAGACACTTTCATGCGTTGGTAGTGCCGGCTACAGCTGGGTGTGAGGTCAAAGAGGATACTGGGGAAGGGGAGGGGGAGGAAGTCGAAACGGTAAGTAGAACAATGAAGGGTAAAACTATAAAAGGTACTGAGAATGAAAAATAAAAAAAAAATAAGCAAAGTCTGGTTACTAAGACTTAAGTCTCTCGCTATTGCTAGGCTAAAGAAATACATAAATAAATAAATAAACAAATAAGTGAATAAAAGAATAGATAAATAAATAAAAAAAATATATATAATAAAGAATAAAAAAATAAATAATAATAATAAAAATAAACTAGGTGGGACGGAAATAAAGGGACCCTTATACGAGGTATAAGTGCGTGTATCGTACGGTGACGGGTCAACAAGGGGGAGGGGGGGGGGGGGGGCAAAATACTAAAGAGACTACCACGAAATAATAACGGTTTCTACCCCAATCACAGGGCCAGCAACCACCCAGTGCAAGAAAGTAAACTAGTACGAGAATATAATTCAGGGTCCCGCAAAAAATACTAATGCTAACTCTAAGGGTACCGCCACGAAACAAAAAGTCTTATACAAGCTACATGAAAGATCGTACGAAGTAAAAGTAAAGAACGGAAAATTAATACAGAAACACCCCCCCCCCCCCAAAAAAAAAAAGAGAAAAAGAAGAAAGAAATACTGGATAAACGAGAAATTAAAGCAAAGATGCCACTAAGAAATATAGAAGGCACGGAAAAAAGGGACAGCGGTCGGAGAAGGGGACAAGTATCCGAAGTCTAACACCTCTGCTATAAAAAGCGGAGTCAGCCAAATCTATCATAGAATAAGGGAGGGGGGTGGGAGTGCTGAAGCTACAAGGGACCGAGGGGCTACCTCGGGTGGGCGAGAAAAAGACGACGACAAAGAAAAGGAACTGGGGTAGAAGGACTAGGGAGGGATGGGGGGAAGAAGGAAATATAGAGGAAGCGATAAAAGAATGTAAAAGAAGATCTTACGTCTCCATTGGCAAGCAGGGTTTACCCATTACAATATAGGCAAGTGGGGTGTTATAGCCCTAGTCTACCCCCCCCCCCCCCCGGGGTCATTATGGGGTTTGAGGGCGAGGTAAGTCCTACGTAATCGGTGTTTACAAGACAGTCTTACTCTTTGACAACTCCAAATGGATAAAAAGAGCTCCCGACTCACCCTTCGACGTCAGCATGGGCGCGACGGATTCGGCGGAGGTCACATATCTTATAGGATTATTCCTTATAGCCAAACTCACTGATATGTTTCCTGCATTCGGTGGTGGATTGTACCGTGATGATGGGCTCCTTACCCTTAAAGGGAACAACCCCAGAAGTACAGATCGGGTCCGTAAACAATTAATCAGCTTCTTCCGCGACTGGGGATTTAAAATAACCCTACAAACGTCCCTGACCCGAGTTAATTTCCTGGACGTTACCCTTGATCTCAATAATGACCTGTACTACCATACAGGAAACCCAATGACAACCTGCACTACATCCACCGCCGATCTAACCATCCTAGGAACATCACCAACAACCTGATCAAAATCATCTCCCTCCGCCGCATATCCCGTTTGTCAGCTAATGAGAAGATATTCGATGAACATGCGCCTTACTACAATCAGGCACTCAAGCGGAGTGGTTTCCGGGAGGAAATATCCTACTGTCCAGCTCCCATTAGCGGAACCAGCAGGCGACACCGCCGCTCACGTAATGTAACATGGTTCAATCCTCCCCACAACGCCGAGGTGACAACTCCCATCGGGAAAATTTTCTTTAGGCTCATTGAAAAACACTTCCCACTACAACACCGCTACCACAACATAATTAACAAAAATACCATCAAACTCTCTTACAGCACTACACCTAACTTCGCACAAAACATCGTCTCCTCCAACAACAAAAAACTCAACCCCGATGGAAGAAACAACCTAAATAGCAGTGGAGAGCCGACCAGGAGGTGCAACTGTCCTGATAGATCCAGTTGCCCCCTCGACAACAGATGAAGAGACCGTAATGTGATCTACCAGTGCAACGTGAGCACGGACACCTCCAACAAAGCTTATATAGGATTAACCGCATGTGACTTCAAGACCCGGCTATACCAACGCAGACATACCTTCCGAAACCCGGCCCGGCGTCACGCCACTACACTTTCGGGCCACATATGGGACCTCAAGGACAACAACATCAACTATGATCTCACTTGGAAATTACTGTCCAGAGCCAACTCTTACACGGGAGGACGCCGTCCGTGCAATTTATGCTCGGAGGAAACTTTACAAATGCTGTTTTCGACGGACCAATTCCTAAACAAGAAAGATGAACTGGTTACTGCATGTAAACACCGATTACGTAGGACTTACCTCGCCCTCAAACCCCATAATGACCCGGGGGGGGGGGGGGGTAGACTAGGGCTATAACACCCCACTTGTCTATATTGTAATGGGTAACCCCTGCTTGCCAATGGAGACGTAAGATATTTTACATTCTTTTATCGCTTCCTCTATATTTCCTTCTTTCCCCCATCCCTCCCTAGTCCTTCTGCCCCAGTTCCTTTTCTTTGTCGTCGTCTTTTTCTCGCCCACCCGAGGTAGCCCCTCGGTCCCTTGTAGCTTCAGCACCCCACCCCCCTCCCCTATTCTATGATAGATTTGGCTGACTCCGCTTTTTATAGCAGAGGTGTTAGACTTCGGATACTTGCCCCCTTCTCCGACTGCTGTCCCTTTTTTCCGTGCCTTCTATATTTCTTAGTGGCATCTTTGCTTTAATTTCTCGTTTATCCAGTATTTCTTTCTTCTTTTTCTCTTTTTTGGGGGTGGGGGTGGGGGTGGGGGGTGGTTCTGTATTAATTTTCCGTTCTTTACTTTTACTTCGTACGATCTTTCATGTAGCTTGTATAAGACTTTTTGTTTCGTGGCGGTACCCTTAGAGTTAGCATTAGTATTTTTTTGCGGGACCCTGAATTATATTCTCGTACTAGTTTACTTTCTTGCACTGGGTGGTTGCTGGCTCTGTGATTGGGGTAGAAACCTTTATTATTTCGTGGTAGTCTCTTTAGTATTTTGGCCCCCCCTTTGTTGACCCGTCACCGTACGATACACGCACTTATACCTCGTATAAGGGTCCCTTTATTTCCGTCCCACCTAGTTTATTTTTATTATTATTATTTATTTTTTTATTCTTTATTATATATTTTTTTAAAATTTATTTATCTATTCTTTTATTCACTTATTTGTTTATTTATTTATTTATGTATTTCTTTAGCCTAGCAATAGCGAGAGACTTAAGTCTTAGTAACCAGACTTTGCTTATTTTTTTTCTTTCTTTTTCATTCTCAGTACCTTTTATAGTTTTACCCTTTATTGTTCTACTTACCGCTTCGACTTCCTCCCCCTCCCTCTCCCCAGTATCCTCTTTGACCTCACGCCCAGCTGTAGCCGGCACTACCAACGCATGAATGGGTCTACTCCACCCCCTCTCCCTTTTTCTCCTACTGGCAGGTTTAGCTACCCCTTCCCCCACCAATTTGCCATCACAGATTTACTACTAACTTGTGATGTGACCAATCCTGGTGATTATCTCTTTGACCATATATGGAATTACCCCTTGATAAGCTCGGCTATTTAAATACCAGAATAAATTTTCATTCAGTCCAGAATTAGCCGTCGAAACGGCTTGAGCTCAGCCGCCGGGGTCTTACTTGTTCCTATATATATATATATATATATATATATATATATATATATATATATATATATATATATATATACACATATATATACAAATGAATATATGAGGGATGAACATCTATACAATTATAGAAGTGTTCGGATTGCAAATGACCAAGTAAGCTAAGTTGAAAAAGTACTAATTTAACATAATATGGTTTGCCTGTCTCGATTTAAATTAATAAATCAATAAAATGGCAATGGCCGTTATATATATATATATATATATATATATATATATATATATATATATATATATATATATATATATATATATATATATATATATATAGTAATAATAATAGTAATAATAATAAATTTGAAGACTAAAATCCAAAGAGGGCTCGATAAGGATAAATATATATCAAATATATAAGAACCGTAGAGCAAATATTTAGTAAAATAACAGATTAAAGTTTAAGCAAAGAATCGCTGCTTCCACCCTTAACGGGATCTTCTGAAACTAACAAAGTCAATCTTGAAACGCAGAAGTGGATATTTCAAAAAACGTTGCAACCGGAGGAAGACAGGAAGACGATAAGGGTGAAAGCAGCGATTCTTTGCTTAAACTTTAATCTGTTATTTTAATAAATATGTATATATATATATATATATATATATATATATATATATATATATATATATTGAAAGGATAATAAGGACGATTGATTACTCCTTCATTGCATTTATTGATAGGTGACGCGTGTTTCGCCACTGATCAGCTCAAGGTTCGATCTGTATCGATCCTACCCGATTCAATAATCGGTGGCTTGACGGACCCTAAAAGGAATCTATAACCTATGAAAGGCAGACTATAGACACGATAATTAAAAATATAAATTAAAGCGTAAATAAATACCTCTATAACTATATAACACACGTACAAATCCAAAGAGATCCTGTTTCGCCAGTAATTTGTTGACGTCTATAGTCTGCCTTTCATAGGTTATAGATTCCATACACTGGTCATTTTTTCCCTCTTTTATTGATAGCGCACTGTATATCTCTCTCTGGTGTGTTACCTTTTCAACATATTGTATTTTAAAGAGCTCAGGATTTCTTCTCCTTTGAGCACTTTATTTACAGGGAATGACGAGGGCCTATGGCTCCGTTAATTTATCGTGATATTTCGCTCCTTATAACAGTCTTTCCTATCTCTCTGTTTGGTTGAGCACACTTCTCTGAGTGGTTTTGGGCTGCCCTTTCTAGCAGCTCGTCCCTCAGAGGCCACTGGTTCACTGCCCCTAAACACGCTGTGACTTCTCTCTCCCAGGTGTAGCTGGACAGTCACTTTTAAAATTCTCTTAGTGTTGTCTGAAATGTATGGCCTTACACACGCTGAGGAACCGAGGTTATTCCATTTCTGTCAACAAATTACTGGCGAAACAGATCTCTTTGGATTTGTACGTGTGTTATATAGTTATAGAGGTATTTATTTACGCTTTAATTTATATTTTTAATTATCGTGTCTATAGTCTGCCTTTCATAGGTTATAGATTCCATACACTGGTGGTTTTTTCCCTGTTTTATTGATAGCCCACTGTATATCTCTCTCTGGTGTGTTACCTTTTCAACATATTGTGTGTGTATATATATATATATATATATATATATATATATATATATATTGCTGTATCGGGCATTGCTTTTCTCTTGGACAACATCGGTGGCGCGGAGAGGGGAGATTGGTATGCACGGCCGACTGGTAGTCTTCCATAAACAATTTTACTCAGACTTGTGCCTCCAAGGGGAACTTTCTAGGTACACACACACACACACACACACACACACACACACACACACACACACACACACACACATATATATATATATATATATATATATATATATAGTATATGTGTGTGCTTCTTTTTATTATATCCACTCACTTCAGTAAAACACATGTGCAATTCCTGTAAATAACATGTAATTTATTATTGTACAAAATATAATTTAGAGATATATCACATGAAAGATTGGTATTTAACTAATGTATTGGTACGCGATGGGGCCCACCCACATCCCCAGCGGACAGAATGGAGAAGGCGTTTCCCCTGAGGACGGCAAGGGAGACGCGCTGGAAAAGCCACTCCAACTCGCGGGGCTCTCACCTGCGGCTGGCCAGCTCAGCGCCTATGGTGGTGAGTAAGGAGGTAGCCCTGGGGCCGAGGACACCAGAAGTCTCCACTGCCAGGGGAACGACCGCAAACCTGTTGGAGAGCGACCGGTATTTGAGGAGTTTGGTCCCCTCAGCCCGACGTGCAGCAGAACCTGGGTCAGTCACAGACTGCACCAGGTTGCAGCTGCAGAAAGTGTTGGTGCAAGTGGCATCCCAGACGAGGGGTTTGCCACCGCGGAACGGGAAGATGGTCATACCATCTGGCCTTTTGCCGTCCCCTCGATCCAGCCCCACCGGCTCGAGCTGGGAAGGGAAGCCTGCAGCGTCCAAGCCATGCTTAATGACCTCGTTGAGGGCAGCATGGCGTGGAATGCGGCCGGCACTGTTGCGACAGGAAAGCGGGTGGAGACCGAAAGAGTTCACGGTGGAACCGCAGCGACATTGGTGTGGCTGGCAGATCCGGAGGCCGAGCCTCAGGGAAACGCCGATTCGCAGGCTATGGTTGTCTAGCTGCGTGCCAGTGGAGAAGGAGGGCAGGGCATGGAGCCAGGCACCACTGTGGGGTTTGGAGGCCGCACGAAAACAAGCAAGGCGGTGCTGGTCGAGCTGGCGCGTGAGCCTGTCTGAGGCCAGGTTGCACTGGATGGCATCCAAAGTGCGGTGGGGGGACTTGACGTGAACAGGGGGAGAAGGAGGAGAGACGTCTACTGGGCTAAGTCCCAGCCGGTCCCACGTCTCACAGGCGACCTCACGTTCTCTGAACACAGAGGGTTCTGTTGTATTTTGAAGAACCCTGCTGACGAGGACGCGGCACGAGGTTACCGACGAAAGATACGCCGGCAAAGCTAGTGAGATCGGGGACCGGAGGCCAAGGCCGCCATACCTGACCGGTAAAGTGGCCTGTTGCCACCCTATGTCGTCAAACTTGACGTTGCATATCCCCTCGGCTGCTGCTCGGATACAAGTATCGAGCTCAGCGAGGAGAGATGTCTGGGTGTAGCATGGAGCGCTTCGGAGTGTATAGAGGAACTTCGGCATGGCGAAGCAGTTCCTCGGCAGAAAGAGAGCTGGATGGCCGTCAACCAAGCCCAGTTGGCTCGTGAAAGTCTGGAGCTGTTGAAATTGTGTTTGATTCTTAAATATGTAAAATTCGCCCGTGCTAGTTTCAAATAAGGAAATCGTTTCCAACCGCTTTAACATCAGTTTTTTTAATGAATAACGACCTTAAAGCATCTCATCGGGCCGTTGCCAAGTGGTGGTAATTGATAGATAGCACTTCCCCCCACCCCTTTTCAATTGTGCACTCTCAAATCTAGAAAAAAATTACGGAGACATGCCTGTCTCGAAACTCTGCCTTAGAATTATTGCGAATTAGAACCCACCCAGAATGTTCCGAAGTCCTCTATCACCTAGCACCAAACCATGGCCCTTGCGACTGCCATCTCCTCCTCTGTGACTAACACTGTTTCGATATTTCGGGCGACAAAAGAAGTGGTCCCTTTCTCAGCGGCACCACTATTGCTGCCGCTACTGGTCTTCCTGGTGGTGCTGAGATCGCTGTTACAGGTATCGATGTCATTGTTGATGTTTTCGTTGGTACTGTTGTTACTGTTATTGTGGCTGTTGTTATTATTGTTGATTTGGTTGATACTGTTCCTGTTATTATTGTTGTTGTGGCTGTTGTTATTGTCATTGTTATCTACCTTACTGCTGTAGCGCTCTCTAGACAAGGGAAGTAGCAAGAGTAACTTCCCATTGAAATTCTAGAACCTTCCTTTTAACTTCCGTTCAAGGGATTATAAAAGATGGAACTGAAATTCATCTCTCTCTCTTTGGCCGATTAACCCTTGAAGTGATCACATCGAGTGCAAACATGCTAACCTTTTTCCAACCACATCTTATGGTTCAGGATTATACCTTGTCATGCCACGAGGTCATTTGTTTGCCACATTTGTAACATATGGACTACAATAAATGCAAGTTATTTTGATACTCGTCTTGAGAAACTTATTATGCTTCAGTTATTACTTCAAATGTAGTGAGAGATAATTCTCACACGAAATGAAATTGTATGAAAATTCTCCTATCTCTATTTTCTATTAAATTTAGTAGTTGGCATCCGGTGGTACTTACTGGAGTAAGTAACCCTGGGACCAACTCACCAAAAGTGGTGACCCCGAATACGCAGCAAAACCAATTCATTTATTCAACAGCGTATAAAAGTTGTGACAAATATTTTCATACACTATTACAATTTATTGCTACACAATATATTGCTAAACAACTCCACTAAAATGGTAAACCCAACAACTACACATAAAAAAAAATTATTCATGACTCCAGGAAATTCGTTTTATTTCAGTCAGTTCGTGTGGGGCGAACAAAATAGAAAACAAAATTTTTGTCCCTCGTGTCGTCGATTCAACCAAGCTTTCGTTTTGAAGTCACCATCTTACTTGCTCGGTGCTACATTTTACTTCAGCTATTCATGGTACTACCACGTGTGCCTATAATTTTGAAAATACAGCTAATTTTTTCCTTTCAAATATGTTGTCGTTGGCGGGTTCATGAAAGTTAAACCACGTGTGCGGCAGTTGAAAAAAATTTCGCTCAGCGGCTACTGTGTTCATCATGAGCAATTCTTCGTTACCGACATATTCTGGTGATGCAATGTTGTGGTTTGCACAACAGGACTCGTATTTTGCCGCTCTGTAGCAGTGATCAAGCCAGAAACATTTCATCACCACCTCGTAGATCTAAGCTGGAAGGGAATTCCTAAGTTTAAGAATTATTAGGAAGAAGGTCTGGAAAAGTGTTTCCTGAGGGATCGGAGTGGTGGGGTGATGAAGCTCAGTAGGATAACGAAAGGAAAAGAAAGAAGTCTGTTGCATGAGAATGTAAAAAAAAAAATCGATCCAAGATATGAGAGAAGTGTAGAGATTCTCATCCTTTGCTGATATCAAATGCAAACAACATTGTTTTGGGCTAAATTCTAAAGACCGAGATGCAAGTCTCATGTAGATATAAGTGTACAAAAACTGTACTGATGAGGGGTTGACACAGGGATGGGGGTGACACTCCCTAGCATGTATAATAATAATTATTATTATTGATATAAATCTCTATAGTTAAAGAGTAAAAATATTGACAAGGATATGAGGTATTTCTTTGTTTTAAATGGAGAGAAAATTAAAAGTTAAGATCGCCTTGCATTTTTCGGATGCTTTCACAGACAATTTTATTAAAGAGAAATATTTTGAGACGATAATAGAAACTGTACTACAGATCACACTCTGCAAGATTGTACCTCTTGTACTTTCACAATTCTATCTTAAAAAACATTCTTCCTTTAGTACAATGAATGAACTCTACAGACAAGATTTTTTCATAGCTAGATTGCCCTCTTATGGACTACACCTGCTTTTCCTTTCATGGACAGACAGTTCCCTGTTAGAAACATCTGTGTAAAAACATGTTGCAAACAAAATCGTAAAAGCATACTTAAAAATCTAAAAGTGCGGCATAAAGAATATCACTCAGAAGGATATGTGATAAATATGCTAATCTCTCTCTGTATAAAGTTCTTTGTCTCTTTGTCTGTATGTCTTTTCCTTATGCATTCTGAAATGGCTCGATTAAATCAAATCAAATTTTACAAGGTATTAGGCCCCGGGATTAACAACATGTAATTTTTATTTTCATTTGGATTAAAACAATATAATATTTTATCTAAAATATTCTACTATAGTCAACTATATGTAAACGGACATTTTATAACATGACGACGAAGACAACGACAACATCACATTTTGTATATGAGTATGTGTTTACGTGTTCGTTACATACATTAGGCCTTAGTAAGTTATAACATATACATCAGATACACCGAGAATTAAACACATACACACTACACATGTGATGACTGACAAGTATATGTGTATGAGTGTATGTGAGAGTGTATGTGTGTGTGCATATACATACATTTCTGTGACGACTGACATAACGAAACGCTGGGAGTGAAACTGTGTGTGTTTGTGTGAATGTATGTCTGTGTGTTTTTTTTATAAGTGTATGTTTGTGTGAGTGTATGTGCGTCTGTTCTTTTCTATTTATATTCTCATACTGTGAAATTAGCAGTTAATACATTTGCTTATATTTGGTTAATTTACACTGCATACAAAAATAATAATTAATATTTATTTCTTTTGGATGTTGATACTTATTTGTTTACAATGTTAAAAACAAAATGTCTTTATTCTAAAAATTCCTCTCATACCTACAGCTGTTCCATTTGAATTTAAGAGGCTTCAGTTTCCAGTCAAACTAAGTTTTGTTATTCCAATTAACAAATCTCAGGCTCGATCCCCCAAGGTAGTTGGACTTGATCTCTCTACTACATGTTTCTCGCACAGTCAACTCTATGTTGGTTGCTCATGAGTTGGAAGCAACAACAATTTATTTATTTGGACACCAACAAAAAATTACAGAATGAATATTGTTTACCCTGAGAGGCTTCAAGATTTACAGATTTTCATTTCTAAATTCTATTATCATTACAATTTTGATATTTCTTTTAATAAGATATAGATATTTTGAAATAATTATGAGAGAAAAATACATTTTCACATTTATTGTTTATTAATCTGTAACAGCAGTAACCCGGACAACACCGGGTCATTCAGCTAGTTAACTATAATACAGACAGCAAATAACAAATGAATACATGAAACAGTTTATCTCAGTAACGACCCCTGAATCCTTTTCACCTAAATATGCGCCAATAATATAAATGTATAAGAAGGAATTAGGAAGGTGATTACATAAAGGATGTTATGAGGTAATCATTGGTAAGTATATCCTAAAAGAATAGAAAAAAGAAATAGCTATATAATTCAGTAAGAACTAATTTTGATATATTTTTAAATAAGAGTCCATAAGAAAAATGCAAGGGTTTTGGGGGAAAAAATAGGAGTTAAGCAATCAAAATAAACCAAACAAATAATAATGATTTCTTTATTTACATCCGTTTCCGGTTAAACTCCATGAAATAGTCGTTGTAATGCGTAAAAAAATATAAATCTTTCTTTTTCCTCATACACAATTAAAACATTTATTTATATAAATACTTTATGAACAATTAAATGAACCAAAGAGAAGTCATTTGTAGGTTACGGCAAACGAAATTATGTCACTTCGACATCCTTATTTCTCTAAAAATAACTTCCACGAAGAGGATATGACATGTTTTTGCGAGGAAAAAAAATAAAGGTAGGCTATTTGCATAAAATATTCACATCTATTTGCTTTGTCAAGGAAAAGATTTGCATGAGTTGATTTAATCAGGATGCAGTCATTAAAACCATGTCATGATGTAATATGCTTACCAACCAGTCACAAAAAAAAAAAGACTATATAAATGCTTCTTCAATCCCTGAACACAACATAACCAGATTTGGTTGCCAGAAGATCAACAATCAATTTGAGCTTTCATGACTTTTTACTTTTCTATTTGAAAGAAGTCC